>CM073764.1:86309848-86715953 GCA_037127475.1 Arma custos | reverse complement strand
GATAATTTCACTCTTTTACTTCAACCCAGACAATGTAAAGTAACCTAATCCTAATGAGTTACTAGTTCCAAACTAAAAAAGAGAGAGAGGGATCAATATCATTTCCAATTTAATTTATTTCATGAGTATAAGGAGGGTATCCACGGTGCCATGCTATAATTTACAATAATATTAGAAAAAAAACGGAAATAATTTTTAAAATAGTTAAATGAAAATATTCGGTGAGAACTTTTTTATTTTTCTATGCAGGAAGATCTTTCCAGTTTAAATTACAGCATAGTGATTGGCTCCAATCTCCACTCTCAACAGCCCTCTCTTTAGGATTAATTAGACACAATATTTAAATAGACTAGTTTATTTATTTTAAAAAAACAAAATCATATAGTTAACGAATTTTTTTTTCAACACTTCAAGCGGTCGTTAAGCATATAATCCACATTTTCTCTATCTATCTAAATTTAACGGCGCTATAGGCCTTGGAGAACCTTGGCCTCCTCCACAGAGATCTTTCTTCGGCTTCCTTTTGCCTTTTTTTCTCTCGGAACCCAAAGGTCGTCTTCGGCATCTTCCTGCTAACGAAGTCTAGGTCTGCCTCTGCTTTAGGGAGTCTACCACACTCCATTCTTTGAAAATGTCCCAACCATCTTATGGATTTTTTTATGATGAAGAAATTTTATGTACTATAATTATATACCCGACGTGGATTAAAAAATTACTACCTAGTATCACTATTAACTATAAGTAGGTAGCTCAAAAGGTGATCCAAAAAATCAAATTAAAACCCGAACGTAGAGCATCAACTATTACTAAATTATCACATATGAGACAGTACCGAAAAATAATTGGTTCGATTGCAAAAAAATAAGATGAATATCTGAAACCTAGATCAAACATTTTGAGTTGTGCGAGACACGTACCTACGAGCGTAGGTACATACAGACGTCGTTATGGACCTAATCGAAATAGAGTCAAGGATGGTCGGGATGCTTATACCTGCACAAAGCTGGAAATCGAAAATTTTCGTGATTACAGTAGTTGCTTCACTGAGTGTACGGAAGTAAAACAGCGAAGCGACTAAAACATAAAAGAGAAAGATGTGTTCTTGCAAGTAGATATTCGAAACAACCATTTTAAAAATATTTCGTCTTTAAATGGTTCTTAAAAAAACAAACAAATATATTAGTGCAGCTTCTTTAATATACTCAATAGGAAGGAGTTAGCATCCACAAGGAAAATTATTTTAGTTCACCTATTTTACATCTAACTATAAGGTAAGATCAATAAAGGCAATGGTCACCAATAAGCATAACACAAAAAGTACTATTTAATGAAAAATTGTACAATATTATTATAACTTTTTATTATTTTATTATTGGTATGTTGTTTTGTACAAAATATTCGTTCTATGAAAAAGAATTACTTTGAAACGTTGATGTATTATAGAATGTCTTTTCTATAATTAAGAAAGATTTTGTACTCAATCCAAGGTTTTTCTCCAATACTACTGAAAACATCCTACATTGTGAAAACTCAGACAGACTCAGATGAACTAAGGAAACAATCTGTCACCCCAATATGAATCATAACTTTGGGCAAAAGAATGTATAATCCCAGGACAGACCCAGTGCACTCTGACAACTCCTTAATCTATTCAATAGATATAAATTAGACAGGGTTAGAACATATTTGACAAAAAACACATATTAAAGCTGCAGCAAAAGGTGCTATGAATTTGAAACTAGTTACCAACAACCAGTGACTAAACTTAAAGTGATTTCCTCTGATCTTAAGAAGTTATATAATTATAATCTCCTCCTTGAAGTATAAAACCTACAAGAGCAAGAAGACTATTACTAGGTCCACTGAGCACAATCAAGTTTGGATAAAATTGCTAGTGGAGGACAGGAATGAAGTGAATACCTAAAGATTCAACATCAACAAATTGAAGTTCATCAGAGAAATGCTGACCTTATCTAATGGAAGAAGTGGTAAAACCTCCAGAAAGAGAATCAAGATTCTACTTGTTTGACAATGAATGCCAAATGGCCATGGAAACCAAAAACCTGGGCATGGAAGCATGGTCCAGAGAAAAAACAGAAATTCTCTGAGGAATACCCTTTTGACTGGTACTAGGAAAAAACCTCCAAGGCGAAGAAAGAAGAAATTTCGTCACCTAACAAAGAAGAAAAAAACCTATACCACTACATATTTCATGGACAACGGTTGTGGTGGGAGGTGATTTGTCTTAGATCACGCTCAACCGCCAGATTTTTTCCTCTTATTTTGGTTTCCCCACTTTATAGAGGGTGGGTGAGCCCAAGAGGGTCCTAGATCCCATCTGATCCATCCTAGGCCTCTAACATATTTAAAAAAGAAGAGCTTACACAAAATAAACGATTTGTGGAAAATAAAAATTTTGCTAATTTCGGAAAATAATATAAGAAAAACACTTCTGGGTGTTATTACAGGGTGTAATTGCAATTAGAAAACTGTTTATCCCAATACAGCTACCCTGCTTAAACAAGTAAGGGGAACTTCTTACCAATTAAAAATAATTACTAGGTATGTAGAAAAATCATTTCTCCAATCTTCTCAACTATGAAGGTGCAGAGACAGAAAGAGATGCGCCTAAAATAAATCCAACTACAACAGATAACATAAAAACAGAGGAAGCCATCATAATTTATTTGATGGGAATAGTGAAAAAAATATACTATGAAATGAATAGTTCCAAATAGAGAAACAGTGATGATTGGTAACTCTTGGTTCGATTGCAAATCAGGACAATCCAATGAAGAATAGGATTTATATCGCTAACTGGTGTTGCTTTAGATTTTAGATACCCTTTGTGAGGCACAACCTAAAAAGATTCAAATCATCCAATAAACCTCTATGGTTTCTCAGGTCTGGGGTATTTTGAACAGAAGCTTATAAACTTTTAAAAAAGAGTCCTTTGAAGGATAATAAAAGAAAGCAGAAAAAGAGATAATTGAAAAGAAATAACTAGGAGTTCCATGATTTATTTAGAGAGCCTAATACTAAAGTTTAACACACATGCAGGCTCGCCATATTGGAGGAGAGAATATGCAAAAGTAGCTACTGATTTAGCAGCTCTTCAGGTGAAGATCAAGAGAAAGGCCAATGCTTTGATGATATAGCAAAAGACTCTTGAACTTTGCCAGGGATCAGCGACTGAACAATGTCTGCCAGAAACAACTAAAGGAAGCAGGTTGAATGAAGAGACTAGATAAAAGTCTAGATTTATTAGCGAGGTATTTAGGTATGCTATAAGCAGTAGAAAAATATCATTATCAATAAGTTAGTTTGAAATGTTTAGGTAGATAGTAATAAAACATATACTTTGATTGTCAATAATATTATTTAAATATTCTTTTAGGCTTCCACGACCACTATTATTACAAAAGACTTTGTTTATTTATTCTGGTTTAGACCGTGTAGATAAATTTTCCGCCGACGTTTCGTCGACCATGCTGCTGACTTCCATTAAAGTAAAAATTTATCTATACGTTCTAAACCAGAAGAAATAAACAAAGTCTTTTGTAATATTTATTTAGTTGTTTATTTTTCAACTGACATGATCAGTGCAGGCCATTTATCTCAATATGATTATCCTAGAAATAGGACTTATTTTTGGATATTTGCGTAAAAATTAATTAAAAATCAATTGATTTTAAAGGAATAAATAATATATAACAAAGAAAAACCTTTATTTACAAGAAACTATAAATTCATAGAACAGTTTACAAGTAACTTTGTTAAACATTTCCATCCCTGCATGCTGTTTTAATTACATTATGAACACTTTGTTAATCAGTCTTTAATTTAAATAACAATATTATTAAAAATAAATTGATGCTTTTATGATGGGAATGAATACATGAAATATTTATAATATAATATTGTTTCTAACATAATTAACACATCTTTAGAAAACAAAATATCAATAAACAATAAACGCTCCTAAAAACTAATAAAAAAACTTCACTGCTACAAAAAATACAGTTTATTGCAAGTCTTGGAGCAAAAAAAAAGTAATAACGAAAAAATTTATATATAGTATTAATTATAATGATGGATTGAATTGGTCAGGGCCTGCAGTCAATGATAATGCAAGATAAATAGAACTTACATTTTAATTGTGCCAAGGTTTGGTTAATTGACTGCACCCCCTGACCAATTCAATCCATCTTAAGAATTATCCAGTCAACTAGTTTCCACTCAAACATAATAATAATAATAATTTTAAAAAAGCTACAAACAGCTTTTAAAAAGTATTGATGTATAATCTTTTCTACAATTTTTATAATCAATATATAATCATCAAAAATATCAAATAGTTATGACTTACGTACAAATCAAAGGCACAAGTCAATAATATCAAAAGATATTATTCTTAAATCTTTGCTCAAGTATTAAAAAATAAAAACATCTTTAACTTCTAAAATATCATCCAAATAACTCGAAACTGTTATGTTTCCTGAGATAACATAAGGCACCTTTTGTACTAAATTGTTATAATTCCTTTGGTCTGAGTTCTTTAGCCTAACAGGAATGATTACTTAAAATTAATAAAGGTAACATTGATTTTCTTGACCAGTTTTATCTATAAGACTGGGCTTTCTCACAAATTTGTATTCACTAAAGTTAATGAACAAAAAATTATTTTTCTTTGGAATATGGAATGTAAACAAAGAAAAAGAACTGAACTAACAAACATAAATCAGAAATTCTTCTAAAAACAATAATATTCAGGAACATCATCTCTCATAAACTATATTTAAAATAAAAACAAATAAATGTAATATATGTGTAAACATATATATATTCATTAACTTTTATATATTTTCAAATATACAACATAAATATCTAGATAATTAACTAATATGACTACTCCATGACTATAATAATCAAATGGTAACAAAAAAAAAAACACATACACAAGCATTTATGTATACAAATCATTTAATCAAATTCATAAAGTAAATGCTCTAAAAATCAATTTTAAAAACTGCCAAGAAATGACTGATGGAAATTCAGTTAAAAATTAAATGATCTGAGAACAATTACAAGATTCAGTTAAACCATTATTTCTTATATTGATATGCCAAACAGAAAAATATCTCATACAGAAAATTTTAACAAACTAAGACCTAATTATGGAAAAATCAAATAATTGTAATTAACACAATAGTTGTTGCTTAGTTTTTGTTTTTCCGTCACCCATTTCAAAAAGTCTTTATATGTAGATTATAATAATTTTGATAATGGTCTCAAAACAGCAACAGTCAGCTTTAAAGCAACTGTTAAATTGATGTCAGATATGATAAACCTTTTCCAAGGTCCATTCTTTAAGAATGTTCATAATTTCTATTTCAACAAAATCAAAAACCTCTGATAGCTAACATTATTATAATATAGGCCCCAAGTGCACTAATTATTAAATCAGTTTACTTTCCTTAAACTGCAACCTAATATTAAAATCTTTTTAATATGACTGGCTTCCATGAGAACAACAAATCATAATGCACCCATACTTAATAATTTCTTCACACGATTATTAACGATAATTAATATAATTGATGAGTGATACAAAAATACTTCATATGAACTGTAAAATTTGTTTCCTTGATTTAAATCTTTTTTAACCAAAAGATTAAAGTACTAAAAACTATATAAAAAAAGTCCTGGTTAAGGACAAAAATAAAGAAAATATACTTTTTTCAAAACCAAGAACAAAAACAACATGCTCAACGATTTACTTAAAGTTGTTAGCAAGGTAACTTTTAACTGGTCGAGATCTACCATACTTTGAAGTGACAACAACTGCATCTGAATTCCCTTGACAATAGGCTTTATGAGCAGTGAGTTTTGAGGCGGATGGTAAAACAGTACCACAAGCTAAGCATGCTGGACGGCGATGAGACTTGTTGTGTGTCACCAATGAATTCCAAGTTGCAAATCTATCCCCACATAATGAGCAATCATAAGGTAACTTCTTACTCTTTAGCTGAAAATGAGAACAACGTTTATTTGTCTATCAAACATAATATTCTATTTGTAAGGAAAACATTAAATTACAAACAGCAAAACTGTATACTTTGAAATTTTTATATTTTAATTAAATCTTTAGAATATTGGCTGATAAAACCAATCTATCTCAATTATTATGTGTATATTTGGGAGTTTACCCCTTGCACAGGAACTAATAAATCTAGGAACATTTTTGGTAGATCAGGAGGCACAACCGTTCCATTCGGAATGTTTAAATCACTGCAGCTGCAATAGAAAAATAAAGAAAATCACAGTGAAAGTTGACTATTGATGAAGTGTATATGGGATGTATAAATAGCTACCTCAAAGGGGGAGTGAGTAATTGCAGTTGGGATGGCTTTGTTTCAATACTATGATTGTCTATTACAAGTAATGGTTGAGGAATTTCAGTTGTATTTCCAACTATATTTTCTGTATACATTATATTGTGTGAAGGATGATCAAAATTGATGAGGCTGAAAAGTGAAAATATCATAAAAAATTATAGTGAATATCATTTTTAAAAAAATGTAAACACATTCAATAAATTTTATCTCCAGTTCACATTAGAGTGATGGGAGAAGAGATAATAAACAAGGAGAAAACGATAAGAAATATTGTTAAATGAGAGATTCCTTTTGTTGATATAACATTTAAAGATTATGTTTAAGCCGTTTTACGTCAGATACTGATAAAGAAACATACCTATAATTATAGTTTTCTTGTTTATTACCTTCCTGCGTGAAAACCGGCCACATGGTTTGTTATCAGAGATATCTCTGAAACGTTGGGTTTAAAAAAAATATGGGTTGGTACCTTGAAGTTAGGTTTCAATGGTTAGTGTTATTAAATCACATAATGAAGAGCTCTTCAAGTGCTCTTTAGTACTGAGCAGTTGTAATTGATAAAGTTGAGTGTTTCCATCACTATTGGGATTTTTAAAATTCGATTTTTATTTACTGAAAAAACATTTTTTTTATTTGGTTCATATGCTCCTGGATTTCTATTAATAAAATAACGTATTTCGTAGAATTCGAATGAGTAGTGAAATTTCGTAGTGTTTTCCCTCCGGGCATTGGCCTTTGGCAACACTGTGTAAACTTTGTTTTTAGTACAGGTCAGTAGTGTAGAGCGTTTCTCACGCGTAGTGGATTTATCAGCGTTCAGGGGGACGTAACCGAAGAAGGTCGTAGGGTTTTTGGAAGAAATGAATTAAATGGAAATACGAATGTGAAAAAGAGACTATTAAAATGAGCCGCACGCGGAAAAGGCACCATTCCAAGGAGTCTGTTGGTTAATAAAGGCCTTGTGGACAAGAATGAAGGAAATGGTCGGTGGCTGTTGCGTTTGTTCTGATGATCGGGGGTGGGCCGAAAACCCACTAGTATATTGTGATGGGCAAGGGTGCACTGTTGCGGTACATCAAGGTGATAGCATTTATAATAATTTGTCAATTCATAATTTACTTTAAGGTTTTACCCGCCATTTTGTTTGCTTATCTAACCTCACTTGTGAATTACAAATTCTCATATTTTCATTTTCATCCATATTCTCATCTTTATGCCTCAACGTTTTTAAATATTTTGAAATCCTCATTATTTTTTTCTCTGGTTAATTTTCAAAATTCTTTATTGGACGTTAGTTTAATCCATCCTTCTTCAGGAGGATTATGTTCTCATTCATGAATGTGTTGGTTTTGTTAAATGTTTTATTACTTATGGATCTGTTTTGGAGATATATACGTTCATTTTAACTATTATTCACAAATAGTAAATAGTTCTTTTAGTGTGGTAATTTTCTTAGAAAGAAGAAGGTTATAAAATTTGTCATGTTTCATACTTTCATATTTTAAAATAAGAGCCCATTTGCGGTTTCAACTTATTTTTTCATTCATATTGTTCATAATCCTTCCATATTTTGGTTTTAGTGCATCAATATGGTGAATTTTTGTAGCCCTGTTTTGTATAGGGAATTATTTGGTTTATAAGACTTCCTAAGTAGAAAAGGTCATCTTTAGAAATTTCTGTTGTTTTTAAATAGTTCAACAACTCGACCATATTAGTCAATACTCAGAGTTTTATAAACAGTTATTTTGACTATTCTTTATGACTAGGTCTATGAAGTCTTATGAACGTTTTTCTATTACAATTATATGGCTGGTTAACTATTTTGGGCCTATTTCTGTTGTCGTTGATATATGTTTCAGAAAGCTATTTTAAAAGGTGTTTGAATGGTATATGTATTATAGTTCTATATATTATGCTTTGCTTTTTTAAGTTGTTATTGTCTGAATCAGTTACTATACCTTCCAAGGTCTAGTTTATCCAATTTAAATGTATTTAGTGAACCCAAAAAACAAGAAGATTAAAAGCGTTAAATCATACACTGTAATAATCTATCTTCTTGATTAAATGTTTTTGTTCATTCCCATTTGTATGTCTGTATTTCTTAAAATATATTACATCTCTTATTTAAAGTAGTGCTTCATAATCCTCTATAGCACTACTCTATGGCACATTGTAATATAACAAACCATAACTCGACATGAAGTGTGACCCCTTTACTCTACAACATATGAGTTATCAGTAAAAAATGTTTAGAAGAAATCTGGCACTATTAGCCTCCATATATAATTTACATATTAGGAGTGATATTTTCTTGATTCTATATGTTCAAGAATACGGACAAACTTCATAATAAAATGTATATGCCATGTATTTTTTTACTTTGGTACAATTATTCCCTAATACCTTTTTATTATTGAAAGCATTGTATGATTTTTTTGTAAACTGACATAGGTTGTGTAACCTACTCTGTTTCTTTATTATCACTTATGTCTTAGTTAAGAACACTATGTATGAAATATTTTTAATTCATTTGTTAATAACTGAGTTTTGACATTTATATTTCCCAAATTATGTTTCATTGAAGAGAGTGTATTACATTGGATGTCAAAATGTTTACATAGGACCTTTTTTCTCTAATAGCGATATAAAAAGTTGAATTCTTGAGTCAGTTTGTTGACACTTCATCAAATTTTAGTAATCTTGATTTCATTTTAATTCATATTTATAAGAGATCAATGAAATCACCAATAGCCAGAGTTTGGGTTCAAATTTTTACTAAAGAAAAAAATAATATTAATATGGTAAAATCATATTTTTATCTGAGATAATATGAGTATTAACTATTTGTCCTAGATGTTTTATTGTAGGAAAAAAAAGAGTTAAAAATTTGTTCATACTCTTCTATTTTCCCACTTCTTTGATAATTTCAAAATTCCCTACTTATATGAAAAATCAACTTATATTCTATTGTTGAGGTTTTATGTTTGACTTAATTTGATGTCTATTACAATTGTTTTTGTTTGTTATCATTCATTACTTAACTGACCGATATCAGGTATGGAAATTTTTAATTGTAAGTATTGTTAAAAAAAAAAGTGCTAAAGTTTATAACACATCAAGGACTGTAGAATCAAAACTGAAACCATAAAAGTACCTGATTCAGAATGGATTAAAGACATTTTTTAGTAATGACTTCCAAAGGGGCCTATAAGATGTGAAAAATATCAAGAAAATTCAAAAGTTTTGTTATATTTTGTGGCCTAATCTCAATAACTATCTTTTGGTGGTGATAGTCAATAAATTTATTTTCCCAATATTGTCGAAAATTAAATTTTCTACAAGAATCGTACAAATATTTCTAATTACTCTTAACAGACCATAAGAACTTAGATATGACAATCTTGTAAAAGAATTGTTATGCATTTTACAATTAATTTCACTACAAAATAGCTATTAAAGTGAAACTACTTAATATCTAACTTATCATTTTCATGACATTTTTCAGTTCTTTAAGGCCCTGTCATTTATTTAAGATTTTTGGTTCTAAATTAGTGCCTGTTAACTCTTGTTACTTTAAAGGAATTCCAGTTACAGCTCATAACCATGAAAAGGAAATTCTGTTATCATTAGTGCATACATAAATACTATTATAAATTAAGAAAAAGGAAGTTGATCAACCAATGTGCAAAATTGAAGTATGAAAGAAGTGCTTGGTCATTTTTTATAATAAAATAAATTTAAATTAAGAAGAATGCTTTAGTGAAGGGCTTAGTAAAATTTTGTGATACTATATATGGAGATGTTTAAAAAGAAAACAGAGGAAAGTCTCAGCAAAATCCTAAGTTCTCTGGCTCGATGGCAAAAAAATAAGTATCAATCTTGAACAAATTCAAATAAGTACAAAGCTCAGTTAAAAGGCATTTTTATAAAATGTTTGAGTATATATTGAATTTTGCCCTTTGGAATAAAGCCCTTTTAATATTGTCTATTATAAATGTGCCTATAATTTGTTTATATATTTTTTTATTAATTTGGTGTTCGTTAATGATTAATGTAGTTCTCAAAAAGAAAGAGTTATATCAATTCTGTTATAAATCTCAATTTACTTATTCTTTTTTCCGAAGTTTATAAACAAAGCACCTTAAACCATGCAGTGATTCACTCATCATGAATTGTTTCTTATATAATTTATTTTTTTACTTTTTTAATGTTTTAGCTTGCTATGGAATTGTGACTGTACCTACTGGGAATTGGTATTGCAGGAAATGTGAATCTCAAGAGCGATCCGTCAAAGTGGTAGTAAAAAAAATAAGTGATTATTTTATCATAAAATATTTTTACTAATAAATAATTCTAATATCAATTTTTAGAAATGTGAATTGTGTCCTAATAAAGAAGGTGCCTTGAAACCAACAGACAATAATGCATGGGCTCATGTTGTCTGTGCTTTGTATATTCCTGAAGTCAGGTTTGGTAATGTGACGACCATGGAGCCTATCATCCTTGCACAGATTCCTCAAGAGAGGTACAATAAGGTATGTATTTTCTTAATTCCATGCTAAAAATATTCGAACACAAATTTTAATTGGCAATTTAGTTTAAATTTGTTACATTGTAAATGAAGAATTTGTTTCTATATACTAAAAATGTTGAATGGTGAAGTAAACACCTAAAAATGTCCAGGCTGAAATTCCTGTTACATTTATTAATTTTTAATTTAGAAATTATGTTTAAAATTAAAAGAATCTTATTTTTTTCTTTTAGACGTGTTATATATGCGAAGAGAGAAGTCGTTCTCGAGCGAATGTTGGTGCTTGTATGCAATGTAATAAAGCTGGTTGCAGGCAGCAGTTTCATGTCACCTGTGCGCAAGGCCTTGGTTTACTCTGTGAAGAGGCATCTAATTATATGGAGAATGTTAAGTATTGCGGATATTGTCATCATCATTACACTAAACTTGTGAGTGTTTCTTTAATCACTTTATAATATTATTTTTATTTCATTTTTATCTTCACTCTCCCTTTTTTGTTCTACCTGTCTGAAAGAAGAATTAAATCTAATATATAAAATTATCGTGTCACAGTTTTTGTAAGAAAACGACTTGACTGATTCTTATGAAATTTTGTGTGTATATTCAGTAGGTCTGAGAATAGGACGTTAACTATTTTACATACCCCTAAGTGATATGTGTTGGCCATTATTATTGATTGTGCGTCAATCGTAGCAGTGCCGCTTATACTTATCATTTTACTTTCTCAGTGCAACTCTCATGTGAAGTATATTCTCATAGTAAATGTATCATCAATTTGCAGTGTTATAATTATTTATTCCGATTTTGCTCAAGATAGTTCTCACGTTCAGTTAATTAAGTGATCTTCTATGAATCAATAGTTTTCAACATGTGTCACGAGATCCCGCCAACAACCATTTTCGCATTTAAGCAACTTTGTCCAACTCAAAATATAGGCTATATTTTATTTTGATTAATGACCTCGATATTTTTATTATAAAATTATATTTTTTCCTAACCATGATGCTACAATTTATTTTACACATGCTCATTTTTTTACGTTTATTCACACATTTATATATGTTTTTGTGAAAGAAGTGTTTATTTACTTTTTTTAAATTTAAATTAATTAATTTCTGGTCATGGTGCTGGGTAATAATTAATTAATTAAAATAGAACTATGAAAGATTTGAACAACAACTACAAGCTATTCGGTGGCGCTGTTCTATAACTATCTTGTGATTTCCGACAGACACAGCCAGTAATTCCTCGCTCTAATTTTGCCGATGAGATTGACCATAAACATGCGAGTACATTTACAAAATGATCCATCAGCAGAAATATTTTCAAAACTACTACTGGATATTGGAATCGGTGAAATAGAACTGCATCCAAATACATAATCCATAAATTGCCAGAAAATTTCAGCACTGTTGTTCAGACAAAAAATGAATTAATTAAGAGTGTCTTTCCGGATGTACTAATTAATTATATTGACAATAATTGGCTCTGTAATTGTGCTATTTTGTCAGCGAAAAACGCTGATGACGAAACTAACTTTAAATATAACAGTTGTTACCAGGTGATCCAATGTCCTATAAATCAATCGATACTATTGTTGATGAAAACTAAGCCGTAAATCATCCAACTGAAATTTGTGAACCACACAATCGTTGGTTGAAGATCGGTTCACCTATTATTCTTCTGCGTAATTTCAATCCACCTAAATTATGGAATGGTACACATTTGGACATAAAAAAAAATCACCGGGAATGTTATTGAAGCAGCCATGTTGATTGGAATCTTTAAAGGAGAAATCGTCCTGTTGCCACATATTCCAATGGTACCATCAGAACCCATAATACCATTCAAAAGATTTCAATTTGTTATACGCTTGGCTTTTGCTATGACCATCAACAAGTCTCAAGGCCAGGCAATGTCCATTTGTGGTTTGAACATAGAATATCCATGTTTCTCCCATGGACAATTATATGTTGCATACTCACATAAATACAAATAGATTATTTGATAAACCATCTAATCTATTTGTATTACCAAAGGACAGATAAACAAAAAATATTGTGCATCGATTAGCGCTCAATTAAATTTAAATTAATAGTTATAACTTAAAATAATATTACTAGCCATAATTTAAAATAAACCATGATATAACTCATTCATTAAACTAATGTTTATATTTTATCAGTTGAGAATTTCGTATATTATTTATTTATTATGGGAGCGGAGTGGCTCAGTGGTAGACCACTGAGTTGCCATGCCTGAAATCCTGGTTTAAATCCTGCTGCAAGGCAGTACTTTTATTTAGTCGGTTTGGAGCCGGAGATGAATCCTATAGGATCTAGGACCCTCCTGGGGCTCACCCAGCCTCTATAAAATGTTATAAAAATAGGGTATCTAAAATAAGGGGTAAAAATCTGGTGGTTGAGCGTGACCTAGGACAAGTCACCTCCTTGCAGAACCGTTGTCCATGAAACAGTACAGTATCTACCTTGTACTGAACCCCAGACACTTCACGGGTTTTAGTGGTACAGGTTTTTTTTTTTTTTTTATTACTGTACTTAGATATAAGATGAATAAAATGTAAAATAAAAAATCTATTAAATTCATTTTTTCCATTCATTCATTCATTCATTGTTTCCTTAAAATTCAAATTTTAACGTAATATTTTTTAAAACTATTATAACAGCCACATCAATGTGTGGCCGGGTCAGCTAGTTATTATATAATATTCTGTATAAAATAATTCAATTACTGCATATATTTTCTCTAGATTATTTCATGTATACTGTAAAATTACGGCGGTTTAAGGATTTAGATACTTTTTCATTAGTGCATCCCTTTAAAAGGTCAAGTTTGATAGTTACTGAAGACCCTTGACTGTAGTTGTGGAGCAATTTTCTTGTTCAAGAAGATTGCAGCATTGGATATTCAATTGTGAGGGTTAGCTCTTATTCTGTGGTAGATCAATCTTCCATTTGCCACTCTGACTAGTTTCTTACCCATCCTTTCTAGTTAGTGTAGTGAGTATTTTAATTTATCAATCAAAGCTGAACACTTATATCCAGCACTTCATATCTCTCTTCTACTGCCAAATATCAGAGAGTGATACTGCATCATAGGACGTGTTGGTAATTGTTGATAACTGCTGTAATAAAATGAGAAAATTCATGAGGCTGCAATCGCTATTAAAATGGCTGCACTGATTGAAGTATGTTTGAATAAGTAAATAAATGCTCTTGAAAAAAATGATTAAAAATATGTATGTATACTAAAAATAATTTAAAATTTATTCATTATATTTTATTATTTACAAATATGATAGTTCAAATTTCAAAATAATCTTCAACCTAACTTTTTGGTCATCATCAGTTCTGAGAAGAAAAAAAAATGAATTAACATCCATAGTGCAATAACAAAGACAATGAAACAGTTATAACACAGAAATTAGTTAAAATTTTATATAAGCGATGAAAATAAAATAACAAGAGTAAAATGAAATCTTTGAAGATAATAAAACGTGAGAACTACAATTACATGAGAAACTATTTATAATCAGTGAATTATGACATGTTACTGGTGAAATTTCAGATAAGGTTATAACTGATTTCAATTGCATTTAAAGTCATGAAATAAAGGTGCATGTTTCAAGATAGGGCAAAATAATCAATTATAAAAGAATTTAATATGTTATTATATGAGGGGGGAATATAAAGAGAAGAGAAAAGTGTTTATCAAAAAATGATAACAGAAGAGACTGAGGCCACTTACATTAAATATATTAATATTTAATCATATAAATTGATGAAGGTGATACCTTGTGATCTTATTAGAATTATCCTTGAATCGATTCATGTTTTCTGTATGCCACTATGGCGATGTGGGTATTATGTATTTATTTTGTATTAACAGGTAGAGAATAGATGTTTATTACTATTCAAACAATATGTGTGATGGATGGACTCTTTTTTCATATCTACTACATATTTTAAATTGTAATTTTTTTCTTAATTGGACTTACAGAAGAAAGGGGGTAATGTGAAAGTTATTCCTCCTTATCGTCCTGTCGGTGCGAATGATTCTCCTGAGGGTTCACCCGTGAAAGAAACAGAACCAACGAAAACTACATCAAAACGGAAACTAAGTGAGGATTGTTTTAATAATTTTTGATCATATTTCATGTGTTCATAAATAAAATATTTTATGATCTAGTTTTAAAAAGTACAGACATAACATAACTGAAGTATTGTGTATTTTTATTTATAAAAAATTATGAAGTTTCAAACGAAAAATTAGTCCTTATTTATTTTGAGGTTCAATTTATAAATAATTTATTACTGCAATTTTTAATTAAACAATAAAATAATGATTGGATATTTTTAATCAAAATTGTGAATAAAATTACAATAAAACTTACTTTTAACTAATTATTTATATTCAGGTATGATTATATCTAGACAATTTCAAATATTTAAGTTTGATTAATTATTATCAGATATATTTATAAATTGGTAAAATATGTGCTAGGGTAGAAACTATGAAAGATGAGATTAGTTCAATTAGTCATTATCGGATATTCCACTCCCACCTCTCTAAGAAAACTGGATTATTTTATCTGTGATTGTTCTAAATAAAAAATTTTAACTTGGGGTGGTTAGGGTTTTGAGTTTGGTGGTTAACAGTTTTTGAGTTTTATGAGAAACAAATGATCATACAAGCATAGATGCTTATAAAAATGAATTTCAAGATATTTGTTGAAATCTGCAAATCGAAGTCTTTAACAATTACAATACATACTTTACTGCAAACAAGAAAGTTAAAATGCAAGTACTGCACTGTATTAGATGCCCTTTATTAATTAATTTTTGTTGGTTTAGTATTCATAATAAAATATCCCTAAAAAAACATAAAAATTAAATAGTTTCTTTGATCAACAATCTTATATACACAAATTATTTGCTATTTCAAGAATAAAAGCTAATCCAATCAGGTGCAGGTTCAAGTAAAAGTGGTAAAACACCTAATACAACTGGTGATACAGAGATCACTGTTGGCGGTGGCGAAGAGGACAAAGCTGTGGCTATTGGAGGACTGGAAGGCGAAGGGAGCAAAATCGGGAACAAGAGAAGAAAAGGTGAGTTGAGATTTCATTACACCAATTACTTCATGAAACATCTCCCTAATAACTTGAACTGAATCGATCTATATGAAGATTATTCATGTTTCATTGATGGCATTTTGTGGAATGCAAACCAACCACCCTTATTTCACACATTTTAGAATTTACTTAAAAAATCTAATTGTTATCTAATTAGTTTATTTTCTTTTTCTTCACAAACCTAATTTTACTTCACCATATGAAAACCATGTAATTTGTCTTTACGAAGTTATTAAGTAATTAGGTCGGTTTTCATGAACTTGTAACTTCACAACCTATTTTAAAATATTTTTTATCTTTAATTTTACATTGAATATTTCTGAATTAAGTTTATTACGATTAATCTGCCTTTCTTTAAATGGTGGAGAGAATGTTATAAATTTTACCAAAATTTAGTATTCATTTTTTAAGGCTATATCAAATGTATTAAACCTTTTTTATCAACATATTTTTTGTGTATGTTCTTAGGAGGCTCAAGGACTCCTCCAGTTGGAGTCCCTAGCCCTGAAACTAGCCCTCGCCCTTCTAGCCCTGGGAGCAGTACGAGGCCAGCAGCCGCAGCAGTTCCCCCACCCATTGCCACACCACCCATTCCTCCTCAACATGGTATGAGGCAACAGACTTTTTCCAATGTTGATGCAGCAAGTTTGTTCTTAATTTTTCACTATTTATTCTTTAAAATTTTAATACCTTACTTTCATTTTACATTACTTTTAGTATTAATTCAGCCATTATAATTAAAAATATCTATTGTTTTATCTTATTTTATCTTTGTTACTGATGAAATCTAATTTACAAGGGTTATCGTAAATTATTTTAAATCTGTATAATTATCATGTTATGTATGTTTGAATGATCATTGCACGAGACTGTAAGTAGCAGTAGTAAAGTAATTATGATATTTGAGTAGCAGATTCTTTCTTGGGTATGTATGAACTTATGGTTTTGTATTGCATACTTATATTTAGCATAACATGTATTTGTTACCTGAATTTTTTTTATTGAAACTTCCAACTGTATTAATGTAATACAACAAGTAAACAAGATGAATAATAAGTAATGGCATGAGACAAAGGCAACTAAAGAAACTACCCACAGGTAGTACTCAAATACCATATTCAAGCTAGAAGGTCCTGAGGATTTCTTCTTTTCAGACATCTCGGAGGATTATCGCGAATTGAAGAGGTAGCTAGGTTTGAAACTAGTGGATTTGAGTTGGAATAATGTTTGTGTCATGAAAGGATTGATGTCGGGTTTGGACAATAACAGGAATGAATTGAACATTAAGATCTTGATGGATGACTTTATTCGTAACAAGCATTTTAAGATTGTATGTGAACATAGCACAGTAAAAAGCATTGAGGATTATGGATTGTAAGGGCTGGATACAAGAGGAATTGGATGGCTTAGAGAAGCCCCAAAGCTCTACTCTATAAGTCCAAATAGGTCTTGAATAGTCAACTATATGAGTGTTTCGAAAATTAATTGGGAGCTTAGAGTGTTTGTCTAGTTATGTCTAAAATTGAGAATAAATAGATCTTTAAAAATCCTGGATATAGCAGATAGACAATCTTTCTACATCAGAATAGATAAATTGTCTATTCTGTGGCTTTTACCCACTTACAAGACTAGTTAGGCTTATTTTTAGCATGTTAAATACAACTACTGAAATATATGAGTAGTCCCAATTTAATAGGCCTTTTCCCCTTGTATTAAAAAAAATAAAAGAAAGATATTTGTTATTGAGATATATATTTTTATTTTTACTATTTATTTAATATTTGGCCATATTTTTATAAATGTGTTCCAAGAGGCAGTCGATAATAAAACAAAAATATCTAGTGTCTGGATCATGGTGAAGGCTGCACTATTGTATTGCTAAGTGATTTGGCTGAGGTCTCACACGAATCCTAGTTTTTCACTGAATTAAGAGTACACACTTTATTGAAGTGCATCGCAGAATTCGATAATTGCCCCATTATCTTTCTGGTGTAATGGACGGTGCACACTTACGACATTGCCGTGGTCTTAAGGATATTCCACACAATGATGACGATGCATGTCTTTATTGGGAAGCTCAGTGGCGTATGGCATAAATGCCACATGCTGGCATTAGGTAAAAAAAAAAAACTTTATTGAAATTGCTCCAGGAGAGGTTTACAAATGCCACATGGTTGACCCATGGCTGATAATAGAATAAATAATTATCTGTTTTTAGTTAGTCTTGAATCCAGAACTTAATATCTAAGTTTATAACATATTGTTCTTATGCACTTGGCTAACCCCTTCTGCGATCTCGATTTAGGTTGATCATGATTTACTGTTGAAGTGGGTTTTTTCTTGTATTATACGTAAGTTTAATTCATAAGGTGTAATTATAACACATTAGATAAGTTAAATTAATATCTTCAATTAAACTAAAACGGTAACTTTTGCATGATAAATTATACAAATCTATATCTATGGAATTCTATTGCACAGTTTTGCCTATAGTGATATGCTTTTTTTTTTTTTGCATGAATTTCAGTTTTGCACGAATATCTATTAGGGGCCAAAAATCTTATCTACAAAGGAAACTGAAACATCTACATAGTAAATCATTCCAGAGATAGTTTATGGCACTGAGAGATGGGCAAATAAACAGAGCCAGAAGACTTTGAAATGCATAAATCCATTAAAAAATGAAAATTTAAGCCGATTAAAACACTTCTCTTATCTAGTAGCGGTAACAAAGTGAAATTAATTAAACTATTTATTTAATGCTGATGTTTCAGCACAGTTCTTATTTGACCCGAGTTAGCGGGTTTTTCTGAAACTGATCTCTGCAATGTTGATAACTAGTTAATACTTTTTTTTTTAATCTTTACCACCCACTGAACTGATTACTGATTACGTTACTAACACTTTTCCCTGAACTTTAATTTAAGGCTGAATTTTCAGGCATGATAATTAACTTTACCAGGTAAAAATTGGTATTTATTTCATAATAAAATGAAAAGATGAAATATAAGTTGTGCCAATAAAATCTGAACTGGCTGGAGTATCATTATTTGTAGCATTGGTGAAAAGTAAATGTAAAAACAATTAACTTATATAATGTGAGGTGAAATAGAGAAGGAAACAAGGTTTTTGTTCGAAAGAAATAAGTCTCTGAAAACTAGTTTATTAACTTTTGTTTTTTAAATGATGGTTAGATTCTGCCCAACAGTGGCTGAAAGAATTATAAAACAGATGAAAAAAAATTGGTCTACATATAATAAGAAGAATAATTCTCAAGTTAAAAATAGTTATTAAAAAAAGCTAATGCATTGATTCATAGAAACAAAAATGAAAAACCCAAAAATATTCTGATCAGAATATTTTGAAATTATAAATGAAGAAACTACTGGAAGTTATTATGTTTTGTATATGAAAAAAAGTTATATTTGTTGTAAAAATGTGCGAGATCAAAAGAAGATTGTCATTTCTTTGGTGTTGGTGTATCTTTTTCTCTAAAAAAGGACCTGTAGACTTAGAAACACAAATTTTGACTTCTTCTGTGCACGCTTTAGACACAAACGTATGCTCAAGAAACAAGCGGAATATGTCACACATGCTTTTGTCTTGAATGAAGGCACTTCATTTTGTTATGAATCCGAGAATTTTAAATTACTTTTTGTTTATCTTATGACTATATTTTTTTTGTGCCTACAGCGGTTTCAAAAGAGTCATCTAGACAATCAATTGTTGTAACAGTGCCATTGGATGCGTTGCCTAATAACGTTGCGTCTATAGCTACCCCTTCACCGCCACCGACGAATACAGTTGTTCCAGCCGTAGGAAGTACGTCAACCTCGTCTGCTTTACTGTCTGATCAGGTTCCCCTTCCTGCAAAGAGGCAAAGGTAATACTTTTATAATGTTTTCATACTCGAATAGTAGATTTCATCCTTTCATTCATATTCATATACGATCGAAAAAGAGTGCCTTAAAATAAAAATGGATAAGGTTTAAAAATAGATATTCGATTTTCATTTTAAAAGACTGAACGAATTTAGTCTAAAAACTGTTAGACAGGTTTTAAGCAAAATTAAATTTTTATTTGTATTCTTGAAAGTAAATGAACAGCGAATATACCAACTTTTATTTTAATTTTAATTTTGAAAAAGTGAGTAAAATGCCCAGTATCGATTTCAGTTCTGTCCTTACACAGTTACAACTGGCCATCAGATAAAAATACAGTTTGTGTGGTATATAACTTACGACAAACATAGAGGTCTAGAAACTCGACTAGACCTCTAAAGTTCTCTAAACCTTTGTAGGCTTAGAATATAGTTCTCTATATATCTTATGAATATATATAGGATATATCTTAATATAGTTCATTAAGAAGACCTGCTGAGTCATTTAGTCAGGAAACTGATCAAAAGTTGGCTTGCTTCACGTTCAAGAGATTCAATTATTTTTTTCTTTTTCAGTTCCGGAAGATCTTTTTACTTGCAATAGTTTTTCTTAAAATATATTATCATAAAATAGAAAATTTTAAAATATTGAGCAAAGGACATTCATATAGCTCTGTCCTGGTTTTCCTTTGGTAAAGCTAAGATTCACATTCAATTTTACGATTCCTGTACTGTGAACATATGAAATTAATGACATTGGCTCTAAAAAAAAAAATAATAAAAAAGATGGCTATTTCTTTTGATAATTTATTATTATGTGCTGTTCATGTATTTTCCCCATCGTTGGATGATTCATTTGTGGTAAACAAAATTAAAACAAATTACTCTTATAATTGTAGAAAATTATTAAGAAGAATCTTAAGATTGGACACTTTGGGGAATACGTGATCAGTTTAATAGTTTTCAAATGTATATTTTATCATAATTTATTATTTCATTTTATTTATTTATTGTTTGCAGATCTCAGTCCTCAGACAAGAGTGAAAAAGGTCGAAGATGGATGAAGAGGAACAGTAGTGGGAAATCACACTCGCCCCCTCCCCAATCTCAGCAGTCTTCTGGGTAAGCATATTGATATCATCATCTTTATTATACGAGGTGTGGCTATTAAGTAACGAAACTGACGTTGCTTTCGATATTCATGGGATTGTGTACCTTCACTAGGTTCCGGAAGATCAAACTATTAATCAATACTACTACCTTAAGGTACTTGCAAAACTACATGAAAGAGTAAGGAAAAAACGACCCGAAATGTGGAAGGACAAATCATGGGTTGTCCACCAAGACAATGCGCCAGCTCATTCTGCGTTATCTGTCAAGAGGTTCCTAGCCCAGTATAGCATCCCAGTTTTAGAACATCCACCTTATTCACCAGATCTTTCACCATCTGACTTATATCTGTTCTCTAAGGTGAAATCTTCATTAAAAGGGGCTAGATTCGAGTCCGTGGAAGCTGTGAAAGAGAAAGTGTCCTGAAGGAGCTGACAGAAGATGACTGCCAGCACTGTTTCCAACAAAGGAAAAATCGCATGGAGCATTGTAGGGATAGAGAGGGGATGTATATTGAAGGTGATAGTAAGTAATTATGTATAAAATAAAAATAAATTTTATTGCAACGTCAGTCTCGTTATTTAATAGCCACACCTCGTATTTATATTAACTTGTAACATGTTACAGGCTAAAACGGAAGCCTTTCCCTGAGGTGCTTTTACGGAATTCTTCAATACAGGAATTATTTTCAGATTTTTTTTTTTTATAATTATTGGTCAGCTGTTTTGAATTTTAAATAATCTTATTTTAAAGAGAAAAGATATTCCCTCAGCCGGGATTCAAACCCGGAACCTCTGTCTCTCCGTGCCAGCGCTCCGACCAATTGAGCAACCAGGGTCGAGAAAACGGGGACATGGGATCAGATAAGAGAACAGATTTGTCCCCGGCTGGTAGCTCAATTGGTCGGAGCACTGTCACGGAGAGACAGAGGTTCCGGGTTCGAATCCCGGCCGGGGGCATATCTTTTCTCTTTTAAAATAAAAATATTTAAGATTTTTTTTTATTTGTAGAATGCGAACAAAAGATTTTAGCGTACAATGTTGAAGATGCATACATTCTTAACTTTTTGGTTTATGTTATTTGAAGCAAATATACACTTAACAATATATCTAAGATCTTTGTAATAAATATCTCACAGTCACGTTTATTTTAGTAATATACACTGTTTGTTGTAGTACATGTGGTATTGTATGGTGCTGATATTTACAATATCTTATGTAGTGAATATCGAAAAAATTGAGAAAGTTAAAATGAATATGTCTCTAATTGTAAGAGTTCATATTGTTTTCACTAGAAAAACTCCTGATAATCTTACAATCAATCTAAATTTTGTTGATACACAAAATTTTCAAATCATTAAAAATAAACAAATTTGAAATTGATAGTATTTTCACTTAGACAACCTGATAATGGACCTCAATACCAAGGATAATTGAAATTTTAAAATTAATCTATGCATAAGCCAGTAATTCTAATATTGATAGTATTTTCATAATGAGCACCTTAGATTATTTAATGATATACTTTTAATATCTCGGAAATCATTAATCATATTACTTTTTCTTTTACTTCCTCTTTTGCCTTTGCTAGTGCCATGGAGCCTTCACCCAATGCAGCCATGCCTTTCGGTCCCTACTAACTTGCCTCATGGATACCCTAAATATTAAATTAAATAGCTATATAAGCAGCTTACAATTTTTAAATTTATAGAATTTTAATAAAATAGAGTCAAAAACTCATAAAGAAACATTATTATTTATTATAATGCAATTGGGGAAAACCACAATGCAAAGCCTTTTGTTTCAAATTGTCAGCCTTATCATCGTTGGGATATATTGCACCTTTTTCTTCGAGATGTGATTCACATAACCTTTTTTTGTTTTCGTGTCTAGATAATGCCTGAATAGGCGAAACGTCGACCAGTAAGTGGGTGTATTACTGGGGAAATTTGAAACATAAGGCTTTGCATTGTGGTTTTTCCCAATTGAATTATAATAATTTATAGAATTTTCATAATTACCACTTTTAATAACCAAGTTATTGACTGTAATTATCATCTACCTGAAATAACTTTAATAAGTTCACTGGACAATGAACACAGTGAAAACTCAGGCCATTGTTCTAGGCTCCAACTCCCTACGAACAGCTATCCCCACCCTCCCAGCATTAATCCTTAACGACCATCCTATCAGTTTCAACTCCTCAGTCAAAAACCTAGGCATTACTATTGACCAAAACCTTTCCTGGAAACCCCATATCACCCAAATATCCCGATAGTCAATTAGTTCCCTGAAATTATTTCATCGATCTCGGCATCTCCTTAAAAAACCTTATTTTGTTAATATTAATATATTTGTTTTCAACAATTAGTTAATCCTTAAAAATCCTGTCGTTGTGTACTTTTAATTTTTTTCATTTCTATTTCTATTATGTTTTTGTCACTCTTAATTACTTCATGATTCGTATTATTATGTAGCCTTCTGGCCAGATGTATATTATGTTTATTTTTTTGTTCATGATTGTTATTCTAATGGGACTTAGTCCCAGAATAAAGTTTGTTTTCTATTCTAAATTTATATGTGATCACAGGATTTTAAAATTGATACTTTTTCAAAAAACAGACACATTCTATTATTAGCTCGTCTTATAAATTATTATGGTTTTAATTATTTATTTTTTACAATCTACAGTACAATTCATATTGCTTTTTGTTACTTATTTTCTTTAATTCTTTGTAAGGTCTAAAAGCAGCAGCCCTGGAGAAAGTAGTAATTCTCAGCTAAGTTCCAATGAAGGAAAATTGCGGAGGTCTGTTGCTCCTGGTTCTAGTGTTGTTGTAAAAGAAGAAAAGGACGTAAAAATGTAAGCATTTTATTTATGACATGTAGTACAGGCTACATCCATAACATTCTGCATCTTGGACTTGATAAAAAGCATGACCTATAAATATTGTGATGCTTTTAGAACTCCCGTTTTACCTCTGATTTTTGACATTTTTATCACTATATCTTTATTACTTAACTATTTTATCAGGTGTCATGGACTTTCTCTGCTTAAGCTGAACCACTTAAAGCTAAATTCTTCTCGAGTTGTAAGCTATCAAGTTGTTAAATTTTCTGCTTACCATTTTTACCAGTTTTTTCTTTAAAAAAAAAAAAGATTGTTTCCTTAATCTCTTTTACTTTTTATGATTAATCTCCTATCTATATTTTACTTCTAAGAATGTTATTTATCAGAATATTTAATTATTGGAGCATTTTTGTTCCTAAAAACTGCAAATGCATTCATACTATTTTCCTCTTGAAACTTTCATTTTTACAATAGTTTTTTGTTTCTCCTGTAAAATTCCTTTTCACGACTTACAACCTTTTCCGTGTCAACTCCTCAATTCTTCTCTGGCTCTAGTTTTTTTTAAAACTATTATTTCTGAAATTTCAGCAAGATATTAATTTTAAAAATAAAATTTATGGTTTTAGTTTTCAGAATGGTTTAAATGCTCCTCATATGCTTGGAAATCAGTTGAATCCTAGTAGCGTAATGGCCCAAAAAATGTGCGATACTCTTTCACAAGAAATGGTAGCTCATTCCGTATTCACTCAGCAAGAACCTACTCAGAACAATAGCTTAGTAGGACCTCAACTCCATCGGCCTCACCACGCTCAGGTATAGTTATCAACCTCTCTTATATAAATTGATTTTATTGTGAGAATATTTTACTTGTTAAATATATTTGTCTACTTTTATTCACTTGCTATTAGTTATGACAATATCGAGTAGAAATAAATAATTTTGATCATCATTATATTCATCATCAAAGCTCGATATTTGCAGATATTTTGATATAATATGAATTGAAAGAAATTCACTTAACTCTTCTTTGGCAGCAGATGGAGCTGTAAAAAAATCCTAATATACCTTATTTAGTAGAAAACTAATTTAGTTATCGTCTCTCGCTGCTTGATTAACTGGTGATTTCTGAGAGTTTTACTTTTCAGCAATATATTTGAGTATTATCATTATTTTTAAATCTTGCTTAACGATGAAGGGATTAATGAGTTGCCATGATGTTGGAAAATGAATAACAAAGTTTTAGATCTCTTAAAAGAATCCTCTTTAAAGGTTTAAATCTTCATGTCTCAGGACCATTTACTTCAATGGTTTTTAACAGTTCAATCCATTTGAATGAAATTGTGGATGCATTAAAAATTCTGTAGGGGGAGAAGGTGAGCATCTTTAAAAATCTGTCTTAAAAATAGAATAGTCTATTGAAAAAGACAATGAGCATATTATTGTCAGAATTGCGAGAAATGAGGCAAAAGATAAAAAATGAAATTACAAAAAAAAAAACAACTTGAATATCAGATTATTTTATTTTATATGAAACCATTGTTTGTTTTTTTCTGGTAAATATAAATACGTTAATTTTATAATTTTTTTTTTCATTATCTATTATTAAATATTGAGGGAACACATTTTTATTTGTGCCTCTTGGTCCCGGTTATCACCCCTTGGTTATCAAAGTTCTTTCGTATGTTGATTATGTAAAGAAATATTATTATTTATTTTTCTAATATATTTGGTCAAATTATGACGTATTTCTGTCTAAGCCATAAGCTTTAACTTAATGAAATGACGTGATATTTAACAACAAATAATTGATTTTGATATCTCCTTTTTTCAAAATTGATTAAAATTATCATTTAATTTACAAAGAGTAATTTGTTCTTTATTATTATCTTTTCAATATTACTACAATTATTAAACATAATTAGTGTCAAATTATTTACCATATGACCATAAGTAATGACTAAAGGTAATTTATTATTATCAAAATATTCAATTTGTTTAAAGTTTTTCATAAAGGTAGTGTTTTTAATAATACAATCTTGATCATATTTTTAGGATAGTTTTCTGTTATCTATTTTAAGACATTTTATATTTTAATTAATTATTACAGAACCGAATAGGAGCATGGACAGGTATGCCTGGTACGACTAATAATCATAACACTACGAATAATAATAATATACCGCAATCGTTGGAACAGTTATTGGAGCGCCAGTGGGAACAAGGCTCCCAATTCCTCATGGAGCAGGCTCAACATTTTGACAGTACGTTGAGCAGCCATTGTATAATTTATTATATATCATTAGTATATACTTTAGTTGTAATCAATCTCTTACTTGCTGATGCCAGTGTCGGGAAATTTGTAATAAATACTCGTGTTATTTTTATAAACAATTTATTAGTAGTTAATAATCGCGTTCTACTGTCAATAAATAGCCCCCTTAACTTAGCCATTGACTTAAGTGTTTATTTACATTGAATATTTTTGGTTGCTGTGAAAATAACAAATGATTGCATTGTGTGTTTACTGTTTAATCAAGTTCTTTATTATATGCCTAGTAAATTATAATGCCAAGGTAATAAATAATAGCATGTTTATTCTTGTAACATTTTTGTAAACAAGTATTATTAATTTAAGTTTTGATATTTATTCAAAGAGCATAAAAGTCTTGTATATCGATTCAGAGGAATCATTATTGTTAAAAGGTTTCAATACCTCACAAATTCTGATAAAAATCTTCCTTAGATGCATCATTCCATATCTTGTCTTGATTCTGTATTGACAATGAGTGAAGGTTAGTAAATCCACAAAATTAAATTTATGATTTTACCTTTAAATGAACTTTGGCTAGGTTAGTATTATGCTTGGTCATGAATTTATTTCAAAACATATGAGTTTTAATAATATACATTGCTTTTTTTCAATTTGGCATGTAAGAAACAAATAATGACTGCAAAAGTAGTCTTCTATATAAATAAAATCATTGATTTAATGTTCACTAAAAATTATTATTTTGTGATTGACTAAAACTTTTATAATTAAAAGACCTATGTGTCATGACAATTATTTACAGCTTTTACTTAGTAGATTCGATTTTTCTTATGTGTAAAGATTTTTAAAAAATTATCATTTATCTCATAGTACTCATCATTAGACATAGGGTGGTATTTTCAATGTTTGATGATGAAGATTTATATATAAGTTTTGCTTTGTTTTATGTAGGAATATTATTGCACAAATCTGTTTATTAAATTCATTATGTATTGATGTTTGTTTGATCGTCGACTCTGAATTAGTGTCATGAATAGTGAGAATGCAGTTAACTAGACCCCTCGGACCCAAGCGAAGTGTAATAATCAACCCTACTAACATTTTGAAATTTTTGGTACTTCCAAGATCATGTTCATCATCAAAATCTTTTATCCTCGTCTACCGTCTAAGCAGCGTGAGGAGACCCATTATAGAGCTTGATCCAGTTGTCTTTGTGAGGTCATGTTATAAATTTATTCTGAAACTTGGATTTAGCAAGTCTACTCAAATAAATTCTTCTTGAACAATCAGCCCTGATGATGGCTCATAAGTTTGAGCTGAAACATCTGCTTTGAGAATAATAAATTTACATTTTCAGCCACCTCACTATATATTCCACTTAAATTTTATTATAATTTATTTATAATAATTTAATTAATTTCAGTTGCTTCGCTGCTCTCCTGTTTGCATCAGCTACGTGCTGAAAACGCTCAGCTTGAAGAACATGTTACTAATCTTGTTCAAAGGAGGGATCACCTGTTAGCCGTTAATGCAAGGCTAGCAATTCCTCTCGTTCAACAGCAGCATCCACAGCAGCAGCAACAGCAAGGTTAATAAAAAACAAAATTGTAGTTGTTTTATTTTGATCCATCTTTTCATTGATGTCATGATGATTTTTATTTTTATTTGCATGTATATTTTTTTTAGTTAATAATGTTGCTGCCAGCACCCCTCCTGTAAATAATGCCCCTGTTGCTGTAGAAAACGGTATGGCTACTGCAGCAGAGCAAGTCCAGTACCAGAGGAGCACGCCTCAGTCTTTACCAAGGTATGATGCTTTATAACTCCATAGTAAGCAGATTTCGGTATCATTTCCATAAGTTGTCGGTTTGAGTTGAGACACAAGTTTTAACTTTTCATTTGTTTCCTTTTTAATATTCTCGAAATTAAAAATAATAGTGATCTGCAGTATGAAAAAAAAGTGTCGTTATGGGAAATGTGTATATTTTGGTAATTGTTTCATCAAGAAATAAATGTTTCAACTAATCTTTCGAAGTATAGATAGTATATTGAAAGTTAATTGTTGACCATGATAAATAATATATGTGGAAGAAAGTCGTCCGGGTAGAGGTCAATGAATTTCTCTTAGATTTGGAGAAAAGTTTAAGCCCATCTTCGTCCCCATTGGCAGTTAACAGTACCCCTCACTTCCATTAGTTATCATCATTGTTTCTTATTTATATTTTAATTTTTATTGCACTATTTATTTTATTGCCTATGTATTTTTATTACTTTATTTATTATTTACTGTATTTATTGTATACTGGATTTTGTATAATTTTTTTTTTATAATTTTTATTTTACTACTGTTACCTGATACCCAGATATTTTAACTTTTATATTTACCCATTTTAATATTCAATTTTTATTTTTTATCTTTATTACATTATTCTTTATTTTTCAACACTTTCTGTTTTATTCTTTATTATGTATTTTACTACTTTCCTGGCACTTTGTTGTTAATAGTATGCACTCATACATTTTAACCTTTATATCTACCATGCTGTGAATTTTTATTTTCAATTGCCTGTATTCACCATACTTTTGTTTATTTATATTTACTATGTTTAAAACATTTTTGTACCACATTTTAATTCTCAATTATCTGTATTTTTCATATAGCCCTGAAGAAGACCTACAAAGTAGGTCAAAATGTTGGCTACTTAATAAATTTTTCTCCAATTCTAAGAGAAATTCATTGACCCGGACCACTTCTCTCACATATAGATGGTATATGTTTGTTGAAACGTTCATTTCTTGATTAAATGATTCTTCTTGTTGCATGATTCCACAGCCCATCAATGAGCCTTGGCCTCCTCGATACGTTTCCGCCAGTCCTCCCTGTCCATTGCAGTGGCCTTCCAGTTCTTGATGTTGAGTATGCTCCTGGAGTCCTCACTAACTCAATCCAGCCATCGCAGCTTGGGTCGCCCTACTCTCCTGCCCTGAATATTTTCTTCTATTACTCTTCTGAGCCCTTCAACACTTGCCATTCTGGCCATATGGCCAGCCGAGCGCAGTCTACCAAGCCTTATTACTTTGACCACGTCCGGGGTCTGGAATAGACTTTCCAGCACCACATTGATATGTCTTCTCCATGCTCCCTCCTCTCTAATAGGTCCATAAATTCACCATTAAATCATCCTTTCCAATTCCTGAAGCAATTTTTCATCTGCTTACTGATGAAATGATTGCCGAAATATAATTATATTTTTTTCCATATTTACAATTTTTTGTACTTTTGGAAAACAAATGAAAAGGAAATAAATGTAAAATTAAAACTTGCTATGACTCAACTCGAAGTCACCACCTGTGGAACTGATCCCAGATTCCTTTGTTACATAGGGTTTTTTGCTGTCTTGATCTGTTATATTTGAAAGTATTGTAAGCACAACCATTAGATAAATTAACAGCTTAAAACTGTTAAATCAGTAATTTTCCTTGGTATTTTTTCCCCTTAAGTTATGTAATTAGTATGTTCACATTAATAGGGAAGGGAGGTGCGTCGGCGTATGGCAGAAATGCCACCATCTTTAGGGAATAGAGAAGCTCAGTGTTAAAGGCACTGGGCTACTAACCTTTGGTGTCCGAGTTTAGAGATCAAACCTAAGGAATCAGGATGATCTCCTGGAGCTCACCTAGCCTCAGTTTTTCTTCTAACTAAGGCCAACCCAGACGAAGGACGAAATGGTTGCTCTTAATTTGGGGAAAACTGACGGTTAAGTTTTATAACTAGTTGCTTATATCAGTACAATTTTTACCTTGTATTGAATCCAACACCCTTCATGGGCTGAAGAGATGAGTTATTGAATTTTTATAATTCAGATGTTGACGGCGTTATTTAGACTCAATAAATTTATATAAATTAAATTAAACCAATTATAAATAAACTAAAGGCAGGTTATATAAATAATCCTGATTCTGGTTTTCACAGTGTTCGTATAGGGTTTCATTTTAGAGAAACATTAATGATCACCTTCTAGATACTTTATTCTATGTGACCATTATAATCTTTTATGGCTTATTCTATGTGACCATTATAATCTTTTATGGCTCGTCTTGAAGAGGATGTAACATCTTTGCTCTTGCTTATGAATATTGTACCATTTTCTGTTAATTTTTTAACTTATAAGATGTTCATTTTTGTTAATGTTCAGGTCTAACTCGGCAGGGTTTCCTGGTAGTGGACAGCAAATGCAACCTCAAAATAGTGTTGTAGTTCGAGCTTCATCGGGGGATCAGAGAAGGTGCGTATAAAATATTTATAATATTCTATTAGCTCTTATATTAATGCTATTATAGTAGATAAGCAATTTAGTTATATTGGTAAAATGTGTTAATATAATCAGAAAATATTTTTGTGCAGAGGTTTGTAATTTCCTCAATATAAGAGTTGACATTAATCATAACGACACTCATTTTGATTTACAAATTTTTAGGATATAGTACTATTCGGTTAATGATATAATGTTAGTACTTGATGAGAAATGAATAGTTGAATGTTCATTGTTGAACAAAATAAAAATAAATACCATAATTTTATTTAAATTGTATTTTTGTTACATTTGATAAGCTTATTGATTAGAAATTTATGCGTGCATCCCTTTGTTTAGAATATCTTTTTTATAGTTACAAAAAATACTCTATATTTTATATTGTACAATTGGAAGTCAGCCATAATAAATATTTTGGAGAGCAGCCAAATTAAAGTAATTTAAGTATGTTGAAGAAATTGGTCCGGGTAGAGGTCACTGAATGAATTTCTCAAATTACTTGAGAAATTCATTCAGTGACCTCTACCCGGACCAATTTCTTCAACATACATTATCATAGGTCAACAATTATCATCAATATAAAGTAATTTATATTTGTAAATACTAATAATTTTTTATTCGATTATGGTTCTTATACACTATCCTCGTAAAAGTTTCATTTATATTTTGGTCCATTTCTTTTTAAGATATGCAGCATATGTGAATACAAAATATATCCAAGAGAAGTGATCAGTAATTGAGTGTTTCTTTGATTTATATTTGAATATGTTTTCCTCCATTATCATCTTCTATCATATATGAATAGCCGTTATGGTTATTGAAATACCAGTTTATACTAAAGCCTAATCTTACATATATCAGGAGCTCGAGCGCTGGTAGCAATTACAGTAACCATAACAATCCAGCTATGTATTCATCTGGCCAGCAGCAACCTCAGACGCAGCAATCTCAGGTAGGAAGAAACATTTTAGTATCAATTGTGACTGATAATGTTATAGGCCAACGACTTAAGCCAGTATCTTGTTGAAATAAAATTGAAATAGTGAATTAATACAAAAGATTGAAATGATTTAAAATTAAGATTAAAATAACACTGTTCTGCACCAAAATCTGCACTGGAAAAAGTAATGGTGTTTCCTTATGTTTTTTGGTATGCTAAACATGAAACTGATGTCTGATATTCTGTAACACGTACAGTTTTTTGTAAAAATCACAATTTTTTCAGGAAAATGGGAATTTTGGATGATTTTAGCCTCTGCATAATGACAGATTTTATTTTTATTTTTTAATAGAAACCCATGTATTAAGTTAGGTAGAAGCATGTAGTTGATAGTATGACAGTTCACATATTTTATTTTGCTCCTATAGTAATCTAATCCCATTTAAATGTAACTGTCTACTTCTCTGACCAGGAAAGCTTGACAAAATTAGGTAATAGCCATGTTTACAGGCCTTTAAGCAGTTTACACAAAGTACTGTTGTTTTCTAAGTGAATGGGACAGCAGAGCAAGACAAAGTCATTACACAATAAAGAGTGGCCTTCTCCAAAAACGAATGTGCCGGCCAGAAAAACATTGCTTATCCTTTTAATTAACAAATCTAAAATTTTTCTACCACCCCTTCATATCAAGCTGGGCCTAATGAAAAATTGTGTTGAAGCAATGGAAAAATACGGGAAAGGATTTGCTCACCTTTAAATTAAGTTTTCTAAACTTAGTGATGCAAAATTTAAAGAGGGAATTTTTGTTGGTCCACAGATATGATCACTAGTAAAAGACCAGGTGTTCTTAAAAAAATTGACCACTCCAGAAAGAAGAGCATGGGTTTCATTTAAAGAAGTATGCAGCGACTTTTTGGGAAATGTGAGGTCGGATGACCATGAACAAATTGTGACTGAACTGTTGCAAGCATACCAAGTAATTGGCTGTCACATGTCCTTAATAATACATTTTCTCCATTCCCACTTTAAACTTTTTTCTCCACAATCTTGGAGCTGTATCTGATGAACATGGGGAATGGTTCCATCAGGATATTGCCGAAATGGAAAGGAGGTATAGTGGAAAATGGAATGAAAAAATACTCGCAGACAACTTCTGGAGTCTACAGCGAGAAACACTTCAAGAGGACTACAAAAGGAAGAAAACTACACATTAGGTAAAAATTCTAATTTTGAGGTTTATATATTAAGCATATTGTATTATCGGAACGCCTTATTTTGTATTGTATACTTTATATACATAAGTGAATAAATCATGTTAGTAAGTTAAGCGTCTTATGAAAACCTTATTTTTTTGTGAATACATTGATTTCTCTGAAAAACTGTATGTGTTAAAATTTTTCTAATGCTAGATTTGGATTCAGCATCATTGAAAACATAAAATGTAGCGATAATTTTTCAATGGCAAAAAAATTTTTTTTGCAGAACAGTGTAAATTAATGGTGTATTTGACAAAGTTGCTGAAGGGGAGAAGACTTTTTAGACATTGAAAGTTTCATTTTGGCATCATGTCCCACAAGGTTGTTCCTTAAGTTGTTATTCTAGACCTTTAAATTTCATTTTAAAAAATTCACCTAGAAATATATAATGCTGCTCTCTGCTTGAAAGTGTCAACCATAAAACCTGATTGTATAAATAAAGCTTAGTTAACTAGTATAAACTAGTTATATAATGCTATTATTAGTTATGGATTATTACTTAACCCTTTATAGGGCATAATTCCCTTAATTTCTTTTACTACTTTTTTCATTAAAATATGCTTTTTAGTATCCAAATACAATGTTTCAAGATATCTTGGTAGTTTTTATTAAGATCATTGTCACAATGACATGGTCGATATATCAATCAGTGTGCCTATGCCGTACAATTTCAAATTTTTCAGATATTTTTTTCTGTTACGATGGATTGATCTTACTAAAAAAATATCTTATCTCGACCTAATTGTTTTGCATGAAGACAATGACATGGGATCTGCCCTTCGGCATCTTAATTCCCACCTACGTCTGAATATTTATTGATATCTTTGGTAATTGCTGAGAGTTGAATCACCTTGGAGATTTTCCTCGATATTCAAACAAATTGAATATTTTCTTTGGCATTTCATTAATTATATAAAATTAATCACAAATTTCAATGCATAATAAGAGAAGTAGAAAATAAATTGATGCTGTTTATAAAAAATTTAAAATAATAATTTATGTAAATATACATGTAATATATTGAAAATTGTCATTTAAATTGTATGTGACAAAGTATTTAATTTTCGATATAACTATAACAAATAAGAAAGTGAAACATAATAGCTAGTGATTGACAATTTGATTAATTGATTTTATTACATGATGATGTAATCAATAAATCAGAGAAAACAATTACCTAAAAAAACACCGGTTGACAGTAGAGGGTCTTGGTGCACACTGGTTGAAAATTCATGCTCTTTTGATATAAAGCATCACCATAAACTTAGGCCATCATTACCGGCATCTACCTTCAGTTAGGGGTCCTAAAATAAGCTGAACGCAGCATATATAAGAGACTTGGTTTATCGACATGATATCTAAATCAGCATGTGTCCTGTAAATGATTAAATTGAAAATGTCTAATTGATTGAGCTTAGTAACTGTTTTAGCACCCATTAATATTGTGAATTTTACAGGTGGTGATTAGGAGGGATGTGATCTCTGACCTTCATCACAATATGAGTGGTGGTGGTAGCGGAAAGCAGACACAACCTTGAGTTATGGTATACAGAAAATAACCGACGCAAACCAAGTACAAAAGTTATACGTAGTTTTAAGCACTCTCGTAAAACAAAAAAAAAAGATTGTTTTCTATAATTTTTATTATAATTATTTGTTGTTTTTTTCTGTTAATTTTAATCAAAGGGACTGATCTGTATATAAAGGGATTAGAAGTGTACATTTTAAGTTTTGTAATGTAATATTCTCGATTCTCGCGTTTGTAAATATTTACTATAAACTGTAATAATAATAAATTGATTGAAATAATAAGAAATGTCAATTATAAATGTTTTTTATTAATAATAAACAATCTAATTTTTTTTATCAAATTAGATTTTTAAAATGAGTAGATCATTGTTTTAAGTAGTTGTGAAAATTTGACTTCTCCTGTAAATTTAAAGCTTTCATGCTTGCTCAATTCTGAAATTTTATGTGGAATATTTGTGTATATATTTATACATATGTATATGCAAATAAGGTGAAGAGTAGTGAGAGGTATATTGTTTTTGTTTTATTATTTAACAATTATTGATTATCCATGAACTTCAACATTTACCTTTTTCTAATCCAATTAAAAATGAAAATTGGATTATATATAATTTAAACATTATTATTATTTTCTTGAATAAAAAAAACCTATAATTTAATTAGGTTGCCATATACCTGCTTGTACTTAACTATTACCATTTTGGGAGACAAGTCTGATCTATGAATATCTTCTCTGTTATTTATGACTGAAGCCTGGTGTGTTCCTATATTTAGAATTTTTTAAAACACATGGTTCTTAAGTAAAAGGACTGAACTGAATAAGTATGGTTGTTAAGTTCCTATGTGTTTAGTTGCAGACTTCACAACTTTTTACATTCGATTTGTGAATATTTATAGTTATTAAACTGCCAAACAACCCTGAGTAAATTTAGGAGTTGTATTATATTGCTGCCATTTATATTTCGGTTACTGCCATTTGTATGAAAAATTATTTATTAAAGGAGAAGTCAAATTGTCACGTGAAATGATAGTCACTGCTAGAAAACTAGTATAGTATGGAGCAAATTGTGGGGGGAAGGTATTCTTGGCACAGTAAGATTTAGCGGGCATGTACAGATTAAGTTTAGATTCTGAGGTGGGAGCTCCTCATAACTGCCGAGCCCAGGATGGGCACCCAACCATATAGTAAGCAGAAGCAGATAAATGCTCAATAATTTAAATTTTGTAATTATTTTTATATAACAGTGTGTATATGTATGTGACTTCTGTTACTTAAAAGAAAAAAAAAACAAAAAACAAATTGTGCGGTCATTTAAAACACTATTATGACTAATAATATTTTAAATAAACCTGAAATGATAAAGTCGTTTTTATTTTTACATTTTACTTTTCATAAGCTAGTTTCAGATTCCTTCTCATTAGTTGTAAGGCAGTGATTTTATCTTAGTATAATAGGTTTCATTAATTTGGAGAGACAAAACTTAATTGCCTTTGAACAAGATGCATGTATGAATCCAATGATTATAGTTTTATAATAAACTGGTATGATTGAAAAAAAATACCAAGAATATTGGGGCAAGACCTAGAGGCAGGTCTTAAAATGAATTAAAAACAAATTTGATCGTTGCAAGTTTCAGATTTAAACATTATATTAAATAAACAATGTGAAATCTGGACCCAGTCTCCAGAAAAATTTTTCAAGGCATATCTGATGGTTATACCTAGCTGAGATAAAGGTCCTAACATAGGACCGGAGTTATGATCTAAATGCCCGTAAAGCATTCGAACATCCTAAAAGAAAGGCAATAACAAGAATGTAACAAAAGTAGATGAAATACTGCAACTATCTGATCAGAATATTTTGAGAAAATTTTAATAATTACCTTAAGTTTCAAAAGAAGTTATATACTTATAAGAATTAATTTTTAACATTATACAGAAATAATATATTGCTCTTTTTTTCTTTTTATAGAAAAGGGATTATGCCTTCTTTCTTAATCAATAATTGCAGTCAAAATTACACATATAGTTGGATTAATGTTTTACTGGCTTCCATAGTGTTTACTAGGTTAGTACCAAAAAGCTAATAGTATTCAGGTAGTGATTGGTAGTTGCTTGTTGAAGACTAGTAGGAAAACATCTCTTACAAATAGGCAACAATTATAAACAAATACTCATATAAGGGTCAACCCTCAAGAATATTCAGTTCTATCTAAAAGAATGTCAATACATAACTAAACCAGCAAACAATCAGACTAAGGAAAAATGAATACCAATATCTTATTGTATCATATATTTAAATAATTATTATTAAAATTATATAAAATAACATAACAACAAATACATAAAATCAATCATTTTATCACATAAATCATGGATGAACTAGGATTTTTAAATTTTCATAGTTAACTAAATTAAAAATATCATGATTTTACATCAATATTTATCGGTATATACTTGTCTAAATTTTATATATGATAGAGTGTGAAGCCAAGGAGTAGAAGTGACTGTTTTATAACTCTCTAAAAACATATTTTAGGATATTTTTTTTTATAAACTCTAATTTGTTTTAATGATAATTGGAAAAAAACATAACAAAATGCTTTGTTTTCAAAATAATTAACTAATCACCAATTCTGGCATCATCAGGACCCACACCAAAAATTCACATCAATTGTCCAAATAGATGTATCAATCAGAGATGGCAACATCAATCCAAGACGCCCAATGAATTACCTTAATTCAACTTAACCACCCCCGAGGTGGTCAAGTTGAATTTCATCTAAAATGAGTTAATTGTACTTAGGGAAGCGAAATCATGTTGTTTTTGTTGTGAATAAGGAGCTAAGACAGACATTGATTTGAAATGGAGATATTGCTTATAATAAAACTATTTCAAGCCAAAAGCTATAAGAACGACACAAATCCACTTCCGTGGACACAATTCTCCCTAGGGATTGTATTGAAGGAACCCCAACACAAAATTTTACAAGCACTTATTTGCATGTATAAATAAGTAATGGTTGTTAGCATAACAGCCTTCTGTGGCCAAGATCATGGCTCTCCGACCAGGCAGGTGGAGTTGGATTTATTAAAGAAAATTAAAAATCCTTGGTTATGCCATCCTTCAAATGGACATAAAATGGTGGTCACCAGCCTGTGTGGTGGTTGAGTACTAGTTTCCTATCCTAATTAAGTGTAATTACTTAACCTGGATAGGAAAAATTGATCACTTCCATTGTAGCATCATCTGATTAGTCATAGCAGCACTTGATGTTACATTGGCAGCAAGTGATGTTAAATAAATCAACAAACGCATTAGGATTATTCTTTTTGAATTAAAAAAAATAATTCATTTTCTTACTACACTGTTACTAATTCCATTCTTATAAATATCCAAATTATATTCTAAAATAGTTTTAGTGTCTATAATCATAAAACATTTTTTTGGTATATAAGTTTCACTTAATATCCCTTAAATATTGAGGAGTACAGAATTTTTCAGAAGCATTAAATCTTTAAAAAAAATAATTCACTTACACTCTTTGGCCTCTCATCATTGATTTTTAAATTTTTATTCAAGAAGCTAACACTTATTTTTTTTTAAAATTACCCTGGGACTCCTTTATTATTTAAAATTGAGATTTTCCATTTTAAATATATTAATAATCAAAACTAATGAAAAGAGAATACTAATATAGACAGCACCTTCATTTAAAAGAAATTATAAGATAAAATTTATATGACACTAATTCATTTTTTTTTCTTTTTACTTGAAGTTTAAAAATAATAAAAACAAAGATAAATTAATCATAAGACTATGAATACATTTCAATAATTTAATAAATGTTGATTTAAATATTGTCTAATTTTTTAATTCTAAAAAAGTGTATAAAATTAAGAGCACCTTTTATATGAAAAAAATTCTTTTTTATATGAAAGTTATAATAACATGTTTCTTCAAACTTGCTATGCATATTAAAAAAAATAAATTATATTATATACCTAACTGAAATATGGATTTTGACTAAAAAAAAAATACTTTCAATTTTAAGCATATAAAAAACATATACAATTCAACAAAAATATATATATTAAATTAAAATATAAATCTGATTAAAAATACAAAAGATCAACAATATTTAATGATTAATAACCCATTCGATGAAGAGGATGGATGTGGACGGGTTATCTCCCATCCCAATTAAAATAATTAATTAAGGGAAGGAGAGGGGTTGGGAGAAGCCGGCGAAGAACTAGTTGAGCTTTTTATCCTTCTAGTGACCGTGATGTAAATGGTCAACACAGGAGGTCGTGATATCTCTTCCTCAATCACTTCTCTCAGTGTCGAGAAGCTTATCACTACGGCTGATGTACCGCTCAACTGCAACATTAATTTGTCCTTACTATAAACCTCAAAATTACATGATTCCGTGTTTAATTATAGTCGTGAAAAATAATACCTATACATACATACACACACACATATATATATATATATATATATATATATATATATATATATATATATATATATATATATATATATATATATATATACATACACACATAATTAAGTACACTAATAAATATTTAAATATCTAATATCCTTATATACCTTTGTTATTAAATATAAAATATATATAAAATAATATACCTGTGTTCCTAGGTGTGATTCCTCCAACACTGTTCTATTGATTGAAATACAAGTATGGGGTGGTGTGTCTCTTTTAAATTTCAATTCAAACTCAAAATCCTTGGCATTATTTCTGGGTCCAAGATACATAACCAATCTAAAATTAACACATATATGCTGTCAAGAAAATAATTCTCTTTTGTTATAACCCAATTTTTCATTAGACAAGCAAGGAGCAGATAAGATTAAAATTAGTTTAAACTATTGACAGTTTTCAAAATTTACAATATTTATATTCTTATAGTTTTTTTTTTAGTTCATTCTTATTTCAAATTAATTTAGAATCTACAAAATTATTAAATAAATAAAAATATATTCTGATTATGTTAACATGCATTATTTTGAATGTACATAAGATATTTTATTCATTTATTCTTTGTTTCAATGTTAGTCGATCTACAGTAGACACAACAAAGGATATTTTTCACGGCAAAACAACGTTTAAATAGATGCTGGAAGTTTCAATGTACAATATGAAACCAAAAATATAAAAATCACCAAATAGGCACAAAGCATATTTACTCATAAGGGCAATATGGTGTTTGTTTGTTCATTCAACGTCACTTTATGCTGCTATGGCTAATCGGACGATGCTACAGTGGGAGCTCTAAATTTTGCCTATCCAGGTTTAATTAGGATAGGGATTTTTAACGAGTACCTGACATCGTACAGGCTCGGGACCCCCGTTTAACATCCTTTCCGTAGGACAGCGTAACTAAGGATTTTTTACTCCCTTAAAAAATCCTAGTGCCACCTGCCGGGCTACGAATCCACGATTTGGGTTTAGTAGTTTGTTACGCTAACCACTACACCACAGGTGACCTTGGGCAATATGATGTATCATTTAACATAAAAAAAATATGTTTGCAAAGATGTAAAGAATATTTCTAAATTCTATAAGGAGTCTAATAGAAGTTCTATTAGACTTGACCAGTTCATTTTTCTTGATATTGTTTGAATTTCTAAATTGAATCATAAAACATACAAATATTTTTTAAAAAAGAAAAATAATATTACAAATGTAAATAGATAAAAAAGTAAGACAAATTTATCTTATACAGGAAAGTAAATTTAATATGTTAAAATGAAATTACGGAGTAGGAATTATTGTGGTTATAAATAGAAATACTTGTAATTAGCTGTGTCATTGTTTATAGCAGAAATGTCTGTCATATTTCACGAAAAGGAATTCATTAAACAGCAAAATAACTTTTTATAAACATGGGAAGAAAAAAAAGTTATTGAAACAAAATAAAATTAAAAATCGAAATAAAACGAAAAGAAATAAACTTTTAATCATTATCATATTTATCAACATCTGTTGGTATTTGCAGAACAACTAGAACTAAACTGGGGTTGGTTGGTCTTATTTGCAATAAATTAAGTAAGATAACACAACAATAAATATACTTTCTTCATTACTACATTAAATAATTAAAAAAGAAAAATAACTTACCCAACAAATATATCTTGGAGACAATCCACACCCATTACACAATGAAATATTTCATCATAACAATGCATAACAAATGACTTCTCTTCATTCATGTGCTGGGTCAATGTAAGACGTACCTCCTAAAAAAATAGTACATTATTCAACATATATTCCTCTTTAGTGTTTGTCGCTTGATTACTTATTTCTATTGGGACAAATGAAATATTTTTTTTTTTAAATATCAGGAAGTGTAGATGAAGTAAGGGGTAAAGGGAAAATTGTATTGGGTTCATAATTATGTCCACTAATTCAATATGAAGAAGAAATTTAATTAGTCTTCGTTTTGAATAAACATGAAACACTTTGTAATGTACCAACAAAAATATTAGTATGATACAATCAAATTTGCAGTAAAATAGATACCTTTTTTAAGTAATAAAAATAATATTCAATTATTCAATACAACAAACATACTTGAATTTGTTGGCTGCACTACCTTAAGGTAACAACCTCAATAGGGTTATAGATAAACCTTGGTCACAGTGCACTTTCTTGCCCCAATTTAAAAAAAATAATAATAATAAAATGTGAAAGAAGGGGTAATAAATGACTACTATAAAACGAAAATATATATATATATATATATATGAATGATTAATATAAAAGATATGGAAACTAAAGCATCCTACATATTTTAAATTTGTCATTAGTATGAAGACTTAATTCACACATTGGATTTTTTTTTTTAGTGATATTGATCAAACAATGAAATGTGATAACATAAGCAATGAAGTCTTCATTAAAAATATCAAATAAGCGGATATATTTACAAGGCATTAATCCTATTTACTACGACCTCCACATATTCCAACTAACAATAAGTTAGAAACCTATTTGGTCGGAGGATCATATTTCAGAAAGGGATGCCCGATAATAAATTTATTTGAAAAAAGAAACAAAACAAATAATGAAGTTACACTTTTTCACTAAATAAGAACAGCTTACATGATTTGAAGAAGTAACCAAAAAATCTGGATGGTGTTGCCCCATGTGCTGAGGTACGTTTGGGCGAGGCCCAGCCCAACTGCAAGGTTCTATCGGACATGGATATTCTCTGAAAGGACAAATCGATTCATGGGCTTGTCTTTCAGCTAGGGTTGGCATGGCACCACATCCAGTATTGTAGCAAGGATATGGAACAACTTCAGCTATCTATGAGCATTTAAAATGAAACAAAATTAAAAAAAGATAATATTTTAATTCTAAAGTTCATCATTTTTATTTATCCAACACTTATGATGCTTTCGTAACTATTATTTTTAAGCCAATCTTAGATTGGAAATTGGCCATTATCATCATTAACTAATTTTCGAAATGTTTGCATAGCTATAAAATAATTATTAAGGTTTTTCAATGAAAATCTGTATACAACGATATACTTTGATTGGTAAATTTTGTATTAAACCATTACAGGTTAAAGAGCCAAAGAATTCAAAACTATATAATGTACTAAAAAAATTTAAACAATATATTCTTTGCCATAGTTTTAAAGGTATCATATACTATCAGACATAACTAGATAACTTAAATCGTTTACTAAAATAAAGTAAAATAGAGATTTCAAAAATACAATAAATTATGAAGCAAAAAATCCATTCTCCAGTCAAGTTCTTCTTTATTATTTACTATAAATACGTATCCACCCCTTCGGTCATTTTCAATTTCTTAAATATTTGTCAGGATTCACATAATATGTCTCTTATGGACGTCTATAATTTAAAAATTACTAGGAGATACATTTTTCTCCATGGTCATTATTGCTCTGCATTATACTTTGGACTGTAGTATAATGCAGACTGTGTAACAGTCCAAAGTATAATGCAGAGCAATAATGACCATGGAGAAAAATGTATCTCCTAGTAATTTATAAATTATAGACGTCCATAAGAGACATATTATGCGAATCCTGACAAACATTTAAGAAATTGAAAATGACCGAAGGGGTCGAAACGTATTTATAGTAAATAATAAAGAAGAACTTGACTGGAGAATGGTTTTTTTGCTTCATAATTAAATATTATCAATTATAGTCCAGTAGAACCCATATTATAAATACAATAAAATAATTATTACAATAGTATAAGTAAAAAAATAAAATAACCTGTACCACTACAACCCATGAAGGGTCTTGGGTTCAGTACATGATAGAATGATCTGTTGCTAAGACAACAGTCATGCAGGGAGGCGATTTGTCTGAGATCAGGCTCAACTGCCAGGTTTTATCCCCGATTAAAGGGAACCCACTTTATAGAGGCTGGATAAACCCCAGGAGTGTTTGTAGATCCTACTGAGTCCATCCATAGCTGTTGACAGATTAAATAAATTATCTGCCACAACCGAATTTGAACCCGGGACCTTCAACACAGCAACTCAGTGGTCTACACAATGAGCTACCCTGCTCCTACAACATAAGCAAGGCTATTGTGAGTTGAGAACATTATCAATCAATTCACTTTCAGGCACATGAAACAATAAAAGAAGTAAACATTTAATATTTATGAGGAAGAAAATGGTCCGGATAGAGGTCAAGAAAATTCTCTTTTTTAAGGAGAACTTTTTAATAGTACGCCAAAGTTTTTTTTAAAATAGATTAATATTTATAAATAGATTAACAGGCTACCTGTTCTAGAGCCCTAGCCCTGATATCAGCAAAAGGCTGCCGACACTTTGGGCAGCTTTCCAGTCTTGGCCGACACCTGCTGCAGACTAAGTGACCTTCACGACACTGTTGAATAGGTGGCGAGATATAATCCAAACAAACTGGACATTCAAGAACACTGAGAAGACGGGACATAACATCACTGTTGTTGCCACTATTGTTGCTACAACTGTTGGAGCTGTTACTAATAAAAAAGAAAAATAATCAAACATAAATTATATAAATAGTCAGGCTATAATCAATGTAAATTTATTTATCTCAAAACATATTGATAGGCTTTCAGATTGATAAGTAAAAAAACTTCGTAGGTATTCATTATCCACGGGCGACCGTCACATATCATTTAAGTAAACGAAAATCATTGGTAAATGCAAGAAAATAAGTAACTCCAACAAAAATGTTATGGATTCAGAGCAATTTTATAAATTTTTCTATAAACTTTAAGGATGATAATTATTCTTATTTTTTACTCTTTAAAAGGTATATCTATTCAAATAAAAAAAAATGTGTTTTCTTAAATTGATCTTGACTAATATTAGTTGGCCTTATATATATATGTGTGGAAGATTTCTTCCACATATTTTCTTAAACGTTTCTTGTTCTCTTTAAAAATTTGGGATTTCTGAATTTATAACTTTTTTATATTAATTTTTGACACCAGCACTAGGAAGAAAAATATTACTAGCTTGTTCCACACTTAATCTCAGACCAGATTAAAAATAAATAAATTTTTTTATAACGAGCTTCACAGACCCTTGGCTATGACTATCCACAATTTATAACGGAACAGATTAAAATAAAAATTTGAAGAGCTGGCAATCACTCATATCAACACATAATTATTTATGGGTGGGAATTGTTTTAGGCTAGTTGGAAAAGTTTTTCAGATCCATAATATGATTAATTTTTAACATCGTAAATATAGAAAACAAACTCACCCTGATGAAGGCCCTGGAACAGGATCATGAGAGGGCGGGGGAGGAGGAGCAGGACGTGGGGGGTGTGCTTGATCTGGATTGAAGAATAATGTTCCTTCGGGGGCAAAACTTCCTTCTCGACTAGCTGGCCAGCCGAAGTTAAAACCTACAAGCCCAATTAAAAAAAATGTAATAAATTTAGCATATTCTATATATTGGTGCCTGTTAAGACAACATTACTTTATGATTGATACTTTTATCTAATATAACAAGTTCTCAGTAGTAGTAACAATATGAAATTTTTTTCTTATAACTATCCATCTATAACCGATTTATCCATTGGTGACAAGCATTGAAGTGCTTTTTTTTCTTTAAATATTTTCGAAAACCATAGAAACCATGATTAGTAGCAATGTGGGATTAGATGAACCCTCTTCAGGGGTTCTATGTAGATATGTCTGCAAGATGACCACATCATGCAGCCAAAGATCTTTATGCTCTATAGGACCAACCAAAAAATATAGATATATATCCGACATAGTAAAACAGTGGAAATCATATAGAACAATAAATGTCAGAGAGAGAAAATACTATACAAAATTAGAATCTGAAAAAAATAAATGCATGAAGCAATCACTGGCTACTAAGACAATTTTCTTCAAAACCGATCAACATTTTCTAAAGCCCAGACCGGAAATCATTGATGATGATGACTTAAGCAATCCACTTTAACTTCTGCAACCTGACAATCAGGAAAGTTCAATCCCTGAATAACTGACTTATATTAATCTTTCTCTACAAATTTTTGTGCTATAGACTAGTTAAGCATCCATGATATTGGAATCCACATAAAAGTAATAGGAGTTAAATTCAGGACTTTGTGCATGATGGAAACCATATACGTTACTGCTTGAAAATTAGTTTACAATTTTTGGGTAGTAATCTTCAGCAACCAAAGATAAAAGGGAAAAAAGTAGAAGACCAATGACACTAATTTATATGACATTAATTTATTTAAGATTATAGTATTCTTAAATTTGTATATGCTATTTCATATTTCAAATTAAAAAAATTATAATACCTCTTTTTCGTGATTTAGCTCGAACAAACCTCCTTGAATCATTAGTACCACTTCCCATTCTTAGCCTAAAAATATAAATTATACAATAAATATAATTGATTTAACTGATTAATTATCACTAGTACATTTAAAAAGGGGGTATAGATGTACTCTAGTATATATATATATATATATATATATATATATATAAACTATGATATATATATATATATATATATACTATGATATATATATATATATATATATATATATATATATATATATATATATATATATATATATATATATAAACTATGATATATACATATATATATATATAACATATGTATATATATATATATATATATATATATATATATATACTATGATATATATAAATATATCAACTAAAAAAAAAAACAATTATAAGTAAGGAGTGTATAATTTGAATAAGGTGAAACATATGCTGAATATCAGGTGAAGGTAATTAATTATTCTATAGGTTGTCGCTTTGAGTAGAGGCACATGTTTTAACTTCTCATTCCTTTCCCTTTTTCCTAAAATACAAGTAATCATGAGCTGTAATAAGGAAAAGAGAATGTAATTATGGGAAATGTGTATACTTCAGCGATCATTTCTTATAGAAATGAATGTTTCAACAAACATAAATCATTTATACTTCATAAAGTTAGTTGTAACCTTTATTTCTTGATAATATGATCACAGAAATCTACTCATTATATGTAATTCCATTCTTATATCCTGAAGCTCTCGATAACTTGAATTTTTGGAAAATATTAAAAATAAAGTAACAGTTGAAACTTGTTGTAATTCAACTCTAAGCGGCAAATACTAAATATCATTATGACTCTAAACAATTTTATTGAAAATGTCACATTTTTCAGTCACATTTAAAATTAAAAATTTAGATATCGCTTGGTGTATTTATATAGAACATTCTTTACACTAGATTAGTTGCTCATTTGCATTTAATACATTTTAGATGAAAAATATAAGTTACTATAAGTGTATAAACACCAATGATTACGTCAATATTCAAAAAGCATTTAAAACCTATTGACTGTTCAATAAGTGGAAATCCATACTGTCACTAAGCCTTTATTTAATAGTCAACAAAGATGGCACGAACGAGGTAGATGCTGTCACCTTACATTCAGATAGAAATATGTCACTTAAGCAATTCGAACTTCCAATCAATGAGGGCAAAGGTTAGGACAAACGGTATATAGCCAAGTCTCACAAGCTATTTAACAGTAATCCTGGAATATTGCCCTAATCGTTATATAATTTGTAACTATTGCCAGTGACTGCAAAACTCTTATTAACATTTTTGACTTTAAGGATCAGCAAATGTGAGAGAGAGCATCTCAATAAAATGTTTCAATACATCTTTAAAATTCTATATATTAGGATATGGCTTTAAGAATAATTTAAGCAAGCAAAAACTCTTTTCTAATATATTAAAAAAATTCAGATATCTAATAATAGATTTCTTATGAATAGAGCCAGCTCATAACAGACATGATTTATAAGGTTGCCAAAATTCAAATTCTAGACATCTACGGACCTTGAAGAGCATTTAATTGTTTAACAATTTTGAAATCTCTGTCTAGATTCTACATCTTCGGCAGAGTGCCAAAAGCAGTTTACTTTCTAAAACAGCAAATTCCCTTTAGTCGTTGGATGAAATTCCTCAATCGGCATTAATAAGGTGCTAATAAAAACCTACTAATTCTCAATAAAACAACACTAAGGAAGATATTTTATAGGCAAACTACCATTACCTCCCATCCAAAATTCTAACATCAGGAGTTTCAGGCCTTGCAAAATCTTCCCCTGTTAAAAGAAAATAGAACATTTAGGAAATAAAATAATAACAATTAAATTCATTAAATAGTGAGTATCTACATGAACATTCAGTATCGGGAGCTGTTACATAAAATCTTCCAGGTCTATTGGGGCGCTGCATAATTTATATCGTTTTAATAATTGAAAGATGTAGCTGCAATTAGAAAAAAATCATAACCAGGCCAAGTAATGGACCCTAAATATACAACTGATAACTGAGCTTGACAAGAAGATATATCGATATATTAAAAACATATATCAATGTTTATATTTTTATCACAGGTATCAATAAATATAAAGCGAAATATGATAATCAGCTGAACAAATATTAATAAATACCATAATAAAACATAATTATTCTAGTTAATTTAATTAATAAGCGAGATATTATATTAAACGTTTTTTAGAAAAGACTGCAAATGATTCATATATCGATTTGTTTTCGCAATTTACTATTCCTGGATAACCTATTGACTACTGCTTAAGGAATCATACCATAAAAGAAACATAGATAAAAATATTAATTGTTAAATGATCATGGAAAGAACTTGTTAATATTAATAACTTATTAAAATTATGCTCCACTTTCAACAGTTAATATTACAGATTTAAAAAGTGAACATTAACTTTTCAGTGTTATGATAACAACCATCGATGTTTCAATATTTGTAACCTGTACATATAAAACCTATTGTTATTAGTAAACTAAATTAACTATGATAAGTGACAAGTTAATGCTTGATAAGCTATGTTGTTCACAGTTTTATGGTATATCAGTACCATGAAATTATTCACTCAGTACTGATATGGAGCATTATTAGTTTCAATTGGGTGGGGTCACCACTTAATGGGATTATTTAAGTATAATTAAGTTTATCTTATGAATAGTTATATTTAAAGGTTCCATCATGACCAAAGATATTGCTAGGATATGGTATTTATCTATTTGTTAAATTTTTGTAGATGGATTGAAATTAGTCAGTTCAATTTAATTTTTTTTTATACCTTTAATTTTAGCATGGTGTCCGATTTTTTTTACCCTAATGTTGGTGGAGTAGAAGAACATATTTTCAATCTTTCTCAATGCTTGATTAATATGGGATTTAAAGTTATTGTTGTTACTCATTCTTACAAGGATAGGGTTGGAATCAGATACATGTCTTGTGGTCTTAAGGTATAAAATACATTTTTAATGTTTCACACGTTGACTGCCAACTATGAGATAACTCGTAAATTGCATTCTTTTCTAGGATGACAACTACAAGTTATCTCCTCCTGTGTTTACTTGCCATTTTGTGCAGCTACGATTAAACTCGAATTATATCGATAGATGGCTTCTGGGAAAAGAACACAAAATCAAAGCTGGCTTGCATGAAGAGAAAATTTATTAAAAAATGATACAGAAGTCAACTACGAGATAATTCGTAAGACTTTTTTAAAAAAAAACAGATTTTTTATACTTTTTGATAACTGTGCACTAGAATTAGAGTTTTTAATAATATAATGCGAGTAAAACAAATCGACATTTTAGGCCTGATTTCTGAAAATTGCTGTGGCAGTCAACGTGTTAATGGTTAATATATTTTTAAGTCTATCTCATTTTATTAACTGATTTTTAGGTCTATTATCTTCCAATTAAAACATTTTACAATCAGTGTGTTCTTCCTACAATGATTGCTTCGCTACCTCTCATTAGATATATACTTATTAGAGAAAGCATCACTATAGTTCATGGGCACAGTGCTTTTTCAGCTTTGGCTCATGAAGTTATGATAATAGGAAAACTCATGGGACTCAAGGTAGTGTTTTATTAATTGATTTTGCTTTGTTTAGTATAAGTTTCATTGCATTTTCTTTTGAAGTTAGGTATTACATAAAATATTTTTCTTGAATGATGACAAGAGAGTTTTTAAGGCCAAATTATTTAAAATAGCAGGGCATGGAATTGGTAAATATTATTTATTACAGTGTTCAACATAGGTTGAAATAGGTATACATATTATGTTTTAGACTGGGTAATGAATTTTTAGACTCTAAAGCAATTATTAGTTTCAAGATGAATACAGTAATATGTAAGATATGGTTGATTTGAATTTAATGGAGGAAGCTATGCATGCTACAATTTTTTGTGTTATCGTTCTCCAATCTTCAAGTTCGCTAAGCCTTATTGTTATTATCAAACCAAATGGTTTTAATAAATGTTAAGTGTTTATACTAATGGTATTATGGTTTAGCCAAGAATTTATTTTTAAGAGGGCTTTGGTTGGCAGATGACAACTGTTGACTATTTTTTGAGAGCACTTGACAAAACAAAAAAAAGTCTTTATACAAGGGATAAAAAAAATTCTGGTTGGGCATTGGAAGAAATATATTTAAGCTAATAGTTTGTTTTTTCTTTTCCTAGCCTCATATCCTTGGAAATAATTTGTACTTATTATAAAGAAATAATATCCTACTTGTCATGCTTGATTTAAATTTTTTCGACATAATATATGGCCATGCAGTTTTTTTTATTCAGTAAATATAACTGAAATACAGTGAGATGTCTTTCATTTCATGTTTCATTGTAGACTTCAATGTCTCTAAAACGTCAGAAATGGTCTCTGGTTGAAGCCATATAATATACTGGTTTTTGCCCGCGGCTTCGCTCGCATGGAATTTGGTCTGCCACATGAAATTTCTTAACAGATCATTTTATAAATAATTTAATATTTTTTTATACTATAAGTTATTCGTACGTCCAAAATATCAGATGTCTAACTTCAAAACTGACGGACTCCATATAATCTTTGAACCCCTATTATATTAAAGAGAAAACTCTTGAGGGTGGAATTATCCAAATTTCTTTCTTAAATTATACAAAAACCTATCTGCAAATTTTAAAATGCTAAGTTCCTGATTTGCCTTTAAAAATGTACTATAATGGATTCTCCACAGAACACAAACAACTATCTGGCACATGCCCCCATGCCCCCCTAAATCTTTCGCATATATAATATTACTGGGAAAAGTATATTAGATTTGCCTTTAATTATGTACTATAATTCTCCACAGTACCTAAAAAACTATCTGGAGGGCATATTTAGGGGGCCCCTAAATACGCCCTTGATGTAGCCGTAGCCTATGTGTTATTCTGATGTATAACCTATATTACTGTAAAGTTTCATCCAAATCCGTTCAATAGTTTTTGCGTGAAAGAGAGACAAACATACAAACTTTCACATTTATAATATTAGTAAGATTATTTAAAAATTAAATTATTTCAGTTGTGTTGGTTCTGATTTGTTTAAAATGTTCAACATGGTCTCTCTTCTCTCCTTTTCAACAGTACCAATAACAAGATCGCATCAGCATTTCAATTATTATTAAATATCACATTAAAGTAAAGCTGTTATCTTGCAAGACAAATGTCATAAAGTATATTCCTATTTAGTAAAAATTAAAAATAATTCTTTAATTAAGGTATTTGAGTTGAATGCAATATATGAATGTTACAGTGAAAGTATAATGGGGTATTCTTGTGATAACAAGATCGAAAATGGTCATAGAAATGTCTATAGTGTTGATTATTCGGTTTATGTTCCGCAGGTTCTCACTTTGTGATAAGTTTTAACTGTTTATCTATTTCATTTTTAATATTTTCCAAAAATACAAGTTATCTTGAGCTTGAGTAAGGAAAAGTATGGAATATTTCAAAGATATATCTGTACCTCAGAGGTAAACTATCTTAACTGACATTTTTCAAACTTTACAGGAGAGCAGTTTTAATGTTAAATTTTCCTTTTTATTGTTGTTCGCGGTTTTCAATGATAATTAGAGGTCATCAAGATCAAGATCAATGATTTTATTGTTTTTATTTTAAAGAGAAAAGATATGCCCTCGCCCGGGATTCAAACCCGGATTCTCTGTCTCTCCGTGACAGCGCTCTATCCATTTGAGCCAATAAGGCTGCCTGCCGGCAGAGGACAAATCTTTTCTCTTATCCCATTCCATATGACGTATGTCAATAAGATCCTAAAATTAAAAGTAATTTTAAAAAAGAACATTCGTTCTCGTGTATACATTGCAAAAATTGCAAGAACACGAGGACATGGGATCGGATAAGAGAAAAGATTTGTCCTCTGCCGGCAGGCGGCCTTGGTGGCTCTAAAGTGCTGGCACGGAGACAAAGGATCCGGGTTCGAATCCCGGCCGAGGGCATATCTTTTCTCTGTAAAATAAAAATATATATGATATATGTTTGTTGAAACATTCATTAATGGATGAAATGTTTACCAAAGTATACATATTTCCCATAATTACATTTTCTTTTCCATGCTAAAGCTCTTGATAACTTGTATATTTGGAAAATATTAAAAACAAAACGAATAAACAGTTAAATCTTGCAACTCAACTCGAAGTGACAAACTGTAGAATAATTACCGATGATGCTAGTCATATCATCTCCGTTCAACGAAATGTTCATAAGCTAGCACAACTCAAATCAAGCAGTGATGATTATGACATGAAAACTATAAATTCTAAAGAAAAATAATTTTGCTGGTTTTATCGGGGTTGTTTTAGGATTCAATATCTTATTCTTCTTTCTAAGAATATATTATTCTTCAATATCTAACTTGGAAGGTTTCATTACTTGGTGTTTAATCATAAAATGATCTTTTGGTTATTTTTTTTTTTAGAGTAGCTACTATAAATAAGCTAAAAGGATTATCTGATAGGTGAAATAGTCAAAATTTAAGCATTGACTACTATTCAAAACTAGCAGGACAATTAGGTCTATATTTTTTTTCCCTCCTTTGAAAACTATTCTTGAATCCAGGATATTTAGATCAGCATCCTGCCTCCTGATTTACCTAAATTTACTAATATTTTTATATTTTAAAATGTACTAGATTGTAGTAAAAATAGCTTCTCTACCTCTATTTAATATAGCAATTCTATACAAATTTGTATTGAGACATCCTGCACAATGTCATCCTTTCCTAATGTCATCTTGATTTCTCCCTGCCCAAGGTTGTGAGCATCCACCTTCTAAGAAATGTAAATCTACTTACTTTCACATCAAAAAATCTTTCTATATATTACTTGCGGAAGTTCAAGTTGTTGGGGACATGCAATTATCATTTAAACTTAAAAAATTATCATTTTAACTTAGTACTAAACTTAGTTTTTATGATAACTTGCAGTTATAATAAATGAAGATTTTATTTGTCAATTAACTGTTTGTAATTTTATAAAAATGTCTGCATGAAATTGATTGATAAAAGTAATTTAACTATAATATTAAGTAGTATTTTATTTAATATAATTTTATTTTTCTTAGACTGTGTTCACAGATCACTCCTTATTCGGATTTGCTGATACATCTGCAATAATAACTAACAAGTTTCTTGAGATCTCTCTTGCGAATATTGATCATTGTGTATGTGTTTCACACATAGGGTAAGAGTCCCATTAAACAAATTTCATTATGTAAACCAGGGTGGCCAACCCGCGGCCCATCTCGAACATTTATGTGGCCTGTGAGATTAATCACACTTTTACAAAATATATTTATTTTATAACAGCCAGTGTTTTGAAAGCCAATGTATTGAAAAGATATTTGTGCAATATATTAAAAAATTAACTGTCGAAATAATGACATATAAGCCATTATTATGATTGCAAGTGAGTTTAGTATCATTATTTTTATATTCTCGATGTTTGCATGAAAGGATAACTGTAAAAACAATATTAATACTTCATTATATTTCAATTTTTTATTTAAAACAACTGTCTATACTGAGTTTAAATCTGATATGGAGATATATAGTTTCATATGCTGCCTGCGAAGTTATGATGCATTCCTAAAGTGGCTCGCAAGATCGTTTCGGTTGGCCATCCCTGTTGTAAACATTATTTGTAATAGAAATGGCATAAAATTAAGTTGTATTTGAATTCAAGAACTTTCCTGAAAGGAGTAAAAGAAGACTGGATGTTACAGGAAAGAAAATACTGTTCTTCGAGCTAGAGTTCATCATTCCAGAGTGTCTGTGATACCTAATGCAGTTGATACCAAAGTTTTTAAACCGGATTTAAGTCTTAGAACACAAAACCGAAGTTAGTTTAATATCTACTAGTAAAATAATTTATGATAATGCTATTTCTTAGCTTAAAATAAATTATTTTCTTTTATTTCAAGTTGTTGTAGTTACTATTGGTCGACTCGTCTACAGAAAAGGGATTGATTTATTAGCACAGATTATTGCTGATATTTGCCCTAAATATCATGATGTAAGTTTTTTTATGATTTTATCCTTCTTTTGGGTGATTCAGTGTATATTAAATTGATTGGTATTCAGGTGGACTTTATGATAGGGGGTGAAGGAGTAAAAAGAGCTCTCTTGGAAGAAGTTGTTTCTTCTCGCGGGCTTCAAAATCGGGTAACTCTTCTAGGACCTCTTCCTCACTCACAAGTTTGTAAAGTTCTTAATAAAGGTCACATATTCCTCAATACTTCACTCACTGAAGCGTATTGCATGGCAATTGTTGAAGCCGTAGCTTGCGGGTGGGTTGGCTGGTTATATACTATTTTTTTATAAAGCATTTCATATTTTTAGTCTCAATAAGTTAGTTAATTATTAGGGCTTATATTTTTATGCAAAAATAAAATTGTCATCTTATGAAAGCAGCGCTGGTGAATAAGTGGTTAAGTCGAATTTTGTCCAGAGAAAGTTAACTGTATTGAGGGGAGCGGAATCATGCCATTCTCGTTGTTTTTGGCTTGAAATGAAGTTGTAAAATAAGCGTTAATTCTTTTTCGAGCCAATGCCTAACTGAGCCCCTTATCCACAACTATAACAACACCATTCCTCTTATCTAGATACAAAAAACTCATTTAGGAAAAAAATTGCTTTAACCTCTTATTCACTGGGGCTGTAGGTGTATGTTAGCATTTCTCTGGGATCATATCAGTAATTATTTGTGCTAGTTGGAATTCCACTGGATCAGTGGAATTTTGTTTATGTAGTATGTCTTCAACAGAACTAGAAACCTATAAGACCTATTGTATACTGAATTATAGTTTTTATTCCTTAAAATCTGATCTTGCTTCCTTTTAATACAAGGGAAAGGTGATGTGGTGTGTGTTTTGGTGATTATTACATAATTACTACCAATTTACATAATTATTACATCACGTTAAATCTTATCCTGAAACTTTTAAGAACTGCCTTTAGAGTGCCTGAAGAAATAAATTATTTATTATTATCAATACATTTATTTAATTGTATTTCACTTACATTAACAATAAAAGTTTAATTAGTATATCAGTGTAATAGTCCTCTATAAACAAATTATTTTGCACTTGGCACACAACCACTACTGTGTAGATAATGTTTCACACTTACCCTTTAAGACAGTCTTTACTAATTACTACTAAATTAAATTTCCAATTTCATCAAAATAGGCATGTTTGAATGAACACAAAAAAAAGAAAGAAAGAAAATCTAGCTCCAAAAATAATAATAATATAGAACAGCTAAAGCTCAATTTTTTACACGAATATAAAATCTAGTGTCCATTTACCCTAATTACATTACTTAGCATTCTTAGTATTATTTATTTGACTTATTCTCCATTTTATAAGTACATTATTAACATTTAACATATGTGTATTCTTTAGGTATATCATGAACACATAATACTATATACATATAAATAAATATTTCTCTTTAACTTGTATTATTCCATAGGCTTGAGGTGGTTTGCACAAAAGTAGGAGGCATTCCTGAAGTTCTTGAACCTCGTTTGGTTCATCTTTGTGAACCCTCTGTTGCAAGTACGTGGTGAATTTTTTTCTTTATAATTTATTTTATATTCTATTTTCCAAGCGCCGATCTTATTGTTACATGAAATTAGTCTCTCTATTCTTCGAAACAAAAATTTTTGTAGTATCTAAAGGGAAGGTGAATGATTTTAGAATTATATGAGGGTGGTCTGAAAAGTTTCCAGCCTAACAAAAATACAAGACATTTATTCTGAATTTTTTTTTTTATTTTTCAACATAGTCTCCTTGGAAGTCTACACACTTCTCCCAGCGACGCTCCCGTCTCTATTACCCGTCCAAAAAGTACTCTGCGTTTTTCTTTGCAAAATAATTGTTCCTGAAGGTAATTGCCTCAAAATGAGGGAACAAAAAGAAGTCGCTTGGGGCTAGATCTGGTGAGTAAGGAGTCCTGCGGATGGTCAAGCAGTTCAAACAGTAATACGTGGATTTTTGCCATGGCAACTACTGGGGTGTGAGGTGTCTTGGTGAAACAGGATTTTCTTTTTCTGCAAATATGGCCGTTTTTCCGCAAGTTCTGCCTTCAGCCTGTCAAGTAATGATGCGTAGTATGCTCCTGTAATGTCAAAACTCCAATTTATTGTGCCTAAACTGCACCAGCAGAGCGTTGGAAATGTTCATTTGAACACATTTTTGGCAAACGCGGCACCCAACGTGCAGACAGCTTTCTCATATCTAAATGTTGATTTAATATGTAACAAACATGTTCATAACCTCTGCTACCTCTCTCACTTTAATTCGGCAGTTGTCTACCACTTGGTGAACTTTGGCGATGTTCGGCAGAAACTTTTCAGACCACTCTCATAATTATAGGAGGGGATACATATTTGAATATATGAAGATATTAAAATATCTATACAATAGGGAAAAGCTTGTTACTTCTGTTACAAAATTACTCAGTTCATTTCCACTTTTCAGAAACCTGAAAGTAAGAATTTACAGAACTGATATACTCCCTTCTTGGCCGAAGTAATTTATTATGCCATGACTTTTTTGTTATTGATTATTAGTCCTACAATTTGTTTTGTTTTTTTTGTCATAATTTTTCATGCATCATGACTGACAAACTTATTTTTGTTGGTTAGTGGTGGTATGTGGTCAGAAACATATAGTATAGTAATTATGTTATAATGATTATTAAATCATGCTCCTTTTTTCAATTTGTGAATTAGAAAAGAGGTCTGAATCACACAATTTTTTAATTTGTAAATTCAAATTATAAAAAATAATTTATTTTCAGAACTGAGTGAAGGTTTAGAGAAAGCGATCGCTCAGGTTAGAGAGGGTAAGGTCGTTCCAGCTGCTGAGCGTCACAAGGCTGTTGCGAATGCCTACAATTGGAAAAATGTTACTTGCCGTACAATCGTTGTCTACACTGCAGCGCTGTCTTACCCAAAAATAAATTTCCGTTCACAACAGGCAAAGTAATGTTCAAAAATGTTACTATCTAACTAATAAAATTTAGTTTATACTTGTTTTCGTATAAACTAAAAACTTTATCGTATAACTTTCTATAATATTCATTAATTTGGAATTGTTAGAAATTTAGAACATTTAAGGTTTAAGCAAGGTTAATTGATATTAATATCTTTTAGTATAAATGAAATCAAGAAATTAAGTATGTTATCCTTCTCATAACTTTTGAGCTCGCAAATCAAAGTAATGTTGAAATTTTTGTTGGCCCCGTGCCAATCCAATGACAAGTCCATTTTGGTTGTTGTTTGTTTTTTAGTTCTCACTTGATAAATTCATTTATAATTCATCTCATCCCAAGAACTTTTTTTAATGACCCAGTATACTTAACTACAGAACTATGTTTTATGAAAATTTAGGGGTAGTTGAAGAAGCAGATAATCGGAAGTCATTGTAAACAATTTTGGGAATACATTTTTGGAAGAAAGATACAGATACGAGTCGGATTTATAGCTCAATAGCTTGCTTGAGTTAATTTATAAGTTTTATAACTTGTGTAAAATTATTGTGATAAATTATTTTCAACTGAACGTTAGAAACCTTATAAATAATTGGCATTACTCAGGTTACAACAAGTTATGGTTTGTTATCCTACTGTCTCAAAATAATTGTTTGTCCTCGAGTAATAATAGGTTACTGCAAGTATTATTTAGTAAAACCTCGAATTACTTCATCAAAATGTTTGTTTGTAGCTCGATAAATTTTTATAAATTTGGTATCATTACATGTATGTTATTGTTTAAGAAATGCTCTTCAAAGTAACTCTTTTTTGACTACATTGAGTATTGAATCAAAATTTGTTACTTTTCCATGCATATATTTCTTAAAAAATAACAGATACAAAATATTAATAAGAACATTCTTTTGTGATACTTGTAAATCAATTTTCCATAACATGATTAAAGCTGTGATCAGGATTTTTCTTTTTAAACTAATCCATACATCCTACCATATCTGTCAACTCCACCTCTTTCATTGACTGGCGTTTAAGGAATTATTCCTGTAACTCAACAACAATTAATAGAAAAATTAACCTTCATGACTGTTAATTTAATAAAATTACCAAAATATTATTAATTAGATTATTTTTCTAATGGATATCCCAGGTTTATTTATGATTGCAAATTTTGATGGATGGGTTGGCATGTGATTGCAAATTTATTGTTTTAACCAACTTTTATTTTAATTGATTTTTTTAAATATTAGTCATATTACACAAGATGCTTTTTTTCATTGGTTAATTATTCAATAATATTACTGTGTTATTTAATTTATGAATTAGTCATTTCTGCTTTGTTTAGTTATTATTATTACAGTTGAATTTATAAAACTATAAATATGTTCTAGTTACTTGAAGAGTGGAGTATGGCCTTTCCTACTAGTTACATCGCTTATGTACATTTTTCTTCTTGCCCTTGACTGGATTATACCTAATGTGGTGAATACATCTTAATATGTTTTCTAAAATTTGTTCAACTTTATCAGTTTAAATTATATTTACTGTCTAATTTTTTTCACAGAAAATCGAGAGGGCCAAAGATTTCCAAAAGAACAAATGTCTGTAAATAAAAGTTTTGTCATTGTAATTAATAAAGTTAATATTTGTAAACTTAGTTGCTGTTTTATTCATAGGCATAGATAACAAAATCCATTCTATTATCTAAGCAAAAATATATTTTTAGCACATTTAATGTATTACAACTAATAAGAAAAAAGTGACCTAAAGCTTAACTAAAAAAACAACTTTCCTCTTTATGTGGTGGGTAAAACTCAATATTAAGTCAAGCAGAATAAATAAATATCTCTCATACAAATGTTTCCATATATTTTTTTTTCAAAATTAGAGCTAAATTTTATTAAAATTAGAAATTTTACTAATTTTAGAAATTTACTAAAATTAGAATGTTTTAAAAAATGCGGTAAATAAAAACCGTACTTTTCTACTGTTCTACCATCACTACACTTGTAAAACACTATAACTGTTGTGGATTTCAAATTTTTATTTAACTCCAATCTGATCAGAGCTATTAATAACAAACAAATAAACAAGCATATACTTAAAAAAAAACTTAATATTTATTCTGGTTGAACTTATCGCCACACAAAGAGCTAAGATGCTTGTACTTCTGTCTCCTCATTGAAAATATCAGTTGAAAACCAAAGTTTTCTTATTCTGAAGATAATGTTTGAGGTATGCTTTTTTTTTTTTTTTTACATTAAAAGTAAGATTACATTAAATGTTCTAAGAATAAGTTTTTTTACTTTAATCGTCTTATTTTAAATGGAGTTAGCTTGATATTTCTAATTTTTTGAACTAAAGTGAAATCAGGCTGATTGAATTGAAGGAAAATAGCTGCCATTTATAAATAATAAAAAAAATTGATAAGCCTACCTCCCTTGACCATCTGGTGAACAGTATTTGGTTAAGTTAAAAATTTTGCTTTACTGTAATTAAACGAAACTCGACAACCTCAGTGGAGACATGATTGTTTATTCTTTTAAAAAATTGTTAGAATAAAACAAACATCATTAAGAATTCTATAACATTTTAACTTTTGCAATTTTTGTATTCTTCTATGAAACTGGCTGGATTAGCTTTTCTACCCAATGGTGATGCTAATATTGTAATGTTACAACAAAGGCAAAATAAATCTTTCATTGTGAACATCAGAAGAGGATGTTGCTCTAACAGTTTTATCTCCTTCTTTCAGACTACCATAAAATATACAGAATACCCAATACCAAAGGCTCAGCCCAACATAATGTCTTGTCTGAAAATCTCTATAGCCTTGCTTTTTAACTTCAAAATTGTCACCGAATAAAGGTATGTATAGGAGTAATGATTTTGTAAACGTTCATTGGTTAAACATTAGACCTTTGAATTGTGCTTTAAGATTAAGTTTAGTTTTCTGAGTCAACTTTCTTACTGATGATAAAGAATTCTATTTTTAAAAAATGGGTTATTTAAATGAACCAATGTATAAAATATAAAGAAATCATAAAGTGGCAAAACAAAAAAATGTATTTCTTTAAATTTTAAGTATTTAATAAATTTTACTTAATCTCACCTTAATCTTTTAACTTTCCTCACTGAAACAACACTGACGTCTTATAGAATGATATTATAGTATCAATTGCTTACCTAGTTCCAATCTTAAAACCAACTCTTCCACAAATACATTACTTTTTTACTTAGTCTTAGCACTCTTTTCCGAATTATACTTACAAATAACAAAATACAAATTACAAATAATATACAAAAATTAATAAAATTTTCAGATTAGTTTGAAATAAATTTTCCGGTACATTTTACATAGGCAGATCCGGGAGTGGGTGGGGGGGGAGGTCACAGGGGCACGTGCCCCCCCCCTCCCCCTGACGGCGTTTAGTGTACTGTGGAGAATCCATTACAGTACATACTTATAGGCAAATCATGTGACATTACAACAGAAATAACATGAGTAAAACTATTGTTTAGATATTTTAATAAACCTTTCTATAAATACTAAAAGTTTATTTCTAAGTTATTGTTGATTTTTTTGCCTGTCTGCCCGTTGTGCCCCCGCAGAAACAAATCCTGGATCCGCCCTTGACATTTTAAATTATTTTATAGGCTAAAAATTCTGTTTCCAGCTATCATGTACTTACCATTTCATGGCTAAGTGATATCAATGATTACCCATATATGTTGAAAGGAAAAACTATTTATTGTGGAACATCTATCACAGAAGAAAAACTTATGGTCTTTCCCAAACTACAAATATTAGAGAAAAGAGAAAGATAAAAGTATACACTTTAATTTTCTGCAAGTTAAGAGGCAATAGGATAATTGTGCCTAAATAATGAAAGATAGTGAATTAATATAGTGAATATTTCAAAAGTAAAAGTTTTACTTGCTAAGAAGTCAAGTAAAGACAATGAATAAGGTAAGCAAATGATGTATATGTGAGTAAAACGTATTTATTTATTTATCGATAATCAATATACAACACACTTAGTATAATGGTGTTTGTTTAAAAAACAAATAAAAAAAAATTGATTGACTTACTACTTATAATTCATATTAATAACATTGATTCTTTTGGTAGGTATTATATATAAATATATTTATGGGGCATTGATATACATATACATATATATATATATATATATATATATATATATATATATATATATATATATATATATATATATATTCATTATTGCATCTAAATGAAGCAAAAGACAACTAACACTGTTTAAGGCAGTGCCCTATATAATTATAACAATAATAATAAATAATAAACCGAGGAAATCCATTTAATGTGGTTAATTGACAATTGGTTGACATTTTGTCCTCTATGTACAATATGCTAGATAATAATACCGATGGAGATTAAAATACTTGATAACTTTTGCCATTGCTTTTTTTTTTCTTTTTTTTTTGTAGTTCTCTGTTGCACTCAAGTGCTTATACCGATATAAACATGTGCTATTATTTCATTTACATATAACATATGTATAAAGTGGGTAAGGGAACATAGTTGAGCAATCATTATTATTTATTATTATTTTAATATAAATATTATAAATCGGCCCAACACATAGTGTATATTAGACATCTTTGAGCATCTTTTTTAAAAAATTTTTTTAGAGGAGATGTATTGTTTAATACTTAAATTAAATGAACACTATTCTGCCAATAAAAAACAAATTTACTTACTGGCTTTTTTGTGTGACTAAATCCTACATGTATAATAGTTATCAGACAAAAAGTATAAACATTAATTCAAGATATTATTTCATTAAATTTATATATAATGCAATGAAGAAGTATAAAATGTTTTTACTCTTTAATTTTTTCACAAGTTAATCAATAATTTTTAGTCCTAAATATTAATAAAAAATGTTTATTGAAAAACCAAGAGAAGAGAGACTGATTTATTTATATAGTTCCTCTCTTGGCGGAACAATCACTGGGAAAAACTTTTGCTGTCATTTATACTTTAGCTATTATTGATGAAGTTGGAGAAAGTTCTATACATATCAATCGTCAAGTACCTCTTCTTGTATTTCAAAAGTAAGAGAACCAGAAGTGTCTGATTAAAAGACAACTAAAGTGGCAGGTAAGTATAACCAACATCTGACCTCCAAACCGATTCATATTTCCAAGCAGTTATACAATAATCCTAGAATTTCCAAAACTAATAGTAAATATCAATAAAATAAAATAGCCTCTTTATAATTTAAGATAATCAGAACCTCACTAATACTCAACTGCTTTAAAGCGAGAGAAAAATAAGTCTAATAAAAATAAATATACAATAAATAACTGTAAAAAATGCTCAAAGGGGCCTGAGTATGATAGTTGAATAAAGGAGGTAGAGCTCGATGCCACACGCACACACACACACACTATAGTATGTCAGTCTCATAAATTTTAGATGTGGTAGTAGTTGCAGTGGTAGTTGTCGTCGGTGTGGTAGTGACAGGGGCTAGGTGGGACAGGGAGCCTGTAGGAGCGAGCGTCAGGCCCATCTTGCCAAGAAGGTTTGACTCGGAGCCTGTCTTTTTTAGCTGGAGAAGGTCAGGCGGTTGTTGTAGGCTCTGGAGGCGGGTGTACTGCTCTTGCAGGGCCCGCTGTTTACGCAGCAGTTCCCGGTGCTTGGCCTCCAGCAGTTCGGCTCTAGAAGGAGCAGGTTGGGAGGCGACGCTCTCGGCCGAAGATGACTCAGACGGTGACTTGGAGGAGGTGCGAGGGGGTGGTGGTGGTGGTACTGAATGTAGCCTCCTCACACCCCTGAATGACTGCAGTTCGTCTAGCAAAGCGTCGAGCGGGTTCTCCGCACGCTGTGAGCACCCTCCACCACTCCCCTCTCCGTCGAGCTGCTCCGTCTCTTCTCCAGGGACACCCTATTCAAGGTTACAAAATTATTAAAGGCATAATAGTTCATGAATAAATGTTAAAATTCTCATTTTTTAATCTAAACCATTATTTAAATACGATGATTTCTATTAATAAGTAGAATGCTCTCTTCATTTGTAAAACTAAACTTATGACTGCTCTAAGAACAAGTATATAATTAATCTGATAAGTTGTTCCACTATAGAACTTTTTTAATAAAAAGTTCTCTTATATCCAGCGATCCATTATCTAACTATTAAATCAATCAATTGATGAAAAATAAAACACAAAATTTTTAAAATGGGAAAAACATCTAAGAAGAATCAGGAGGGTCAAATTAAATAAATAAAACTTATAAAATTTATTAATTTCATATTATAAGGGCATATCTGAAATACAGGGGCATTGACATCCCTGCATTAGCAAATATAGGTCTACAATAATGGATTTTTTAAGTTTATACTCGTTAATTCTATGGCTCAGTTAAATATATATATATATATATATATATATATATATTTTCAAATATTAATTTCAGAATACTTAATCAATAACTTGCATTGTTTTTTAGAACAACAGAAGTGCCAATAACAGAATTCAATGAGGAAACTTTCTACATACCAGTAAAATAATAGTTTTTAGAAATAACCAAATTTTCATTTCTAAAACACAATCAAACTTTAATTAATTGAAAAGGGGTAAGGATAATAGACAAGGTATACAGACATTTTTTTAAATAACTTGAATCCTATTTATCAGCAATAAATAATCAAGATATGTTCTTAATTATAGATGAGTCAGATATAACAAAAAAAACACAACCATATCAAAAAAACAAAAAACCATCTACCCAGCCAACCATCAACTAATGTTTATAAAAAGGCATTACACAAGATGATACATAAAGATAAATATTCAATCTTCAATGACCTAGATAACAATAATGAGCAATCTTATTCATTTTTGATTTTATGTTTGAACATTAAAAAAAAAACTTAATAAACATAATTAAACAAAAGACAGTCAAAATGGCATGGACCTTAGTACTGGGATTTGAGGCTCGAACAAATTTTCTCTGTCTTGTGATAGTGGTACTTTTGTTTAAGTTTATTTAAATAACAAGATGAGGATAGCTACCAGTGGCGATGGTATACTGATACCAGTGGTTTTGACCACCAGAAACCTCTGTTGTAACAGTTATTCCTCCTTTACCCCGAGACACCTTAACTGAAGCCCATGTTAATGAATTATCACGGCTCAATCTGAAGGTGGCCACAGGACAAGTTTAAGAAGACAAAAATCCTGGAAAGATTTGGAGGATATTGAGGATGGAGGAGTTGATTCATTTCCTGAAAGATGGTGGATATGCGGAACAGCAGAAGGGGGTTACACCAGCATACCACATCAGTAAGACAAACCCATTGTTGAGACCAGGAAACCCTTCAGGCGGTGAAGCAGCATTACTTTTGGCATAGTATGATGACAACAGCGATGGTGAAAATTCGAATGTGGGAAGTATGTCTCAGCACGAAATATGATCGGTAACCACCAAAAGGAATGCAGGTAAAGACACCACTGACCGACTTGCAAATCGACACATTCAATCGACATCACAAATCGAACATGGAGAGGAATTAAACAGGGCATCATCATCAACCTTTTCAGCAAAGCAGCCATGTCATATTTGTATTTGATCCAAGAGAGGTCACCAGAAGCTGAACTGAGATGCTTACAGTTCTACGGTGTAACGTTGCAAATAGGATCGATTGGAGGTTGGAAGTTCCTTAGTGCTAATATTCGGAAGGAAATGAAGTCTTTGATTATGTCAAGGCATCTTAACAGTATAGGTAGCATTGAGAGGATCCACAGCGATCACTTCTGGTTATTGTAGCGTAGAATCTCTCAGTACATTCCATCATGGGATTTACTCCACTAGAGATATTGTTCTTGGATTACATGGACACCAGAGGTAATTCAGGGATATGACCACAGACGAACAGGAATTTGTTAGTAATTGGGTTGGCCGGAGGCTGCTGCGAGAGGAAGGTCAACAGAAGAGGGTCACCCAGGAAAATTTTAATGTGAGGGATGCACTGAGAAAATTTTGAAACAGAACTGTTGTAAATCAAAAGTTGGGTCTAACCATGGTCAAGAGCTGGTCCGCTATGAGATACCATTCAGACGGACCGTAATTAGAGAACACGATGTGTTTACTATTGAGAGAGTGTGCATAAAACCATAAACAGATGGTCCATCTAGACCAATTAAAACTCCCAATATCAGAACCATCCCTACTGTAACTGGAGTATCCTTGTCTCAAATATTGAGGAAGTATGAATTTTTTTTTATTTATTCTTTTTTCAAAAGTAGTTGTGATGGTGAATAACACTGTGTGCAGGTAAGATAGTTTGAAGTTTTCCTTTTATTTCTGAGAAGGAGATTTATATTGTTTCGACAATTGTGCATTTATTTTACTATGTAGTGGCATCTATCTTTTCTGTATGTATTCTGCATTTTTTTTAATTTCATATATTTAATATGAATCTATTTTTGTGGTGGGGAGTAAAGTCCGACATCTACCTCCACGTGGTGCTCCCCGGGGATTGCTAACAGAGGTGGTACCGAGAAATGGCGGTATAACCACAACGGAGTGCAGTAAATGGTAGTCCGGGGATGGATGGGGCTCCAAGCCATAGTCTTCAGGCTTCCGTGAAGGCAACCTGTCTAGGGGGGTACCCCCGAAATAAAGTACACCGGTCCTCCAGGTTAGGGATTGACTGATAGGCCTGCACCCTACAGTCGGAAAAAAACTTCACAGCATACAAATCTAAAAGAAAAGCCTCGGATGTTAGATCGACTAAATGGCAACAACAATGACAATACAATTAGCAATTTAGAACGTTTTTGGATTAAATACAAAGAAAACCGAAGTAGAGAAAGAGTTGAATAGCTTAAAGATGGACTTAGTAGTACTGATAGAGACAAAACTGAAAGGCCAGGGAACTGAAACATTTGGTAATTTCATTCACTTTTATAGCAGTGTTGAAAAACATAAAAGAGCAAAGGCTGGCGTCTCAATTCTTCTAAGGAAAAAATGGGGTAAGAACGTGATAGATTTTGAATGTTTCAATGAAAGAATTATTAAACTTGAGGTAAAAATATTTGGCCACCATGCAGTCTTCCAAGGCATCTATGCACCAACGGATACCACGGACCAAGAAAAAGATAATTTCTATGATGACTTACGGGAACTTTCCGAGAGCGTGGCTGACAGAAAAATTTTGATTTGGCTAGGAAATTTAAAGGCAAGAACAGGCATTAAAATAGATGATAATGTGGTGGGAAGATATGGTGAAATAACTGTCAATGATAGTAGCCGGGGACTGATAAGTATTTGTGAAGAATTAGAAATGAAAATTCTAAATGGTTTCTTCAAACATAAGGAAATACATAAATACACCTGGCACCAGCCTACAAAACAGTTAAAATCTATTATTGACTACCTAATTTTAATGAAAAATAAAGCCTTACATGTGAGAGTTATGAGAGGACCCGAATGCGAACAAATCATGTTTAATTAAAGAGTGAAATAGTGTTCAAACATCCTGCATCAGCTTTTCAGAAAAACGACCAGTAGCGAGTAACCAACAACCATGTATTTCAGAGGGATCACAGTTACCAGCAGCATCAGTCACCTTTACAGCCGTATATGTAGCGCTAGGCTACAAGCAGAATGTTGTGGGAAAATGCCTGAAGAACAGGCTGGTTTTAGGGCAAACAGGTCATGTATTGACCATATATTTACCCTCATGCAGTTGATTGAAAAAAATTATGCTTGCTATAGGGAGGTGCATATGGTTTTCATAGATCTCTAGAAAGCCTATGATACAGCCAAAGCTAGGATAAAACTGAGGAATGGACTGACAGACCACATCCCTATCACCAAAGGTCTCAAACAAGGATGCCCTCTATTCCCTCTGTTATTCAACCTATATGTTCCTAAGAACTTGGAATAGGAAGTGTAGGGGAATGGGTGTACAAATTAGTAATAAAGTGATGATGAAGATGCCAGTACATGCTAAGAAAACTTCAGGAGGAATACGCTGCTTGGGTTCTGGAAATGAACAAGAGGAAAATAAGAGTACATGGCGATACATGCAAATACAAGCCTATTCCTCGAAAATTGGGAAATTGAAAAAACCCATGAATGTAAATATCTTGGCAGATGGCTAACAGATGATGGAAGCTCCAATAAAGATGTAACAGATAAAATTCTAAAAGGCAGAAAAATTATTGGGTGTCTTAACCCTGTTCTGTGGAGTAAACAGGTTAATCTCATAACAAAAAAAATGATGTTCCACTCGGTTGAAAATGTTATCCTCTACGGATCCGAAATATGGACAATTATGAAAAAGGAAGTTGTTGGCCATGGAGATGGACTTCTGGGGACGCTTTTGTGCTATTTCCAGAATCAGCAAGTCCTAATAGAACAATTAGGCAACTGGTTGATCAGGAAACAATGATCCTCTTCACAGTAGAAACAAGAAGATTGAAATGGAATGGCCACTTAAAAAGAATGGCAGAGGAACGATGGCCAAAAATAATCTTTGAATATTGCCCTACGGAAAGAAGGAAAAGAGTACAACCCAAAAAAAGATGGTCGCAGGATGTGGAGGAGAGAATGGCAGAGATGGAGACTGGCTTAATCGAGATCTGTGGCAAGACCTTTTAGAGACGTAAAACAACCAAGTTGTAAAAAATCGTAAAAAAAAATTTGTGGTTTACTTTTGTTCAGGACTAAGTAAGAGTTTCCAAGGAATGTTGTTACGAGTCATAGTGTGTCATTATTACTGTTGATACCAAAGAAGACAATGAAAACACTGATAATTGTATATAAACAGGATTTATAAGAGCTATAAAGCAGTATTGATTTAACAACTGAGCATGTTGTTTCTCTCCACCATTTTTTTTTTTTGTCAATTCAACTCTCTGTCACGTAACGTATTTATATATATATATATATATATATATATATAGTACTCTATTATTTACTTAACTATTACATATAAATCTTGCTAATGTTATATTTAAAATATTAACAAATATAATTTGCTATATTTATTGATTAGGACTTGAACATTCAAATGACTGTTTACCTTGCCTAAACTCCATTTGAGCTAAAATAGTCAGGCACAGATAAGAGATTGATATTATATATTTCCTTACTTGGCTAAAGACACACAATGAACTACTTAAGAGAAAGTTACTTCTTCTAGGGGATATGTAGGATGCAACTTAGAAGTTTACTTCAGTTTTTTTAACAAGGTGATAGAAAAAAATTAATACTCCGTATTTGGACAGATATATGAGTAATTATCTCATAATTTCAATATATTTTTATAATTATGCTTCAGAAAATCAAAGGGAAGTACACCTATAACAGTTTTGGCCAACGCTTTATAATATATGTAACCAGATGAAAATGATTATGGATCATAGAAAGCAGTTATTAGGGGCAGAAAGAAATAACTCTTGGCTTCAGTTTGCAAGATTGCAGGAGTTATAAGCAAATCCATAAAAGTTTTGAAAACTATTTCATATTGAATTATTCCTATTACTGAAACAAATATAACCTTTTTTAAACTTACTTCAACCAAAGAACAGATATAAGTAAACTAAAAAAATAAATAAAATAAAATCATATACAACAATTTTTTTTATTAGGACTTATGTCCTTCCAATTATTACAATAAAAGTATTATAATATTCATTAGATTTATTCTTGCTGCCTTCTACATTCATAGGCTCATAACTGGAAACATAACTCCTAAAATAGTTGGTTGGTAGCAACTCACTACCATTTAACTGGATTAGAGTTCTGTATGGTCTGTCTTGGTTGAAACTTGATCAAACCAACAGACTTGGGCACATTTATGAATTGGAAACCTGTATCTGGTTAACAAAAATCATATTTACAATTATATAGACATAATCTATATTAAAACATAATATTAATTCCAATAGAATAAAAACTAAATCCTCAAATTACTCGTTACAAGTGTAAATAAATTGTAGACAGCTAAAATTACTTAACACTGTATAAAGCGCACATAAAACAAAGAATAATGCAAAGAGCAACTAATTCAAAATTCACACGATGCGTACGTTGTTACTAAGAGTAATATTCAGATTGATTCTCAATCTTGCGTGACATGCTTAATGCTTTAGCTAATTATTAAATAATTATATTTATTTTGCGCTAAATCAGTGAAAAAGCCCATGCTTATCTACATGTATCTCCTGAACCACAAAAAATATATGCATACTCCACACAGATAAACAAAATTTTATACACTAGTAGCATTTTAAAAAATGCAATTTTGTGTATTATCAAAAATATCTAGATTAATTTACACTACTGAACAGTAAAATGTCATTTATTGTGATTCAATCAATATTTTTAGAAGCTAGTTTGAAGAGAAATAAAAATTATAAAACGGAAGAAAGAAAAAAAAGAAAAAGAAAAAAACATAAAAATAATATATCCACACTGTAATGATTAAAGAATTATTTTAAATAATATATAATAAAAAAAAAATCACTCACATAACAGAAGTGGTAAAGAGTATAGGAAAAAGTCTCGTGCTATATTTTTAGACTCCATTCTCCTCTCCACCGACTTTGACACACTGAGACAAACAGACGAACATGCACAAAAACTTGACTCTCATATTAGTGCATTTTAAAAAAAAAGCTTATTTGCTAATTTAAAAAAAGAGGCTACATGCAACTTAAGTTTGTAATAGTTTAATTATATCAAATATTTATATAATGTATAAATATATATTTAAAAAAAATCATACTTTTAAAAATCATAATAAAAAATAAAAGAACAACACATAAATGAAGCGCTGGCATGCAATTTGTGTTTAATGTGTGTACGTGTGTTCCAGCCCCCACTTTTCCCATCTCGAAAAATAACCAAGTTTGTTTGCCTTTAAAATATCACAGTATAAAAATATCTATAAAATTTTAAAAAAAGTTGAATTAATAGTTTTGAATAAATATTGTCCTTTAATTAAAAAGGATCCATCCCAATGATATTGATCATGTAACAAGATTAAATTGTTTATAACCATAACACAAACATATATATAACATTCAAATATACACGCATTTCTTTTTCTATATATTTTTAAAAACCAAAAATGTATAGATAGTTTGAGTTAAGAAGAATGTAAAATTTTTGATATTACAATGTACTGTCAGAGAACACTACAAGTATTTTCTTGAATAAGCTATTTTCAAAATCATGAATATTTCTGTTAATATATATAATAGAAATCATGATCAATCCATAGTATTAATCCTTCTGAAGTATTGTACTCATATAAATATGATCATATTGAGAAGCAGCCTTAAACCACTATGCAGGCTAATAACATTATTTAAAACAATAAATAACAAATCAAAATTTTAAAAATAAAAAAAAATAATCGATGTCCAAAATTGAAAGAAATGGAATGAAGAGAATAAAGTTCAAAACTGCATTCAATAAATTTAAATGCGGGCCAGGTATCATAAGTGCAATAACACAAATGAAATAAACAGGAAGAAACTCTCCAACAACAAGGTAATGAAATAAGGAGAGGGAATGCTGCGAAATATTTACTTTTACAAAAAATAGAAAGCATTGAAGTACGTATACTTAATAGCGTGCTTATCCAAATGAATCTTCATTTAATAGTGGAAAATATGACAAAAAGCTTGGCACATAAATACTGATGTGATAAACCTCATTTGAATAATGCAAGCATTATTAACTTTAAAAACAACAAATATACACTTACAGCATTGTAATCAAGTGTCAACAAATATTTTTTATTTGATAAAAAACACTACAATAATACAGAATAGATAACAATTACTAAACAAGAGAGCTTATAATATAAGTAATAAAAAATCTTTAAACATGTATTTTAATTTTTAATAATTAAAAATATAACAAGCAATATTTAGACAATTAAAAAGAATTCCTAGTTACAAAATATCTGAAATAACAACAATAAATTACAATAAATCAATTTATAAGTTGAAAATGTATACCAGCATATGTTCAAAACTTAATGTAATGCCAAGCTGTACGATACACAAATGTATATAACCAATTATAGCTGAACCAACATTAAAACAAATAATGTAAAAGATTTATTATATGATGAAATTTGTCTATATAATAAATATTTAAATTTTGATTTAGTATGAATTTAAGTATAAACATTGTTAAAAAGAAAAAAAATACATGCATGATACAAATAGTTTTATCTATGTTAGTTATTAGTTATTTATGTGTGACTCTTGTTTATTACCATGCACTTCGGCCTAAAAAGGCCCATTTATAACTATGTTACGAATAACTCATAATATACACATAACTCTATATATATGTATTGCTTACAAAACATAAAACTTATAATGAACAAAAAACATGTAGGACATTTATATTATTATAATTTATTTTTTAGAAAATAAAAGCTTGAAACATTGGATTCAATTTGAAGAGGCCTAATTCTATTAGAATTATAAATAAATACTAAAGCAGAAATAAACTTTTTGTAATATGTAAAAATACTTAAGATGAATGGATGATTTTATGAAGAACAAAATCTATAAAATAAAATAAAATTATAGCTTAAATATTTTCATTAGTATTAATTTTTATATGACAAAAGAATGAGTCTCATTATACAAACATTATATTTTTAAATTCCATATGAAATGCGTTTTCGTTTCTATTTGTATCCTTTGTGTAGCTGGCAATACTACTTAGTCACAGGTGAGTTTAACCAGGCATTTAAACTGTATTTATCCACAGTTAAGATCTCTTTCTAAAAACCCTACGATCTAGAGGGACTGCAATCTCATTTTATTGTAGATGAAAACGGTGGAACAAAACGAAGAGAATAAATTATACTTGAATTTCTTCTTTCAATCAGTAAATTTGGTTATCTGGAAATCTAATTGCAATCCTCTAACTATGTGCACTCTGAAGTTTCTTTCAACTTCCTATTTTAAAAATTGTAATATTTTATTAGAAGTCCTCATTACTCATTAAATCACAATTAAAAAAGTAATGTATTAATTAACTAACATATCTTTCATCATACATGTATATTATTATATTTCCACCTCCGTACTCTTTTAATAAGGTGTTTGATGCATGATTTCATTTTCGACATAACCCTAATTGTTATACCTTAAGCCCACTGCAATAGTTGATTATTGCAGTAACTAATTTTTTATTTTATTTTATTAATACATCAATATGATTAGAAAATAGGTAATGCAATAGTTTATTGAATGGGCATCAAATGTTGGTGATGACCATTTTAGGAAACACACTGTGTTCAACAAAGGGCTAATGGAATTTAAAATAATTCCAAATCCAGAATATTATCCAAATTTAACACTACATGCTTTTTTAACACTACTATTTTTTTATATAACCATATTTCTTTTATTTTTTAAATGAAAATAGAAGATAGAGTTATACCATTAACAACAAAAAAATTGTTTGGGAATAATATTGTTGATTCACTTTGATTAATTTAAGTTGAAGTCTAATACAAAAAAAAAATTACATATAAAACTAGATATAATATCAAATATTATAAATGATACTACGTACAATTACTAAGTAGAGAAACAGAAAAAAATACTAGGTAAATAAATATAATGGTTTCTTAAACCATTGGTAGTATTTTTAGTATAAACAATTAAATAACAGTTGCAATCATCCAATAACCATTAATGTAGAATAACTTTTTCCATAATAACATCAAATATTATTAATAATAAAATAGAGCATAAGTGAAGATTTATTAATAGATGATTACAATAATTATTATTAAAACAATAAATCTCAACATATCACTCACTGACTTAGATAAGGGGACGGCACTAAATATTCTATTTTTATTAAATATGATTTGGTTCCAAATGAACTGCATAAATCAACAGGATGCTATGTTAAAGAAGATCATCACGAAAATATTTAGGAGCCCATGTAGTCAATGTTTTTAATAGCATTATCTAGACAAATTTTTACTAAAAGTTGAGAGTACACTAAATTACACCGTACCACTCATGCAACCTCTTTTTCAAAGTCTTAAACATCATCTGATTGGTTAAAAGCTAACAAATAATTCAACTTCCTTATTTTCTAGTTAAATCTGTTCTTCTGTAGTTGAAGAAGAGACAAAAAAAATAGTCAAACTTAGATTAAACTATTGTATCAAGGATAGTAGAAAAAAATGAGTTATTTCCTTTATATTAAGTTTTAATTAAAACTGATTTGAAAGTTTAATCTAAGTAATAGAAACAATACTTATATTTTTGATAGAATTATTATTAAATTATATAAAAAGGATTTTTATAAATTCAGTATAGCTAAAGGATATGCCTCTCAACGGATAATTTATAAATGCCCCAGTCTGAAAATATAGGATTTATACTCATTTAATACCCACATCACATCTAAGAAGTCATAATTTTTAAAAACAATTTTAAGTATAATGTTTTAGTATTTTTATATTAAATTTTTACACCTCCATCAGCGGATATATTTCTACAAATCTGCCAGACCTGTGAATGGAGCACTGTACCTACAGATTTAACTAAGTGGATATTATGTGGTATCATAGAATAAATTGTTAATGTTACTATTTCAGTTCATTAATTTCAAGTGCCTACCAAAAATTAGAGATTTTGGTTGTCAAGATAACAAATACCAGTGAGTGATATATTATGGGCAAGTGGAGTGACAATTTAACACTATAAATACAAATATACACAAATTTCAGACAATACTACATTATCTAGTTAAAGATGTTGAAGAAATTATGACTTCACCTTTTAATATTATGAAAAAACAATACTAACAACTTTTAACTACAAGTGCAAACTACTTAATTTAATTAAGTAATTTAGGAGGTGAAAAATTCTTTACAAAATTATCATTACTCTTTTATAAAGGCAAATTAAACATAAATAACTAATAAAAAAGTACTAAAATACACTACATGACATACATAATTACAAATTGATTATTTAATATCAAGGATGAAATGATATTAAGTAGGTATGAACAATATTTCTATTACACCAGTATTCTTTTCCATACATCATTAGTCTCGGCATTCTTATGAGTAAAGTTGATTTTTTTCATTGTTCATTTATTTTGGGAAAACGTTCTTAATAACTTCAGCAAACACAGGAACAGGAGTAAAGTAATATACTGGTTTTCAATATATTAGGATATCTAGAATTACTTTGTAACTTAGCTATGTTACAATACAAGTGAAAAACTTAAGGATGAAAATATTTCCATGTTTAATTCAAACATGCAAGAGTGCAGCATAGACACAAATGACTATTAAAGCTTCGCTTGTTTTTTTAAGACACCAATGTTTGTATTTTCATCATCATAAATTTAATCTTTTTCATATGAGATCTTTCAAAATTTATTTTGGGCTTTGTCAAGATTCCTGGTTAAGGCCTGAACAAGTTAAGAACTGAACCATCTGTGCCTCAAGTTAAGATCAGGTTTGAAAATTGTAGAATAATATTAGCTTCATTTAAATTCATACAATTAAAAAAATACAATATACAATAGAGCATCTACAAATTCTCCATAACCTGTGGTGATGGTGGGAAGGTATAGACAGAAAAGGATATGGACAAGTAGTGAAAAGAGACTAGAGGTATTACGATAAAAAACCAAAGTGGTTAAAATTAACTTTTCAATTTTCAAAATTTTCAGTGTGCATGTTAATTGTATCTAGAAGTGAGGAAGGTCATATATAGTCTCTTTATGTATTCAATAATAATAGATACTTAACTAATTAAAAAAACAACAACTACATACTGAAATTGGTATAGTGCATAATTTAAACTAAAATTAATATAATAGAACATCAGAAAACAATTAAGGAAAATGGAAACCAAGATTATTCATATTAAAAATAAATTTAATATCAAAATAAAATTAAATTAGGTAGTTTAGAAACAACTTTGGGAATGGAAAATAAGATAATTAAGTCAAACTGTAATTAAACCAATTCCAAATTAATCAGGAGATTTATTTTATTTTTTATATAGTTAAAAAAAATGAATAGCTTTATCATCCAAAAATAATTGACCAAACGATATCTTAAGAAAATTATGCACTCAGTTTATAATCAGAAACCAAGGTTTCATGCAATGCCAGATTTATTTTTTTTAACTTGATATAAATATATTTTTAAAAATAGGATATTGATAATTTATAATTATGTAGCAAAAATAAGGCTTCATATGGTTCATATCACTAATTGTTGCCAACGTATCCCTCTTTACTAAATTCTAATCATTTAGATCAAAATGTAAAAGTTTATTGAGGACGCCATGTTCTACATCAGTCTTAGTTTTCATACAAGAAAAATTACATTTTTTTATTTAACTCCTGTTCTATTACAAGCATCCCAAAAATAAGACCTCACATGTGATACAGCCAAACGTTTCTACTTTTTTTTACGATTATCAAAGAAAAAAGAGGAAGATTATTAATTAAGAAGATTGATTATTGCTTATAAATAATGAAATTATTTATAAGCAATAAATACACTTGTTCCTTATCCATAATTGGTTTCACTATATTTTGCTTCCTTCCTTAACAGCTCATTACTAAATACAATATAATGCTATAATTTTCATGACCATAAAAATATGGTTATAGTCTCGTTAACGAAAACTATCATATTTTTAACTTAAATTTTTATAAATGACATATTTTCCCCTTTCATGTTAATATTAAATTATGATCATCACTTACAAACCCTAAAATCCTATAACTAGGTTCTCACCACCTAATCTCTTACTTTCCTTGTCTAACTTGTACTTGTGTAGCACACTACCCATGAAGGGTCTTGGGTTCAGTACTGGTAGAGACTGTACTGTTTATTGGGCAATGGCTATGCAGGAAAGTGATCTCTCCTATATCACACTCAACCGCCAGATTTCTCCTATATCACACTGAACCGCCAGATTTCTCCCCTAGTTTGGGTCCCCACTTTATAGTCCCCAGGAGGTTCTTACATCCTATGGAATCCATCTCCAGCTGCTAACAGAGTAAATAAAAGTCTGCCACGCAACGGGATTTGAACCCAGGGCCTTCGGCACGGTAATTCAGCGCTCTACCACTGTGCCACTCCGCTCCATTCCTTTTCTAATGTATTCTATCTGTGCATCTCAATTCACATATTGAATAGTATTCCAAATATTGGGGTTTAAACAGCATCAATGTTACTGCTAAGTAGTTAACTGTTTATTCCATCAGTTTTATTTTCGATCTATGGTCATATCTAAATGTAATTTTCAGTGTTAGAATCTTACTAATATTATAAATGTGAAAGCTTGTAGTTCATGTGATTCATGTTGGAGAAGAATTGGTTGACTGTAACGATTCTAATGTAAGGAAGAAAGGATAGTTGGGGGTGCAGTCAATAAAAACACCTTAATAAGTGTAACTTATTTATTGTGTGCCGACGTTTCGACCTACAATGTAGGCCATCTTCAGGGCTAAGAGAGAGAAACAAACAGAAAAACATATAAAAAACGTAGCAGTAACAAGAATATGGTGACAAGTAATGTAGTAATGTGGTACAAGTAATGTGGAAATTAAAATGGTGACTAGATATGATGAAATAGTGAATAAATATGATAATTAAAGATAACGAACATAAAAGTGGTTACAGAATATAATAAAATTAAAATAGTGACAGATAATAATCAAATTATAGGTGATGAACAGAAATTAATGACAGAATTAATGTCAGAAATAGTGACAGATATAATAATTAAAGAATACGAATATAAAATATAAAATAAATATAATATATAAACATAAATATATATATATAAATATAAAATAATAAAATATAAAATATAAATAAAATATAAAATATTTTCTGTATTTTATATTCGTATTCTTTAATTATTATATCTGTCACTATTTTAATGTCTGTTCATCATCAAAATTTGATTATTATCTGTCACTATTTTAATTTTATTATATTCTGTAACCACTTTTATATTTGTTATCTTTAATTATCATATCTATTCACTATTTTATCATATCTAGTCACTACTTTAATTTCCTCATTACTTGTACTACATTACTACATTACTTGTCACCATATTCTTGTTACTGCAACGTTTTTTATATGTTTTTCTGTTTGTTTCTCTCTCTTAGCCCTGAAGATGGCCTACATTGTAAAAACGTCGGCACACAATAAATAAGTTACACTTATTAAGGTGTTTTTATTGACTGCACCCCCAACTATTTCTTCCTTACATACGTGAAAGTTTGTATGTTTGTCTCCCTTTCACGCAAAAACTACTGAACGGATTTGGATGAAACTTTACAGTACTATAGTTTATACATCAGAATAACACATAGGCTATAGCAAGTGCAGATTTATGGGGGGGGGGCGCACGGGTGCACGGCCCCCCCTACAGTTTTTTAGGTACTAGGGAGAATCCATAATAGTACATAATTAAAGGCAAATCACATGATCATATTTGTTAAAATAACAGAAAGAACATGAGTAAAACTATTTGTTTTGATATCCTACTAATCTTACTAATATTATAAATGTGAAAGTTTGTATGTTTGTCTCTCTTTCACGCAAAAACTACTGAACGGATTTGGATGAAACTTAACAGTAATATAGTTTATACAACACAATAACATATAGGCAATAGCAAGTGCGGATTTATAGGGGGGGTGCATGGGTGCACGGCTCCCCCTATAGTTTTTTAGGTACTAGGGAGAATCCATTATAGTACATAATTAAAGGCAAATCACATGATAATAGTGGTTAAATAACAGAAAGAACATGGGTGAAACTATTGTTTTGATATCCTACTAATATTATAAATGAGAATGTTTGTTACTCATTCACACAAAAACTACTGAACGGATTTGGATGAAACGGATAGTTGCATTTGGATGAAACTTATTGAGTAAAATGAGTTATACATCATAGGCTACAGCAAGGGCAGATTTATGTGGGGGCATGTGCCTCCCCCCCCTTTATAGTACATAATTAAAGGCAAATCAGGAACTTAGCATCTTGAAATTTGTAGATAGGTTCATTGAATAGTTTAAGAAAGAAATTTGGATAATTCCACCCCAAGGGTTTCCCCTTTAATATAATAGGGGTTCAAAGGATGTATAGAACCCGAAAAAATTTGAAGTTGGACATCTGAAATTTTGGATGTAGGAATAACTTATATTTAAAAAAAAATAATTAAATTATTTATTTAAAATGATCTTTCACGAAACTTAATGTGGCAGACCAAATTTCACGTGAGCGGAGCCGCGGGCATAAGCTAGTAGGTTATATGTTCTCTGAAATATCAAGCAAACAAAACAAGGAGTATCTCAGTCAGTGCAGTGCTTTTGGTTCTACACTTTTTAGCATAACTTGATCTGATATCTCTTCCAATTTAGGATCATGATTCTATTTATTCTTTTGTATAATTAAAAATTATTTTTATTTCTTGTGTTGACTGTTTTCATATGTATTTGTCAGTACATTTACAGTTGCAAATTTCAATAAATAGATTTAAAACATAAATTTATTTAAGAATTCTATTCAACTAATATACTCTAACAAGAACTCTACCATTAGATATTTAGCTTTCTTCTCCCAAATATATTGGAATTATAATGGGAAATGAGGAAAATTGTTAATTCCTACAAACAATATATCATCAAGACTGTTTCACACATTCATTTAGAGAAGCTATATAGTTTGTAATGGCATCATGAGGAAATGCCTCATCGCTTGTGATACTAGACGTGAGAAAGAAAATATACTCTCCTCTATCATTCATAGAAATCGAAAAACATGATAGTATAGAAAATAAAAAGATATTAGAAAAGGGCAAAATCACAATAAATTTTGGTTACAAAATAACTTTTTTACACAATAATTTTACACTTAATGAAATATTTTTGTACACCTACAGTCAAGTTGTTTCCGTAGATATTAAATTACCATATATGATTAATTACATAAAGCCTCTGCATCATTAAAATGTAGGACCAACACACTCCAAAGGAACATATGTGATCCTGATTGCCACAGACATATATTGCTCCCGTCCGTTAACTCAAAACCTTTGATTTTGAAAACCTTCCATTTTTATAACCACTTTCATTTAAACTCTAATAAGAATTAGAGAATCAAAATCAAGATTTGGCTCTTAACCATGAAATTTCCTATAAACTGTTCCTCTTTCATCATAATTCAGCACTCCTGAAAGCCGTAAAAGGAATCTGTTGTACCATATCATATAAAGAGAGGATTATTTATATAATTATATTATTTAATTTATTCATTTATGTCATAACTATAAAACAAATACACATCTATAAAACAAAAATTCCTAAAACCTTTTTTTAAAAGTGGCCTTCTTGTGTTTTTATACACCCAAAGAAAGAAGTGACAATAATTTAAAAAATATATATAGAGAAAAATTGTAGTAAAAACTGCAACCCAATTCCATTTATTAAAATGACTATTATCTTCTTATACTCTTACATTCTTATACTTTAATAGCTAATGATAATAATAATCCTTGGACAACTCAAGATATCACCCTTTAATTTTAAATAATTTATATTAAATAATTTATAATTAAAATAATTTATAATTATAAAATTTATATTATTGAGGTAATTCCTAAAATGTTAAGATGAAAGTAGAATGAAAAAAAAAATATTTTATTGTTATATGATATAATGTTTTCAAATAAAATATTTGAAAAAAAAAATGTTTACAAGGTTACAAATTTTGAGTCAAAGTTTAAAATCAAGTTTCAGACAGACTTCTCTTGATTTTCATTTAAAACCTTCATCATTTTATAATATGATTCATTAAAATAAATAAATGTATTCATTTATGAAAAAAAATAATTTTTTGAACGCACCAACAAACAGCAGTTTACAAAGAATTTGTCACTGGTTATCTGAAATTCATTTTGCACAAAATTTAAACACCTGAGAACTACTTAAGACTATCACAATATAAGTTTTTTCTTATTTTCCTTTTCTTCTTATTTTATTTATTTATTTTTATCTTTTTATAGAGGTTCATTTCAACCCATATGAGTTTCCTTCTTACATTTTGACATCATTAATTATTATGAAACACACAACAGAATAGCCTTTCAAAAGAAGGCTACTATACATAATTTATAAATAACATTAAACACAGAGTAAAAATAACATATAGATTTTAAAACAACATTCAACAATTAACATTCAAACATTAATGGGGGGCAGGAATTGGTAGTAATGGAGACAAATCGTTTGAAACAAATCGCCGTTTTGTTAAAAATAAAAACATTCACGTATCTGACGTTAACAGAACACATACAGAATGCGGGATAGGGCTATCATGCAGTGGATCGTTTTCGCTAAGTCAGACCATTTCCACATGCCCAGGGTTTTGGGGCAGATTCCTCATACCTGATTCTGTAGTCGATTTTGACAAACAAAAAATATCCATATGCAAATATTCACTAAATCTATAAAATAAATTAAAAATAATATGCATTAAGGCAACTAACACAGTGGTACAGTTTGATTAATTATCTCATTTTAATAAATTTCAATGACAGTGTTATTATATTATAATGCCCTATCAAAAAAAAAAAAAAAGTCCCCAAACAAAAGACTATATCCTGGTATAGTCAAGAGCAAGTTTCACCAACAAAACTATTGCAGCTATTAGTTTTATTCGATAAAGTAAAAGTTACATTTATAAGAAGTCTAAATATACCCATTACTTTTCGTTTTTTATCAAGCATTTATTAAAGAGTAAGGTTTAAAAATTTTAAGTTTAAAAATAAATAAATTTTTAAACATGCCTTTATAATTACCTCGGATTTAAATGAAAGACAAATTAAATTAAAAAATTAAGGTAACATAATTATTTTCTATATCCAATATACTCGCATACAACTTATTCCAATAATTTAAATGAACTTTGCACATCAAGTTAGATTTTTCAGAAGAATGCTATAAAAACCTAGATCTTATCTCGTTTAATATTATTTTAAAACAGGAAGTGAGGAACATTAATATGATCAGGTAGTGGAGTCATTCAAATGAGATAGAGAGAGCACACAAAACATGCTTCATCACGTCTTAATGCATCATCATCATCATTGGCATTAAAACAGCCTGAGGCTAGCCTCAACACTCAAATTCAGCGAGCCACATTCTAGTTGAGGTTAAGTCCACAGGTAACAAATAAATAGTCCAATGTAATTATGTTGGAAAAAAAGAGATAAGGAATTCAAATAAGGAATTATAATGGTTCATTATTTGTATCTCCATAAAATATGTCGACTCTTCGGAAACTTCGATCATTTAATAGTGAGTGTCAATGAAAGTTTTGAATAAGAGAAAGTTATCTGTGGTAGCCAGACATATAATGGCAGTAAAAAACTGAAGCTAAATCTAATACACTTCACAGTTAAACTGCAAACAATCACTGCTACATGGAGTGCCAAATTTAAAAATAAGAAAAGAAGAAGAAAGGCTAACATGACTTATTAAAATTGTATTTACAATGCATGAAAGTAGATTGTTTATAATGAAATGTCTGAAACATTCACTAATTCAACTGTGATTTAGTATCTGGATAAAAAATGAACAATAAAAATGTAAAATAAAAAGTAATATTACTATTAGTAATGTATTACAAAATTTCATAAATATTACATACTTTTCAACACAATAGTAGATACAATTATATTTTATTTAATTCACTGAGTGAACTTTTGCAAGCAAATGAATAAGATCTAACCCGAATGAGAAAAACGAATTTACAATATATACATAATAAATTTAAAAATGAAAATTATTTGTATGGATCTACATCACTGCCTAAATCAGAAGTTCAAAATCTATACCTACACCGCTTGAAGGACCTAGATAAAATTCAGTAGTTCCTAAGTATTATAATTGCCCAACAGTTTTACAAGAGAATAGATATGGCCAGGATCATTCTAAACCGTCAATTCTCTCTCTCATGAAGTAACAGCTTAATATAGGCCGGGTATGCTCCAAATGGACTCAAATATAAATATAGAAGTGGGAAATAAAACTTATTAACTGGGAATTAAATAATTAATTATTATTTTATAAGGTCTTGGCTTGCATCGTTGTCAGCTTTTGCTAAGACAACAAGTTGAATAAAAAGAGATTATAAAAGTAGGACAAGAATCTACTTCAATAATTGTCTTTCAATAATGAATGTAGTTGGGCTTACGGCCAGAATAAACTGGCTCTTCCCAAAACAGCAACGTATATGACTTCTTCTCATTTCTAAATCAGTATAACCCTGACCCTAAGTATAATCTTATTCATGGCAGTGCTTTGGTGATTATTTGTGGCAAAAAACAATAAAAAAATGTTATAGTCTATTTGTTATTACCAGATAAACAAAACTAGGTGAAACTTAATAAGAAAGCAAAACAGATAAGAATGTTTTGTACTAGTTAAGATTTATTCAATGCACAATTGAATAAATAGTAATGATTAAGAGTGATTCCTGAATATAATAACCATTATAAATATATATATATATATATATATATATATGTTATTTGCATTGAAAAGTATATAATATTAGATACAATTGTTTTTATCATTAAATAATTTTTTTTCCTAATAATTAAAAAAACAAATTTTCTTTGAAAATGTGTAAAAGTTAACACTTTATTATCAGTAAGAAAAGTGTACAATATAAACCCAAAACCTTTTCTAATCACAAACGGTGATGCATAAACTGTAAGAAATTTTATAGGATAAATCAGTGTAAATTAATTAAAGGAAAATCCAATGTGATTCAACAACAAAATAATTATAAAATAAGCTAAGATAACAAGCCATACTTGTGCTTCAGTGATTATATATTCGGATGTTCAAACACATACCAAGATAAGATGTGATTTTATTAATGTGAGAGATTATGAGTGTAGGCAGGAAGAGGATTGGCAGTGGCGCTCATGCTCGGAATCGCGAACGTAACCTCAACTCTCAAGGAAAGGGTTTTATTCATCGCATTAATTAATCTTCAACAAAATCCTCATCACAAAAACTTAAAAAGAGATGCCGAGACAAAGCACCAATAACATTTAAAACAAATTAGACAAACAATGAGTGGTAAAAAACAAAATAAATAAATTGAAAAAAAAATATGAGAACATGAATGCAAAAAAATTTAGCAGGCCGAAAGACTGTACATAATGAGACCAATTTCATCATAAAAGTAAGAGTACAATTTAGAAAAAAAAAGAAAAGAAAGGTTATAATATAAAAATATAAAAAAGAAAGAGATAGAGAAGTGAGATTTTGAAAGTTACTCGTGGCTTGAGACAGCTTCTCTGAAGTGCGAACTCCACCTCCATCCGAACTTGAAGTGGCAATATGACAAAAAATAAAGTTAATAAATTTCGAGTGGTGTGTGGTGTCTGGTGAATAAGGGGTTGTAGGCGTGTGTGTTTTTGTGAATAAGGCCAAGGAGTAAGGGTAGCTAGGGCAGCTTACCTTCCCAGATGTAGGTGTCACTGGTGGTGTTTCGTCTAAGCTTGGCGACAGTCTGCTTTCAGGCAGTCGTTGTTCTTGAACTGATGCTAACCTGCAAATAGTCGATAGAATGTAGATCAACTTACCTATATAAAGATAGATATAAATAAGTGTTTGTGTGTATTTATATAACTATTTTAAAATGATAGGTTAAAATGAATTATCCTTTTTAGCTATTAAAATAGACCTTTCTGATGCTACTAAATGCTATATCAAGTAAACATTCTATTAGGATAAAGATTTGGTTAGGAACATGGATTAGTGAGTAAGTGTCAATAGTGTCATTCCTATCCTAGCTGCAGGAGTGTAATTTGTAATATTATTAATGGGAAAAATATGTAACAAGAAAAAAATGCTACATGCAATGAGAAAAATAAATAATAGTAATAAAAGAAAATGAAAAATTTAACTTTTTCCACAAAATGATTTTATGAACATGGGTGTGAATCATTAATTTTTAAAAAAATTCTCATCACTATCATTCAATTTTGCAATGGGAAGCAATTTTAACATTTCCAGCAACAAAAATTACCAACATAAAAAATACTATCAGCTCAGATTTAATAAAAGCTTAAATTCTAGATACAGAGAATAGCATGGAAAAAAATACTAAAAATCTTTTTGAACATGTTTAATTAAAATAAGTTTACAGTTACATGCATCAGTCCTGACTCAGAGGTAGACCTCACGGAAAATTTATTATAAACCACACAATAATAAGTTTTAAAAATATAAAAATTAGATACATAAAACTCTATTAACCTTCAGAATATTATATTTTTCATAGAATAGTGCCTGAACAACATGCAGCATTGTGAACAATAAATTCTGAAGGCATTATATAATAACGAGCACAAACAAAACCTTACCGCTTTAAAGTGACTAGAGTTCCTGTTAATTTCTTACATCTCCTTAAAGCACTTTCTAATCTCTCGGGTTCATCCTTTAGGAACCTACAGTCATTAAGATTCTTTATTAACAACATTACTTATTCCTTATTTGTAAATTGCAACCAAAGAAATAAGAAATAATAATTATTATTATTATAAAACATAATAAAAAAAGAAACATATCACCATGTCATGATTACTTCATCTCTATAGATTTTTAGAGGTAAAAACATTAAACTGCAACTGTTACAAAGTTGAGGTTTCTTGCTTTCTATCTGTGCCTGAGCCAAAATCATGTTTCACTATTCACAAAATTGTGTAATTATAAAAAGAACACACATTAATATCTTAAAATATAGATATCTTCACAATTTTTTTACTAATGAAACATGAACTTAGTTGAGAACTAGATATAAAGTAATACGCATCATATTCCCACTAAGTGCAGTTGGTCACTTTTATCTTTAAAACAATATTCTAAACCCGATCAGTATAGGACTAAAACAGGAATCTTAAGAAAAGATAATAGCTTTTACTTTTTAATTTATCTAAACTTGTACATTATTTATGCACAAGTTTTAAACATATTAAAACTACATAATTTTGACATCGGTGACCTATAAAGAACTTTTAGGAGTCAAAAAAAAAAAAAAATGGAAAATTTAAAATCTGTTTTTTGTTTTGGACCATAATTACTAAATGGAATATGCAGACAATAAATGTAAAATACGACAAACTGAAGAGTACTCAGTGTTGAATGAATACTATAACATTATAATTCCTTAAGTTAAGTTGTGTTGCCAAAACCATATTCTACAGTACAATATTTCTTCATCTTGGAGTACTCTAAGAGAAAAACCTATGGAATGCAATTGGCAGAGCATACATTTTCTGTCTGCTAATAACCTAATTTTTAAATTCAGCCAAGTGTGTCTCTCTTCGAATCCCTCTCGACCTTGTCCACCCATCTCACGGTCTTCCACGTCTCCTTCTCCCATCCACATACCCAAAGAGAAGTTTCTTCTGAGTAGCGTTTTCGCCCATCAATTGATAAGCCACACCGAGCTGATGATGAGTGGATCAAGAAGTCAGGTCAAGAAGATCCAAGGTGACTTGTCCGAATCATTTAAGACCACTAGGGGCCTGAGACAAGGGGACGGACTTTCCTGCCTCTTGTTCAACTTTGCTCTCGAGAAGGTGATTAAGGACTCAGGAATACAGGTGACCGGCACAATTCTGACCAAATCCATTCAAGTTCTTGCATATGCGGACGACATTGATATAGTGGGAAGGTCAGAGAGAGATTTGGAACAGGCATTTCTTGCCTTAGAGAAAGCAGGACAACGCATGGGACTCCAAGAAAACCAGTCCAAGACTAAATACATGGTGGCTAACCCTCTCAGATCACCAGCACCTCATAATTAGTAATAAAAGTGAAAAACATACTATTTTGCAGTTTCTTAATATGCAAAAAGGTTTCTCGAGGTAACCCATATTAGCATTTTCCGTTTTCACATATACACAAGTTAAAACAATTAAAACTTTTGTCCCACTTTTTGCTCCACTGAGTAACCTAATTCTGATCAAACTAAAAAGGCTAATCATTTTTTTTTTTTAAATTGCCTAAGATTATTATTTCTCTTTTCTGTAATTTTTTAACAATTTGAAAATTCTTTAATTACATATATCTGCTTAATCGCACTTTTAAAAAAGTTGTCTACATAGGAAAATAAATCTAAACACCATTATAGAAAAGTAAAAAAATTTGGAGTAGCCAGATTATGAATAATTCTGATAACTTTGTAAGCTTACAGTTGATTTAAAGGCTTTCCAAATAAATGCTTATTGGTTTAAAAAAAAATCAGAAAATTAAAAGGAAATTATTCAGGCTAGCTATAATTCATGAAGAATGATTTGTTAACTAATTGGAGAAATAAATATTTGAAAATATAATAGAAATCAAAGCGTGATTGGAGAACTTGTAAATTTCTAGGAGGCAGTGTCAATTGGCCAATATCGTCGATACAAATGCAAAGTATCAAATGTGGAAAAAAATATCTTTTTCGTTTTCAATATTTAGTGATCACTTAAGAGCAGTGGTGTGGCTCAGTGGTGGAGCGCTTAGTTGCCATGCTGAATGTCCTACGTTCGAATCCCGCTTGCCGGGTATGGGTACCCAACATAACGGAGAAAAATCTGTCGGTTAAGTGTGATCTAGGATAAATCACCTCCCTGCATAACCATTGTCAAAGAAGCAGTATAGTCTCTACTATGTACTGAACCCCAGACCATTAATTGGTTGTAGTGGTACAGGTTTTTTTTATTCTTTAAGTAATATTAAATATTATAATGATTATTTAATTAATATTATATATTGGTATTATATGTTATTATTGATATAATACATTCAATTTTGGCCAGAAAAATATTTTTCTTAAATTTATCAGTTTTGGTTAAGCACACAAGAATTTATTCCCATTATTTAGGTAACGGAACATGTATCTTCTAAAGAAAGCCATCATGCATTGGATCAGTATCAATTATCCATCACTTAAAGATTTATAATTAATATAAATCTCATATAGCGTCATATATAAGGCATCAAACCCTGTATGACATATGCAAAATACGTTTGACAATACACACTGATTTTGAATGCACTTTTAGAAAACACTGCCAGACACAAGATAAGAGGACAGTTATTGAATAATCATGGAATGGAAACAATATATTTATTTCACAAATACTTTTATTTACAGCTGTGGTGAAATAAGAATTTATTTTACAATTCCTGGATTTAAAAGTAGCCATGGCTCAGTTCTTAAACAAAAAAATATAAATAAAAATGCCTCCATTAAATTAATTAATGTTATAACTCTAAAAGCATAACTATAATAAACAGAGCAGAATTCAGAATATTTGACATGAGTAAAAGAGTTAAACATGGCAATAATCCACTCCTTTTCATCACCTTCATTTATTTTCATCACAAGCTTATTAATTTATATTTATAAGCAATAAATAATAATTAGTAACAATTATATTAAGCGCAATCAATAAATGAAAGATAAAATTAAGAAAGATTAATAAAAAAATTTCAACTTACTTCTCTTCGGTCACCACTTTCTCCATTTCTTGTGCAATAACTCCTTTAATAGCATCTTGTAGACTTGGAAATCTCAATTTTAACTCTGCCACTGTTTTACTGCAAAAAAAAAATTGTTGATGTAGATTCAATTAATAGATATTGCTCAATTTCAAATAATAAAACTATTTATAAAAAAAAATAAATTATTCTTAAGGTATCATGAACAAAAATACAGTATAACTTTCAAGGAAAAAACAATTGAGCTCAACCTTATGAGACCCTATTGTTGCTAAGCATCAATATGTACTTTTTAATTGTATTCTACAATTAGTAAGATATTTAGTTAAGACCGTGGAAAAATTCCAACGAAAAGCCCGAAGTCTCCAAACTAAAACAGAAATAGAAATTATCTGTCCAATATTTCTCCCCTTCAGGCATCCTCAGGGTAGATAGAGACAAAAAAAACAAAACAAAACATGAATAATGCATCCAAGAAGCATCCCACCACCTCCAAGGCTCAAATGCAACTCAGATATTGTAAGATATTTAGGCTAATTAGAAACAAAATACCTCAAATGTAATATACTTGTTAATTATATACCTTGATTTGCTCAAAATAAGTGCCATACTCTCCACATCTGACATATTGACTCTTGTCTTCCTATTGATCACATTACCTCTCAATTCTTCAACAGTTCCTTCAAGTTCTCTGAAAATAAATAAAGAATAAATTGTTAAAATATAATTAAATATTCTTTAATTCCTATATAATTTTCCATTAGATTAAACAAATTAATATATATTTTTTCAAATATTTAATAATAAGCGTAGGCTATTTTCCGTAATGATACAGACAGAAAAGAGAGAAGAAAGTTTTGAATACACTTACGTTAAATCTGATTCAAGCCGTAACATTTGTTGTCTGTACAAATCTCCTTCTCGGTTGACCCTCATCCTTGCTTCATCACCGTTAGGACACCAAAGTCCTTCTCCGCCAGCAGACATTAATACGGCCCTAACAAATACGATTGTATTCAGCAATTTTTTATTAAGATTTAATTTATATAAAAATTGATGTATTTGTGAACTCAAACCTTATTTTCAAGAATGTATCCCTAATAGTTTCTCTAACAGAATGTGCTTGGGCTTGTGACATTCTCCTAAGCGCTCTAACTTCTTGCCGCAAATCTTTTGCTTTCTTTTGCAAACCGCGCAAATGATTGTACATTTCAGCAGTAAGTTGCAGATCTATAATGGAAATATAAACATTTTTAAAAGTAGTTTATAGACTTCATGCAAAAATGTGGGGTTAAGTTATATGTTAATTTTATTTCTTGTTCAATATACTGGACTGTCTTCAATGTAATTTCTATCATTTGAAAACAAACCACCTTCCAGTCATAAAAACTTTTATTCTTTTAACATGACGTTTCAGCATTCATACGCCATTTTCAAATTTAATTATACATCAATAATTACTAAAAAATATAACTTTTAAAAAAGTTATATTTTTTAGTAATTATTGATGTATAATTAAATTTGAAAATGGCATGTTAATGCCGAAAGGTCATGTTAAAAGAATAAAAGTTTTTATGACTGGAAGGTGGATTGTTTTCAAATGATAGAAATTACATTGATTGAATTTATTATTGAATTATTGAATTGAATTTGTTAGTGCCGACGTTTCGACCTACAATGTAGGCCATCTTCAGAGCGACTGGGAGAGGAGCCGGTGCACCCAGCGGCAACAAAATATAAGTCTAGTACTTATTTGGTGATTTTTTGACTGCACCCCACAACTATCTCCGTTCTCCATTTTATCTTCCAGTCAATTATTTTCCTCTCATTCATTATGTTTATAACATTTTCTGATGTAATAATGATAATAATAATAATAATGATGAAAGATTTATGTGAGTAGTGAGATGAAAAGAAATAATTAATCATCAATTAACATTACTGAAAGTTCAAACATTCAACTGTTTAGTATTCTTAAGTAGTAAATTATTTATAAATATTTTGAAGTTATCTATTGTTGAAGAATCAAAGGCACTAGTAATAGTTGCAGCATGGAGCTATAAAATCATACCCCTATAAACATTTCTGCTTTCATACTGCCCAGGTGACAGCGATACAGGCTTTGGAGGCGGTGTGGGTTTATGCCGATCTCGATCTGCAATGAATCACACAATACGATTTTAACAAAATAATATTGGACAATTATCTATTTTCACTAGTTCATACATTGTTCTCTTAATTTATACATTTCACATTTCATATTTATCACTTTTATAAAAATATTAGAATAGTTAACAAGAGAGCATACAGATTGGAAAAAGAAATTTTGATTAATCTACTTACAACTAACAACATAATTAGTAGATTAGAAAATTTAAAAAATATTTATTAAAGGATATATTTATTAATCAGTTAAAAAAGATGTAATAAGCCAATTTTTAATTTGTTAGTTGAATAAATAAATTATAGTAACCATTCAATAAAAAATGCCTTTATAAATAATACAAAAAAAGTTGAAGTAACCAACATTAGAAATAATTATTAAGAAACCACTTTTAAAATGTTTAAATCAGAATGTTGAAAAATAGATTAGATATTTTTGAAATATGAAACAAATTCAAGAATACTGCTGTATTTAGTTGGGTAAAGATAGGGTAGGGAGTTGGCGGCCTCATCGTTCAGTCATCTGATTGCAATCAGCCACTGGTTGGGGGGAACCACCAGGTTGGGGGGAACCTCCAGATTGGGGGAAACCCAGTACCGGAGGGGGCGGCACAGCCTGGTCACCCTTTCTTCTGAGAGGACATAAATATTCAGGAGACCAGTTGTTCTGAGGATACGAGGCGTCTATTGCTGGGCTAATAACCCACATGTTATTAAATTCTATTCAAAATAGACTCGGGTGTGGAGGTATAGCTGAGGGATAGATAAAGATGCTTTTATATAATGGCTTTAAATGAAGCAAACCCAATCAAGCAATAATTAGGGTGGTGGGTCAAATAATGTAATATAAATGTGAGTCATACAAATAAAGGGTTTAACTTGATAGATTTATGATATCACTATATCTAGGCCATAATATCCATTCAATGACTAAATATTTTCATTTTTTTTTTCAGATAATATTGAAATGACATATAATGCTAAGTTAATAAATAACTTAATTAAATGATCGACTCAAACATTAAATTTAGATCCCTAATAATAAAATATAAAATTTTAGAACAATACTGAAAGCTTTTTTAACATTTAACTTCATAAAATTATCTAACTTTACAGTAATTATTTGTAGAGGAGGAGTTAAAATTTAAAAATCATCGAAGAACTCTCCAATTAAATAGAGAAATTTAAATAAAAACCTCTTCCAAAATCTCAATAAATAATAAATTGTTTTGTAAACATCAAATTAATTAAAAGGTTCAAAACCTACCTTGAGAAGACATACGGGGAAGAGTAGATGACTTGATAGCTGGTTTCGTCGGTTTCGACTCAGCTGCAGGCAAGCAAGTTGGGAAAACAATGTTAGTAAATGGAAGGCATGCTTGTTTGTTACTGCTGCCCACAATTAATTTTTAAATTAAAAAAAAAAAAGAAACTTTATTATATTAAAACTTTTCTATGGTAAAAGTAACAAAATATGTGAGGTACATTTATGCCATCCCACAATCGAACATATGAATGAAGATGAAAGCAGCAGAAACCGGATCAATAGAAGAAAGTGGATGCAGTTAATCGTAAAGCTTCCACCTCCACCATCTCACATTTCAAAACATGCTTATTTACAATATTAATTAATAATTGTATAATCAATAGTTTAAATAAAACAACACCTATCTTGGGATATTTCAAGATAGTCATAAGAAAAGTAATAATTCTTCAATATAAATAATTTAAAGATTACATCTTAAACTTAGGGCACAATTAACATACTACAAAAATAAAAAAATAAAGAAAAAAAGAAAAAATATGATGCCCACCCATAAGAAATAAATTCTAACCAAAGTTGGGCAAATAAATTAAACAAAATTTGGGAAAATTTTAATAAGAACAAATTTTCCACTTCAATACGAATAGCCTAGAAAATAATATAATATTAAAAAATATTGGTCAGTAATATGAAACATAAATCATAACAACATAACCTGATTTAATAATTTGTAAGTCAGTTAAAAATACATAAATTTTTCTTTTCTTCGCAGAAAGTCATAAGATACATCAGAATGTACATCGAACTGATTACTACGATAGTATGTAGTTGTGTGTTTCAAAAACATAAATAAGAAAATTAAAATTAAAAAATAAAGTCCAGCACTACAAACATTAAAACATAAAATGAAATGATGCTCTTAAATAATGTAAATGTAAGTTAAATCTTAAACTTATGAAAAACAAAAACTCATCTTTTAATTAAAATGTAATTGCTATTACTTAAAAAAATAAATAAATAAGAATATTATGCTTCAATCCTCTTATCTAAGAAACATTTACAATTAATTGGTTCAATCGAATCCATTTTTAACAGAACTTCCATTATTAGTTAGTTGTTTAGTGTTTTTCATAAGAAAAAAATCCTGGTTATAACATAGTGTCCAGTAGATTTGTACTCGGGGTGACAGTTGATTGTAGAGTGTAAAAAAATATTGCCAATCATCTTGACAAAATGAGGACATTAAAAAATATCTTTTGCTTATTGTTGGAGCTGCTTAAAGTTTATTTAATTGGAAAAAGTGAAGAGAAGTGGTCTTCGGAAATGTTTGAAGTTGGAGGATGATGGGAGAGAATGAATCATTATGACCTCCAAAAGCATCAGCTTACATTCCAAGTTATAATCTTCCAAAATTACAATTTACAGCTAAAAGAAAGAGAATGTAATAAATAAATTCAGAACACACTGAGGAAAGGACACAGTCAATTCTTATTGTACTGAATATTATGTCTCAAGATAAATGTGCTGTAAAAAAAGGCAAAAAGACAGTTAAGAAAAAACAAGAAATGATATCTATCCACCAAAAGAATTACCAAATTGAAAAACATCAATATATCTGAATGCTGAAATGACTGACAGGACTAGTGTAATAGTAAATAAGAACTATACTTGCCTCCAATGTGTGTGGGTATCTCCTCAGAAACACTATCTGAAATTTTTCATTTAATATTGCCAAGAATTATAATTAGCGTGAAGTCAACTGCCATCAGTACCATTACAGCATGGTATTCTCTAGAATGATATTGCATAGAAAAACGGAACAATTTCGGCAGTGGAAATAATAAACACTTTAGTGAGAAGCAATAAATAAAAATGAAAGTAACAGTTATTTCATTAATGTCCGTAAACAGTATGTGCTTATAACATTGTAGACAAATACATTATAGAATTCTTATAAATATTATTTTCAAACTAACATTATACTGGTAATATTATAATAATTTAACAGGATATTGGATGTATGGTTCATTAAAAATAAATTTCTTGATATTTCAGTCTGTTAAATGAACAGCGCATTAGATTTTGAAAAGGTGAGATATAGCTAGGAGAAATATAGCCAATTACCCCCTCCCACCATAACATGTATAATAAGTCACTGTTACTAATTATACTGTCAAATAAAACTGCTATTGAACCACTTTGAAAAAAACAATTTTATTTTATGAAATATTTCTTGTTTTGCAAGCTTAATCCTTAATCCTGTACATATTGATCAGCCACAGCAGTGTTAACTAAACTGAAAGGGAACTGTGCTCATTACATGTTTTGTGGTAAAAAGCTATTGGTGCTAGGCTACATTCATTGAAAAAATCCAATGGTCAGTTGAATATATGTGCTTCATTTGCTGAAAATTATGCATTTATCCTATAACAAAAATTTAAGGTCATACTTTACAATCAGCAACCATATAAATAAAACAAATGAGATGAAATGCATTTCTTAAGCTTGTTCAAGTTGAGACCAAAAGCTACAGTATACATTTCTAAAACTTCCTGACAAATTAGGTTATAAAATTGTGGAGACACTAAAATAATCCTTATCGCCCTCACTTTTACACCAATGCTAATTCATTCTTCCGAGATTCCAATGATTCAGTAAACCACTCTGGTTACTCTCCGTTTGTTGAGCCCTTTATAAGGGAGAATATGCCATACAACATGAAAAAAGAATGATTCATAAATCTCACACCCAGATACACTGAGCATATGGGAACATCAATTTAGTATTGCCTTTTTTTATGCATATTTTATTGTTTTCTTAAGTTTTTTTTTTTTTACAACTTTTCAGCCCTCTTTACATTAGTAAGAGTGACTCATTTAGTAGCAATGATTAACTATTCAGCTTCAAAGTATTTTATTCTCAAATCGATTTTCTGAGGTTTTGAATTATTTGTAGTATAGATTGTCATTTATTTATTTTAATCTGCCGACTTTTAAGATTTTCTATTAATGCCTAAGAGAAAGAGTCCAATGTTGACAGAAACTCTGATATATTGGCAATGAATAACAATAGTAACAAGACAAAACTGTTTCCCTTATTTACATTTTCCAATTAAAAAAAAAAAAGAAACCCATGGCACTACAATCCAGGGTTCATATGTCACCGATGCGGAAGAGATGTAGAGTAGTAATTTAGTATATTATTTGTATAATAAAACTTAAGTATTACTATATAGTAATTTTTAAGTTACGCAAAAATAAAATAAAAATAACCAGATACTCATAAATATTAAATGTAGCTTCAGATGGTAATGTTTTAAAATATGGTTACATCATATAAAGAATGCGTACAATCCATTAGTTTCAATGCCTATTTTAATCATTAATTCAAAACTTATCAAACTACTTAAATGGTGACAAATACAGTAGCTAAAGTAAGTACAGTGCAATAAAAAGATGCTTTATTTTCCCTTCTGAATTTTATAAAGAAAAATAACAATAACACTATGGGAAGGCACATAATAATTTTTTCTTTTTTTCTTATTTTTTACATTTTCATATACATATAAATATAATATGTATCTACATTAATTTTTTTTTGTTTTTTGGTGAAATTATTATTTTACCTGGGTGCTGCGGGGAGTGCTGCTTAGGAGAGTTCATGTCAGGTGGCTCATCGGAGAAAGAGACGGACTTCTCGAACGATACGGACTTGTCTGTCCAAAAGTTACCATTAGTCACCGATACCCCATATATAATGCTGTCGGTATAGTCATTGATAACAAAGCTACTTTATCAATTCAATCGTATATCGATAAAAAATAAGGGATAAGAAAGTTGGTATATTTTAAAGATAAATTAAAAAATTTTGAAAGAAGATTTGGGAAATTATGGGAATAATCATCTTCGATGATTTTATTGAGTATTGTTTTTTTTATTAAAATAACACCTTATTTATAAAAAAAAAAAAACATGTCCTTAAGATTCAAATATTGGTATTAAAATAACCTAATAGGTTTGCAAATATTTAAAATTAAATTTCATTTTCAGATTCAAAAGTAGCTTAACTATCTTCTTTTATTTATTCCAACCAATTAACATAATTGCTATTATTAAATTAATATTAAAACCAATAACAATATAAGATAAAATCAACAAATAAACAAAAAAAAAGAATAAATATATTTTTTAAATTATAAAGCCTTTTAAATGATAAAAATAAAGTTGCCATAGATACATTAACTAGATTTTGGCAAAATGCAAATAACTTAGCAGTTGAGTAGCATAACATACTCAAAGACAATTTCTTCAAATGATAATTTAGTACATTTGTACTAAGAAATAATGAAAACAGACCTCTCAATCAATAAGCAAGGAAATATTAAATATAATATTCATTTGTATTTTATTTTTGTATCGATAATGCATATTAATTCAAATTCAAATTCAATCAGACTAATATTGAGACATATACCGACAGCATTTCAAGATGATAATAGATTGTCTTGAGATGACAATAGCAAATTACCAATGTTCTTTGTTTAATCATGCAATTCATTTCATTTTTAAATAATAGAGAACAATCATATCAAAACTCCAATGGCTGAACAATAGGTGTTCTATAATTTTGTAAATAGGAAGTGAACAGTGATGTGTAGCAAACGCAATTTAACTTGACTCGCCCATTACACATCATTCATAGGGCTTCTTAAGGATCAAGAAAGAAAGGGAATGAAGAATTTTCTATGAGAAATATAGCTACAACTTCTATGTTCATTAGTATACATCAAAAGTGCTTAATTATCTCTTCCAAAAATGTTTCATGCCCTATGTTAGTGTATAATAAAAGAGTGCTCATTACCTCTGCCAAGTTTAGGCGGCTTGGTATCAGATCTCAAATAGGTGTCGTCTGGTAAAAAAGAAATGTGTGTGTTAGTGCTTTAATATACGGCTACTGTGAATGAGAGAAGAGATCTTACTTGGTAAGAGCCAAGTGTTCTTTATTCTTACAACTCTCCAAACTATACTTCTTAACAAATATACTTCATACCTAAAATTTTATAACTGATAATGGAAAATAATAATTCTACAGTTAGTAAGTCAAAAACAAATAAACAAAATTAAATAAAAAAAACTTGGTTGACAAATTATAAATATTATGTTTAATGTGTAGCAATAAAATTAATCATAAGTTGACTTGAAACATTTTGAAACTGGCAGTTATAGATTGTACAAAATAAAGTAAAAATAAAAATAAATTCATGAGATCCTATTATGCAAACTAAATGTTTGTATGTTCATTAAAAAAATATTTTTGTTCATAGAGACATTTAAAATATCAAAAAATTTAAAAAGTGACAACACTAACTAACGTGGTACATTTTCATAATTATTTCCAAATACTGAGAAATGCAATTTATTAAAAAAAAATGGCCAATAAAAAGTAAACAAATAAATTTTTAAAATTTAGAAACAGGCTTATAATAAAAATTATAGGATGAGAAAACTTGTGTGCTAGTTTTACAATACAAAACGTAGTTTTTGTTTTTTTAATTATTCAATATCATGGCTTAGAGTGAAATGTACTTTATTTCCGTGTTACTTTATTATACAGGAACGAGGAGAATTTAATAAACATTTGTAGTCTAAAGTGCATTTGAATAGTTCCATTCAATAAATAAACAAAACAACAATAAGAGAAAATATCTAATTGGATTTACTCCAGGGTTTAAAATTTGGTTGCTTTAAAAATTCAGCAGCCTACTACCAAAACAAAATTTTCATAAGTCGTACAATTTTTTGTTTATTTGGTTGAAACTTTTTGGTTTCTGTGAAAAACAAAACAAAAACACAATCACTAAATTTAGCAGAAAAGTTCAAATTCCTTTAATTAGTAAACAAATATATACTTAAGAAAATAAAATTTTCTACAACTTCCCATATAATTTTTCTGTCATATTAAATAGTGAGGAGTTAAAAAGATAATTTTGATTTTTAAAAAATAAAATAAAAAACTTATACAAAAATCAATTATTTGGGGATCGCCAATTCTTGAAAATGAAAATTTATTATTTTTCATTTATTTATTATTATGAATTTGTAATGCATGGAAGCCAATATATAAAGAAATTGCTAAGAAAAACTATGAATTAATCTTTACTACAAAGAAACATATTTTACTAAGCCAATGCATCAGTACCAATCAACCAATCATCAGTACATATTTTTTTTTCAGCAGTAGTCATATTATATATGTGCTTATAATCAAGCAACATCTTGCCATGGTAAGTAATACACAATTTTTATTTATAAGCCTGTTTAGAAAAAAAAAATATTAGTAACAGTCATAAATGGAGCTGTATATTTAATTTTTAAAAGAAGTTGTATACTAAGAATTCAATAACATAATTTTTATGCAGATTTCGACCAAACGGTAAAAGACCATGCAATCAATCAAGAGGGTTCATTTAATTATTTATCTCAAACACATCAGCCATACTTAAATAATATTTAAATATTAAGTACTGATAACCTCACACTGCGTGAGCGGTAGAGAGGATGGAATATGATGATGATAAACTACTGACAAAATTTCAGACGTTGAAAAGAACAAAACTGTTATTTGCTTAACACATAAAGCATTCTAGAAGAGTCCTAAGTCCATTTGTTCAGATCATAGCTTCTCTATAAGAATGTCTTGAAAGGTAACATAAAATGTTATCTATATATTTATATTTCCTGAACATTCATTTCACTCTTAATATCACAATATACCTAAACCATTAACAATTAAGATCATGCATGATTAAATATTAAAGTTAACCGACAAATGTCTATAAAAATGTTAAGCACTATTTTAGTATGTCATACATCTTCTCTTAATCATTTTAAAGCAAATAGTAGGATTGACAGAGAGATGCAAGAGATGTTTAGGGAAGACAAGAAGATGAATGGTGACTCACTGGACCTAGTAAAATACCACAATAAGGTAATAGAAATGCTATAAGAATAACTTACTCCTCCTCCATTCAAACAAATTTTTATTTTTAAACATCCATTGGACTAATGGATTTTGGAGTCAGCATTATTAAGTAGGCAAAGTATTTTAGAATTGCCTACCCAAATATAATGAATAGAAACCAGTACCACTACAACCCGTAAATATTTAGTACATGCTAGAGAGGTGCAGCCAATGGCTGGGCAAGGAGATTAACCGAGATCACACTCAACCACTAAGTTTTTCCTCCAATGAAGGAACCCACTTTATTGTGACTGGGCAAGCTCCAAGAGGGTCTGTTGAAATAATGATCTTCCCAGAGCCAGATTTGAACCTGGGACCTTGAACACAGCAACTCAGTGCTTCACACAGAGGGTCACCCCGCTATTATTTGAGAGCATTACATTTATTTCTGAATTTATCTTACAGAATGCATTAGCCATACATCAGGAGCAAATAAAACTGTGTAGTATAGAAATTAATTGAACTATCTTATTACAAGTAACATATTATCTTTTTTATATCAAAGTTATACAATTTTGGAATCATTTAGAAACATTAAAATGTTTAGCCTAAAATTAAAAAAACAGTAAGCAGCGCTGATCCGCAATAAAAATTATGAAACAGAAATCTTAGAATACACACCTACTGATAAATCATACAAACATTTAGTTGATTGAAAATATATGAAAACGAAATAAAAATCTTAAAAAAAATAAATTAAAATAAAACCTTCCAAAATTGATATTTAGTCATTAACCATGAGATATGTTTTCTTTGAGGTGTATCTACAATGCATAAATCCATTGTTACATATCCCCCCAAAGGTAGGTAATATTAAAAATAAATAAATAAAAAGAATTAATAAAAACATGCAAAGGACAAGGACTTTTAAATTGACCCTCATTACAGCACCATAGAGACATACAATCATAATTAACAGCCTCATTCTCATTTTTTTAGCAGGAGAATAATGGAATTGAAATGTGAGGATAAGACAGAACCTTTACGACAACTACAATTATGGAAGAATTCAGTAACTTATTGAATAAACTAACAAACAGCAAACAAGTGTGAAGCCTAACTTCACTACACAGATATCACTCGTTTTATATGCACTGTCTTTGCAATATTAAAAAAATAAATAAAATAAAATAAAAATCATATTTTTTTAACATGCCATCCATTTCAAACAGTAAGATACAATTTCAAAAGTGCACTTTCTACAAAATTTGTGTTTATCAAAAAGACAATTTGAAAAATCGGAAATTAACACTACTAACAATTATTTTCAATTGAAATTATAATGATATCAAGTAAATTTATGATAGAATAAAAGTGATATCATGTAAAAAAATAAAAAGATAATTTTTTAAATAAAAAATTCAAATCTTACATTTTTTTAAAGAAATACCAAAATTTTGCTTCATTTCAATTAGGAGTACACTAGTTAAACAAATAATTCTAGAAGAATCAATTCATTTATTAATGACATATAAACTGTAACGTTGAAGAAATTAAATATATAAGTAAAGAAATATGTATATATTTATAAAAATCAATAGTAATAAAATAGTTTGTGTGTTAAATAAATTTAATTTTGGCTAAGTAACTATGAATGCTTCGATTTACCGATAAAATCATAAAAATGTAAATAAAATACATCACATAAGAAAATATAAATGGTCAATGGTAATATAAATGGTCACACATTACACAAGTTTAGCTTACCACCCAATTATAAAAATCTTTTTTTTTTAATAATTAAAAAAATTACCTATAAAATTTGCTTATTTTTAGTAGCATTCATTTCTTTATGCATTTTTTTTGTCTGAGTATCAATAAATTTTTTTTATCTCTCAAGTTCTAATACAAAGAAAAATTAGGTGTCTTTAAATTTGATGTTGATAATTAATGGTAAAATTGATGAAAAAAATTCTATTTTAATATCCGAATATCATTTGGCTTAAGTAACAAAACATTTAAACCAGTACTCCAAATCAAGGCAGTACTGCCCTTACACTGTATCAAAATATCTCTTGCATTTTATTAAAAGACATTTGCCAGCACAGTATGATAGTAATAAAACAAAAAAGGGGAAAATACATTGAGGAAATGTATTGAATGCTCAAAAAATAATAAAAGATGTAATATACTAGATATTACTGTAAACAATGTAATGATGGCCTATGTCTAGTCCCATCCCATGCTTTATCTTTATATTGTATCTTTCCAAAGATTAGCATTTATTGAAATATTCAAAAACTATCATTATTTCTTTATGATAATAATGGAATAAAACATTAAATACAATTTTGAACATTTAGGAATACTGTAAACAAGCTATCAATGCTTGAAAACTTCTCCCACCACAGATCTGAGCAAAGTGGAATCATCTTTTTGGTCCATTAAAAGCCGAAATTATGAGATATGAGATTAAAAAATAATCTACGTTTAAAATATACACTGTAGTCTAAATATGCATTGTAATAAACTTACATTGATTTTTAGAGCCACAAGTTCTACCAATTATCAAAATTATAGAACTTAACTAGTAAGTGCTGACCAATATTAATGATAATTCAAGTCTCATCCCCACAAAAAAAAAATTATAAAAGAAAAATTAACTGATTTGCTTTTATAGTGTAACTAAATAATGTGTTCAATCCTTATTTTATATATCAGATAAGACTTTATGATTATTAAATTATTATATAATTAACCTTAACCTTAACAACAAGAAATGAGACATGTTTTGGATGAATGGAATCAGCCTTGTTCAACAACCAAAAAACATAACTTCACAAAAACTCACACTTTTAATAAACAGTTATTGAATAAATTACCAAATACACAAAAATATATAAATTATGACAAAAATAAAATTACTAACCTGGAAGTGAGGCTGAACTTGAGCTTGAGTGTTTGTCGAAATCATCAGATACTGTGTGCAACACAAAACATGTGTTAGTAAGCCTTAGCCCAAACGTGTACAGTGTTAGTCACATTTATTTACATTAAGCAAAACATCATTAAGCTTAGACTATTTACAAAAGCCACATACATCACTTTTCCATAAGGTTAACAGAATTCCAAGCGAGAGGTGAAATGAGAAAGCATGAACATAGTATGTGCTGTGTTTTAACAGCAAAGCAAAGAAAGGACTACCGATTAAGTGTACAAAATTCGATCGACTACCAATAAAGCTGCGCACTTTAAACAAAATTTTATCCATTTTATTAGTTGACACACCTGACTTGTATTGAACTGAAGGTGTCTTCATCAGTAATAAATAACAAGTAATTGAAGAAGGACAAAAATAGTAAAATGAAAGGCTTCAGGATTTTAATATTACATTTCAAACACATTTACCTATGATCCAACATCAATACAGATATGACAAGAACTAGATAATCATAATCGGTCATTACCATATTTTTTTCTACAGCCATGGATCAATATTATATATTAAAAGAGGGAGTTGACATAATATGCCCATTACCTTTATTTTGTTTTGTTTTTATAGAGTATGGAAATGAATTTTTTTAACGAGTGCTAGCACCCTGGGAAGATAGTGAATATTTAAGACAAGAATGGGATGCAATATTTAAAAGAAACTTGGCATAATATGAAATGACTACACAGAACAGGGTTCAATGTTTATATCCAAATCAAGCAGCAAGAACTCTGATGCTTTACTTAGCTATAGATTTCAAATTTAATCTGTTCAGAAATAATCATATTGATTAATTATATGGGTGGCCATGGGTTCAATACAAAATTGAATTTGATTAATTTTCCTTAACACGCCACATCTTAAGTTTAATAAATAATTACACAGAATTGTTAAATCAACCACAAAATCTCCATTACAATAAAATATTTTAATAAAAGCAAAATAGTTAGTCACAAAGAGCATTACTACAGCTCAATCACAGTCAGATAGTATTATAAAAGCGATCTCATATGACACAAACTAACCTGATATTTTATTTCTTAAACTTCAGAATTTATTCACAAAATATTTGCTATTATAAATACATATGTTACAAGGTAACAATAAGATATTGTAATGTATGCATATTTTAATAAATATTTTGTAAATAATCACAAAATATAAAGAGAAAAAAAATTCAACTAAGTGCTGCATTAGTTAGTTTGTTCTTAGAATGCCACCGTACTGTTGAGCTATAGTGGTTAAAATAAAAATGTTAAAAAGCAGAGCTGAAACAAGAAATCTCCTATTTAGAAAAGATGATTAAATAACTTCTCAAAATCATGAATTTAAAACATTATATAAAGCTATATATGGAAGAGAAATGTCAAGGGTTATCAAGGGTGAGATGTTTTCAGGGCAATTAAATTTGAAATAAGGAAGGACCTACAATGGACGAGTATAGACCATCTAAATACTAATGCTTATTATCTACTATAAAGTAAATAAATATATTAATAAAAAAAATTGGAACTCCTTGGAAGTTACCTGAAGCAGAGCGATGGTAAAGAGAAGGTGTTTGTTGTACTGGAGGACCAGGAACCACTGATTGAGTCAAAGCCTTCTGCACGAGACCAGTCAATGATGCCAACTGACGTTCCATATGTTCCACTCTTAGCCTGTCACACAAGGAATCTTTTAATATATACTAAATTTAAATAAATAAGAAAAAAGACTTTTCTAAAGTGATACAGCTATATTTTTATAGAAATGAAATTGATAGGGTAGTGAAATAATAATGATAGGGTATTATGAAACATAATTACAAAATGATTTCCTAAGGATTAGCTCTTAACCTGATTGTAAGATGATAACAATTAAAACTACTTTAATAGTAATTTCAACATATTAATTTGAAAAATTAATGGAATCAGAAAAGAGTATAAATTTAGTTGTGTGATCAGATACTAATCAATGTATCCAATATTATAAAGAAGAAATAGTTGGGGGTGCAGTCAATAAAAACACCTTAATAAGTGTATACTTATTTATTGTGTACCGATGTTTCAGCCTACAATGTAGGCCATCTTCAGGGCTATGAGAGAGAAACAAACAGAAAAAACATTAAAAACATTGCAGTAATAAGAATATGGTGACATGTAATGTGGAAATTAAAATAGTGACTAGATATGAAGAAATAGTGAATAGATATGATAATTAAAGATAACGAATATTAAAGTGGTTACAGAATATAATAAAATTGAAGTAATGACAGATAATAATAAAATTACAGATGATGAACAGAAATTAAAATAGTGACAGATATAATAATTAAAGAAAACAAATATAAAATACAGAAAATAAATGTACAGAAAGGATAAAATGTAAACATAATATAAAGGGAAAGAAAAATGAGGACTTAAACAGAAAGATACAAAATGAGAAGATAAAATATAGAAAAAGGGGGTGGAATAAGAAGGATTTAGAAAAAAGTAGTTATAAAGCATTATGCTTATAAGCATTATTTTTAATTTTTAATTTTTCAAATTTATCAATCCAATTACACCCCAATCAACTTTTCTATATTACATCCCATGCTTATATTTTCAAATTTTTTACTTTTATAACATTTCTTACATTTTACATTTCCAACTGCCATTCTACAAGATACCTACTCTATTATTATTACATTTTACTTATATAACCTCTAGAAGTCTGGTATCATACCATTTATATCTATAATTAAACTATTTTTTTCTAAATCCTTCTTATTCCACCCCCTTTTTCTATATTTTATCTTCTCATTTTGTATCTTTCTGTTTACCTCCTCATTTTTCTTTCCCTTTATATTATGTTTACATTTTATCCTTTCTGTACATTTATTTTCTGTATTTTATATTAGTTTTCTTTAATTATTATATCTGTCAGTATTTTAATTTCTGTTCATCATCTGTAATTTTATTATTATCTGTCACTACTTTAATTTTATTATATTCTGTAACCACATTAATATTCGTTATCTTTAATTATCATATCTATTCACTATTTCTTCATATCTAGTCACTATTTTAATTTCCACATTACATGTTACCATATTCTTATTACTGCAATGTTTTTAATGTTTTTTCTGTTTGTTTCTCTCTCATAGCCCTGAAGATGGCCTACATTGTAGGCCGAAACATCGGTACACAATAAATAAGTATACACTTATTAAGGTGTTTTTATTGACTGCACCCCCAAGTATTTCTTCCTTACATTAGAAGTTACAGTCAACCAATTTTTCTCTAACATAATATCCAACATTATGTTAGCCAATTCCCCACCACCCTGATTTATTAGGAATCTTAAAATAAGTAATAAAATAAAATATTATCTATGGATTTTTATTGTTGGATCTTTATTTAGCCCGTTTTTATTATAAAAAAACAAAACAACTATAGAAGAGAAAACTTGAATGAATGGACTCTTGGATGAATCACAAAGGGAGAATAAAAGGTTAAAAAATAGTTGACTTAATTGAACTATCAACTTATCACACCTATATTTATTTATTATATTTGAAGTGTTTGCTCTTACTAATAATGATCATATCAATATTTGTAATAATATTTTCAAATAAAATATGCCAGATTCTATATGAAATACCCATAAAGAATGGAATCATTGATGAAATGAATATAAAGGAATGAACCAAGAATTGGGAAATAACAGAAAATAAATTCGTGGAATAAAGTGGTCCGGGTAGAGGTCAAAGAATTTCTCATATAATAGGAGAAAACTTTATTGAGTAGCCAACGTTTCGACCCACCTTGCAGGTCTTCTTCAAATACATTCATTTTAAATAAATACATTCATTTTAAGAATAAATAATAAGGCTTAGTGAACCAGAAGGTTCGATACCGATACCACCAATTTCTGCTTACACACTTCTGCCCATGGAACACTACCCAAACCCAAACCCCCCCAGATCACTCTTAACACAATCCTCCCACCTATGCCTCGGTCTACCCCTCAGGCGCTTTCCGATTGGCACAGTGCTTATTAACTTTTTAGGAATTCGTTCATTACTGAGCCCAGCAACTTTCCAGGCCCATCTTAATCTATGTGACACTATCACTTGAATAATATTAACCGGGTGCATGCTTTGCAATTCCATGTTGTGTAATATCCTAAAGTATCCAGTGGTCTCATCCTTTTTACATATTTTAGGAGCTATGTAGTTCCATAAATGAAGATCAAAGGGATTGAGCGGTGTGATAAATAAAGGGGAAAAAGGGCACTTTTTTTGTATGATCACTTTTAATTCCTGGGAGTGGGGTAGCTCATTAGTCGGTAATAATTATTTATTGTGCTATTAGACATGGATTGGCCTAATGGGACGCAAACGCTATAAATTAGGTAGTACCATTGATGAAAAAAACTAGCAATTAAGTGTGATCTCAGTCAAATCTTCTCCTTGGGCTGGGAAACACATTTTTTAGTTGAAAGTAAAATAGACCATTATTCTGCCAAACTTTTACGCAATTGGCATTAGGCCAATAATCTTCATTACAAATAGATCAGTTTCACAGAGTCACTGGTTGAATGCTTAACATTGATAATATTTCATTAATACAATTAATCAGGGATATGAATTGATAAATTAAAATAAAGGGACTTGGCACTGCAATGTTTGTAAACGTAGGAGATAATACACCACTGTTCCAATTGGTGAGCTTATAATTCCAACTGATTAAAGTGATATAATAATAGAATCTGAAGGCTTTTGTGTGAGTTGACAGTCTTACATGTAGTGAAAGCTTCATGTAGAATGGGATCAAATCAAAATCTGATTTTGCAAAAATGTAACATAGACATTATTTGGCCAAACCTTTCATTATTGTTTACTATATCTTTTATAGTTTATAAAATAATCACACAGATTATATAAGATTTAACTCAAGAAAAATAAGATAATGAATGGGAAGGAAATGGCAGAAGTAACATTTACACAAGAATAAAAAAAAAATTATAAGGAATAGGAAACATATTGTCTTTTCAGGCGAGACATGGATTAAAATAAAATTTATGGACTTAATCAAGAGAATATGAACAAAGAAGTGAATAGCTTATGAAAAGTAAAGGAAGGTACAGATAAAGAAGTCTGATTCAATCACAAGGATCTTTGATGTGAAGGATTTAAGAAAAGACAGTGCTATATTAGGAAACTTACACAAAGAAGGCAAATACCGCTTTTCAAGCAAGACGTCACATTCACCACTAAAAATTCATTTGGAAAAATTTCAGTATCCGATAGGTATTAATTTCTGCAAATCTGTCCTTTACTGTGAGAAAAATAATTCTTTAAAATGTATTCACATCAATTGAATTCCTTATCAACAAAATATTCTACTTTTTTATTTGAAAAATAATTGAAGCATGAAGATAATCCTTCATAAAACACTGGCAAGTATTTTGTTTCTCCCCATGCCTCCCATCGTCTAATTATATACAGCTTTTTCAAAGTGAAATTAATATGAGACGAAAAGCCTTATAGAGACTAGTAACCCACTTGCAGTAAAAAAAGAACACAATTAAAGCGCATGCTTCTAAGCAATAAAATAGAAGAAAATGGGGATGAAGATGGATCCTCACCTGGTCTGGTCAATTTGCTGTTGGGGGAAGACGGCGGTGACGGGTGGTCGCGGAGCCACCTTGAACCCCCTACCTGCTCCACCGTAGCCCTCCTCCATGCCCTCGGTGTCGCTATACAACCATCACCAGTACACATGCTAAGTCCTACCTCAAACCACTCAAACCAATATAAGGGCTTAGAATGCCCAGTAGAATATTAATCTACATAACTAAGTATGAAGTGAAAGGAGCCTGTTAGTAGCATGTTATTTTATGCTTATTCATTTTTATCAAAATAAAATCAGTAACATTAAGTGCAAATTAATTATTATAGAATTAGCTCTTCTTGTATTTCTCAGCTTAAAAATATGACCAAACAATTACAGATTAAGAATGTAATTTTACAGAAAAATGTCAAGCGAAAACTAAAAGAAAACTATAATTTTAGCTTTAATATAAGAGGACTTTTATTTTAATATTTTAAATAAGAACAAATTTTACCAAGAACCACCCTCCCTCTTTAGCCTTCCAGTAACAATCAAGATATAATAAAGATGCCAAAAAACCCTGTATCACTAACCCATGAAGGGTCTTGGGTTCAGTATGAAGTAGAGACTACTGTTTCTATGACAACGGGTGTGCAGAGAGGTGTTTGGAACTAGTTTCAACTATGATAAAGTAATAGGGCTAATACAGCAAATAATTATAAAATAACAAAAATATCCACCTCTGCAATGCCTCGAAAAGAAGATCTAAGAAATGCTATTATCGATTACAGGTTAATTAAAGAAAAACTGAAATTTTAAACGATTGAATTTTTTGTACCTTCAGAAAGAAAATTTATAAACAAGAGAGAAGCAACTAATATAATTTCCTTGCTATTCTTCCATATATTTGCAAATCAAGAATATTTACTGCTAAATATGAGAAAAAAAATTTCTGATGAAAAGATTTTTACAACTTTAAGACAAAACTCTAAAAGGTCAAATTAGAAATCCTATGATATGCACAACTCAAATTTAAAGATATAAAAAAAGTAATATTAGAAGGCATGATAGAACATGAGGCTAGAGGGTTAGGAGGAAACTAATGCATGATCAATGGAAGAAGTGGGAATAGATTGTAGCAGTGATGTCATTGAAAGTAGAAAGAGGATGTAAATAGCATAGGGTATAATGGTTGTGTACGAAATCAATGCAGGCTTATTAAAGGCTAGTAGGCGAATTCTTGATTATAATACAATATTAACTAGCATTATTTAGAACACTACAACTTCACCGGACGACAACTTAATCAGTAGCAGTCGGTAAGGATTTATTGAAAAATTCTTGTTCATAAGAATTATTAAATATTCTTTAAAATTATAATAGAACTAATTGCTTAAGAGATGGACAAAACCTTTTCTATTGAGATTGGGGCCTTGCTGTAATAGAATTATTGCTGCTTTAATTATTATCACAGCTGACAAATCTTCAACAGATTCGTTTAAGATTGTCTAGCTCTTCACATTATTATAAAAATTGACAAAACTTCTACAATGGCACTAGAGAACTCTTTTACGGCGATTATTACTGATAAGGTGGCCACCTAGGAAAGTTGTACCAAAAAAAGTAATCATGATATCAATATTTTATTGTTAATTTTATTTAATTAACTATAGGCAATATCAAATCATTGCCTTCTTTGTTAAGTCCTAATGAGAAAAATCCAGGAGGTTAAGTCAGACAAGCCTTGGAATCAACAATAAAAACACATTTTATTAAAATGTAAGTAGTTAAACATAGAAGAATTTGTACTCAAAACTACAACTATCAATACTGTCAAAGTCAAAGTAGTCAATTCTAATGTCTGATGATAAGTACAATTATCATCCGACAATTATTAGGCAATATAACTAAACTCAACATAATAATGAAGAAGAAATTAGTAAATTACAGGGAAAAAATAAACAAAATGAGACAATTTGTTTTGTTAAGATAAGATTGTTATTGATAGTAACTGATGTGAGAAATACAAAATTGAACTAAATCTGAACATTTTAATGATAAGAAAGCTTTTCATTAAGATAATTTATAAAGTAAAGCATTATATAAAATATTACAAACATAAAAAACTAAGCAATTGATTAAATATTGTCAGGAATCAGATTATAGCTGAGTGGTTTAGAAAGGTTGTTAATTATTATAAAATTAAAAACAACAATAAATTTAATAGTAAGGATGCCAAAAAAATAAACTGAAGATGTTAATATACATTTAAAAGTATCAAGTTTTTGAAATTGAAATCGCAAAACTTAAACAACAAAGGAATATTAATGAGGATCATATGTATTAAAATTGGTTAGACCAAAACAAATAACTTGTTAAAATAATTTCTCATTATCAAGTGATTAAAACAAATAAAGGCCTCTTAGAGAGTCTCTACATATTTTATGATCACAAATCGATATTTACTAACCTAGCCTCCTCATCTATAACTGGGGTGATAGTTCCAGGTCTAGGCGAATATGGGGTATAGTATGGATCATCATAGCCAGGATAGCCCGGTCCCGTTCCATATCCTCTTGGTCCACGTTCTGGTGACGACATGTATCCATCAACTAAAATAAAAAAATATCAATCATTATACCTAGAGGTAAGTATTTTAAGTCATAAGTATTTATGAACTTATCAGCAAGACCTGAAAACTAATGTTACTGATATAACTTGACAAATAAATTATATTTCAAATAAATAAATAAATATTTTTAAGAAATTATCTGCTGAAATAAAATATATTTAATAAAAATTACTAACCTTGAGTTGGCGGTTTTGCTGGAGGAGGGTAAGGTCGAAGGAGAGGTCCACCAGTCCGAGGTAATGTTCCTCCGGGAGGAAAACTGTGGGTCATGTAGTATGGAGGTCCACTCCCTACTGCACTTTTACTTCCCTAAAACCAGAAAAATAAAATAATTATTATAAAAAATACTAAATAATAATTAATTTTAATAATTATTTAAAATGGGTCAGGAACACATAAAGTGTAAACATATACTTTAACATAGGAAATGTGAAACATAATTAATAGAAAGGTAATAAAAGTGAAATTAAATGTTGACCTTGAAATAGAGAAAAGAGAAAAAAAAAAGCAACTGAATATTAAGAACTAAAAAGAAAAATTAATCTCTCATGATGAGTACATTCTGGAGGTACAAAGAAGACATAATGGACAGCAGTTCAGAAATTAATATATGTAATATGCGAACAGTCAGAATGGAGGTTGGAACAACCATGAGTTTAAGGAGGTGATGAAAAAGGAAAAAAATTACTGAGCTGTTAAAAAGGAAGGAAGCTCCAGGATAGGATAATACAGTTTGTGAAGTATGAGGGATGGATATTGTAATCTCTCTTGCTCCAGAGACTTTTTCAGAAATCATGGGACGAGAAATTCCTACAGAATGACAATATTTTCGCAATATATTAATATCATAGAATAAGGTATACCTTTTCCGACTTTCACAGTTGATGTACTATGAAAAAGATTTATCAAAAGACAAGAAATTTCACAGGGAAGCGACGCATTTTTTTTTATTGTTCAATTATTCTTAGAAGATGAAACAGAGATGAGGTAGAATAGGCTTGGATTTTGTCTAACTTGGATTATTTATGATGAAGTTAGGGAAAGTCGTTTCAGAAATCCTACATCGGTTAAGTAAGGCAATAATGAGGTTGTTCAGAAGATAAAACTGTATTCAGCTCTATTTGTCTCAACGAAATTAAGCTGTATAATAGATATCAAGATCATATAGAAAGTCGAATATTTGCAGGCAGCGAACCTGGTTCACTCTTCTTAAGTAGGAGGAATGAGCGAATTGCACAACAGAGATATTAATTGGACATATAAAAAATAATAAGACCCCAATCGGTACCGTTGAAGGCTAAATTGCCGAAAGAACAGAACCAGATTTTTGAGATTTTGAGAAATGTCAAAAAGTATTTTGAAATTTTATCGAGGTCGTGTCTTCTTTGATCGTCCAAAAGGATCGGCTTATTAAACTAAATCACACGCTGAGGCGATTTAGACAGATGAAGGGTCTTGGGTTCGATACACATTGGGCTGTAATGTTTATAAGCCAACGGTTGAGCAAGGGCCGAGATCATGCCCTAAATTCAGTTGTTTTTTTTTCCAAATTAAGAGTGTCCATTTTGTAGAGGTTTGGCTTTACGATGTTTCATACTAGAGTAAATTTGAGGAATCGATAAAAGTAATTAGACTTCTATAATTAACTGAAAACAACCTATTTTTTTCACTTCAATGTTATAGCAAACATCGATTCAGCTATCAGTCAAAAACACGTTTAGTGACATAGGTTTGACGATACGTATGATTTTAAATAAACCTCAAAACCGATTTATCACTCTCCTGAAAAATGGGTGTATTTCACTTTAGAAACTTAGCATTTGCATCGACGTTATAATGGCGCTGTAATTCTTTACGCATATGATATTTTATGATAGATCGAAGATTTCCAATTTGATACAGACGGCCAAGAGGGGTGAAAAAAAATCTAAATAAACTCAGACGGTACCTCATTGGATGGCATTGGATGAAATATCTTCACTATGGTAAGATATAACTAACTAATGAACGAGTGTATGACTAGCTAGTGGTGTTGAAGTGGTAACACTGGAGAGCCCAAGCTGTCAGTCAGCCGCACCGGTGCACTGATGCACCCCAACATGCCTCATGTATACTCAGTAAAATTTTGCAGGGTCCACCGAACCAAATCCATCCAAATATCATAAGCGTCCGTAAATATTCCGCAGGTTGTCGCCTCCAGTTTAGTCAAAAGTTTAACTTTTCATTAGTCTCCATTTTAATATTATCCAAAAATAAAAGTAATCGTTAGCTGTAGTATGGAAAAAGATAGGGTAGTTATGGGAATGTGTATACTTCGGGAATCATTCCATCTAGAAATGATTTCAACAAATATATATCACCTAAACTTCGAAATGTTGGTTCAAACTTTTATTTATTGATGAAATGATTACAGAAATATACAAATGTCCCATCATTGAATCGCTTATTGCAGATACCCTGCAAGTCCAGGATTTCAATTGTTTGGGATATTAAACTTCTCATTTCACAAAAAGCTGATATTTTTTTAAAAATTTTCTTATAGTAGAAGAAGGGTCTACACACAACATGGGGTAGTCATATATTCTCCGAGGCTGATGAGAAGGGGTAGAAAAAATCTCCAACCCTATGCACTTATGGGGTTTCTGCAATACTCGTAAACTACATATTCTATCCTGTTATAATATTTAATAGGTAATGATAAGTTAGTTAGGGACAATAATTAATACAGCAGACTTTTTATAAACTAATTTATTGCTTTTATTTACGTATAAGTGATTTACTGTACTTCGTATTCGGAATCTTCCATTCTTTCCTTCTCAGCTGATTTCGGCCAACTCAAAATGGTTTCTTAGAATTCGGAATAATCTGTGGTATACGCCATACATTTTTTCAAGTCATCAATTTCTTTTTTGTTGACCCGAACTCTCCCAGCAGGGTAGGCTTTGGTAGTTGGCAGTTCAGGAGGCCGCTTGGTTTTTCTCAAAGAAAATGTGGATGAAGTGAGGCCATTAATGAAGGTCTCGACTTCCAGTTTTCCAAGCAAGCGATGTATAAAAATAAAATGCTTGTACGAAGATATTTTGAACGTTATTCGGTTATGTTTATCAATGCCTCTTCCTGACGTTTCATCGGAATTCACTGTTTTCTTCAACGAAGTTGGCCACCAGTTATTAAAATTAACAATTTCGTCTGTTTGCACTTGATGAACCGAGAAACGACTACATTTGCTAGCCTCTACTATAAGTTGGGTATATTGCTGTGGTGTGTAGGTGCGATCTGTTTTTCTCAACAGCCTCTTTATAAAACCAAAATCCCCTTCACATGGCAAGAACGAGTGTCCAAGTACTGGGAAAAATGAGTGATGGTTTCAAACTTACCTCGATCACACAGCTTCATAAGGAACCTTACCACTGTATGGTTTTTGTTTTGCCCTGCTGTCCCATCACTAAATAGCACAATATTCTTTGTGTTGATGGGGACAAAGTTTTTAAAATAATGAAGAAGGAGAGAGCAAACCTCATCCGGAGACTTATTGGCCTCTCCTTCATGGTACATGTACATTTTGGCCTGATTTGTTTTAATGTCATGTATACAAAAAGAATCTACCCATAGCTGACGCATGAAAAAAAACCTCTTCAACAGGTTTGGTAAGGGTAAGTTTGACATGCAGTCAAAACATTATACGACTGTGTCTTCATCTTTATTTTCCTTGGCAGCTCTTAATTCTTTATACAATTTCTTGGCTCTTGTTTTGTGCACTTTAAGTTCACCTGCTACAGCCCGTTTAGCACTTTCGCACAAGGCTGGATTTTTTTGTTTTATGCACGAATTTTCGCACTGGGTGCACACATCTATTTGGAATCGCCCGAAAGTGTAATCAAAGTTTTCTTTGAAATACTTATAGCAGAAGTTGTATTTAACTTTTTTTTCTAATTCAGGATGGTCTTTTACAAACATTTGATGCATTTTAAAGATGTTCAATCGTGCAACTAAATATTCTTTAGGTTTTCCTCCATAATGAATATTTTTAACATTGAACCTATTTATATGCTGTTGAATTTGAAAACAAATTTTTCCAGGTATTGCGTTTCCAATCCTATTTTTTCCTCGTTTGTCTACTGAAGACTCATTTTTTAACAAGAGAGAAGAAAGTCTGCGAACTCGATCTACTGTGACACCATGTACAGCGATAAATACATTCTTATAAACAGTAAAAAACTCGCCATTGACTCGAATTTTATAAACGAAAGAGTGCTGTCGTTTGAAAATTTGATAAACTTTCTAATCTCCCCCATCCTCCAATTCCTCATCGTATGCCTCATCAACATTCAGATTTGTCACATAACGATTTTCAATCGGCATTGCAGTCACAGATTTCCTACGGCGTTAAATTTCTTTTTTCTCCATCAAAGTTTGAAGATAGACATCCTGAATATTTTTATTTTCCATGGAGTAAAATTTTATCCAAATATTAATCAAAATTTCATTCGTGATATGTCATTTGACACGGCATTTGCATTTAATTTCGTTGGGAATAGTTTTTTGACAAATCGTCTTATCTTTATCGTTTAGATATTCCTTGCCTTGAGTTCGAGATTCTTCTATGATGTTTCGTTTTTAAGTTTCTGGATGGACAACATATTTTCTTCTTTTATTGGGAATTTCTTAGTTAGAATCTGATTCACTCGACATTTTAAAACACACCAACAAAAAAAATATAACTGGAGAATCAAAATAACGAACAAACATAACAACATAATGTGTAATCTATCTAATGTAGGCTCAGTGACTACTGAGCAACTCCGCTTCCTCCGGGTTCAGTACACGATAGAGACTGTGCAGTTTCTGGAAAACAATAGTAATTTGTCCTAGAGGCACCGCAAATCTCAACGCAATGATTTTAGAGCAGAAACTCCATATGTGATGTTGCATGTGGGGTTTCTGCTCTTAACGAAAATTTTGTAGACCATATTGTCCCATTTAAATGAAAAGCGCATAGGGGGTTTCTGCACAAATCGAAGCGATTACTAAAAATATTCGAAACAAAAAATTAATTTCGAAATTTTTGTCTCTTTAGGGGTTTCTGCAAATAAGCGATTCAATTACATTATCTTTTTCATACTAAATCTCGCGATAACTTGTATTTTTGAAAAAAAAAAAAAAACGGTTGTGGAGGGAGGTGATTTGTCTGACGACCTCACGCTCAACCATCAGGTAGTTTGTGTATCAAATTTTTAGGTCGGGTGAGCCTCCGGAGGGAGGGACTTCAGATCCCAATGGATCCATCCCCGCCCGTTAAATGATTAAATAAATTAGCAGTCACAGCCGGATTTGAACTCGGGTACTTAGGCACCGCAAATCTCTATGCTCTACTACTGAGCAACTCCGCTCCCTCCGGGTTCAGTACACGATAGAGACTGTGCATTTTCTGGAAAACAATAATAATTTGTCCTAGATCACGCAACCAACAATGGGTAAGCCCCATGAGGGTCTCCAAATCCCACAGGCTGTTGACAGATTAAAAAAATGATCAGCCTCAACCAGATTAGAACCCGGGATCTTCGATACGGCAACTCAGCACTCTACCACTGAGCCCCCCCCCCCCGCATATTAGGAAACAATAACAATGGGAATAGTACGTATTCTCGGAACAAGGGAATCGGAAGAGCTCTTTTCGACAGCCCGATCTCTTTTCCATAGTTTCACAAGACGCCAGTTATTCGGTAATTGTCCCATTCATCTATAATTGTTCCCCGACATAGTATTAATTAAACTATGGCCGTTGAGATATTCTGCGGCAATTCTTTTGTTCGCCGCCCTAGCAACGGCTCCTGATGATGCGTATATGATGAGATCCTACGTAGGAAAGTTACTTTCACTGAAACACTGTTCGCTTTCCTAATTTGTAGCGCACCCACACGCGATTCACAGCTGACGTCAGTGAATGCACCGTTATAAATGTTAAAATTTTAAAATACACGAAAAAATAATAGGCTACATGAGGCGTTTGGTTTCAAAATCGGGTATATCCAATCCATTTTTTTTTTTAATACGTTTTTAATGACAGAAATGATGCGTTAGATGTGTTTGTTTTAAAGCTGTCTAGATCATTCAAAAATCAATAACAAAAGATTCCATTTCCTATCAATTGATTACATCCATTACGCCAAAGAAAATTTTTGATGTATGAAAAATCAAAACTATGTATAAATATTGTTTAATTATATTGATTAAAGTAATTTGTTTTTAAAAATGCCTATTTTATTTATTTTTTATCAACCATAAACTAATCAGATATCAATATGTTCAGAACAAGATATGTCCAACACATTTTTTATAATGAGTTTAAAAAAAAGAGAAGAGTGTACAAAATTGTTAGTATTTATTGTTTGAAGTGAATCATTAGCAAAAAATGAATAATAATTTTTATAAAATTGTTAAATTGACAATTTTTTGAAATTTAATCTATTAGATCAGTCTTTGAAAAAAAATCTATACACAATGGATGTAACCGGCTTTAACACCAAACGCTTCTCAGAACTAACAAATCTGCTTTAATGAAAATGTAAACTAAAAATAGAGAACAATTTTCATAAAATTTAAAACAATAATAGAGCGATGAACAAAAAAATACATTGTTAATTAATATTAATTGCTGTAAATACTTGATTGATTGATAATGGTAAAAGTAGAGTCATTACGACAATATCTTAAAAAACACCCCACGCTGTTTTACGATAAAATGAATGAATGAGTGAATGGTATTTTTGTTTATCGCTCTATTCTTATTCAACGAATTTTGAAGAAAGAAACAGAAAATTGAAAAACTGTTATGAATTATCCTAGAAAATTTGAACTTATTTACTGGGCTTAAACAGTTACACTTGAATTCATGAAACTCTCTTTTGTAATTACGTTAATAGATAATAAATAATACATTGTCAAGGAATTAATAATTTAAAAAAAAATAACTTCTAAATATGTTGTCATTAAAAAAATAAAAAATTACGAAGTAAAACCATGATATTTCATGCAAAATAAAATATATCTAATAAGGATGTCTTATTTGAGTAAACCAATAGTTCACAAATCAGCAGAAATAAATTAATTAATAAAAAATGTAATCGTACGAAAATCTGAGCCGTAGTAAGTAATGATCATAGACTGAATATTGTATTTGTTTGAAATATTATTGCCTTATGAGAGGTTTGATTTGAGTTAGATACGAGTGAGACCTGAGTACAACAAATTGATAATCAGCAAAGTAATTAAATTTATAACTAGAAATTAAAAATTAAAATAAAACAAATATAAACCATTTCACTATATGGTAACACTAAATGCCAATAATCATAATAATGATTGGGTCTCCGTTACATGAATGACCGAATAGTAATACATTATTAACAAATACCACTTTTCCAAACCACAAGGCAACGCATAATACAAGCAAGGATAATTTCTGTTTCTCAAACACGATTAAAAACCGCAAGGTGCAGCAATCAAACGCTACAATTAACTGTTGCTTTTTTTTCCAGCAGATGCGTGTGGTCAGGAAGGTATGCTGGTGAAGAAATTACCAAAAACAAGTATTAGATAAAAACCAAGATTTAATAAGAAAAAAAGTAAATAATTAAAAATGTGAGAAGAATATGAATCTGCAGAAATGAGTATTTTTGTGGAAATATGATTTGGAACTATAAAAATAATATTTCCGGGTGTGATCTATATATTATTTATCTTTTAAAGAATATTGTTAGCAACTTTAATATTTATTAATTGAAGCGTTGACGCAGACAAAGTAGTAAGTAAAAAAAAATTCGTTTTTAATTTTTTTTCGTAGAAAAGGAATTAATGGTAATTATCCCGCAGGTTGTACCTTCGAGTTAAGTCACAAGTTTTAGCCATTCACACGTTTCCGTTTTAATGTTTCCCAAAAATACAAGTTATCATGAGCTTTAGTACGAAAAAGATGTATTTATGGGGAAAGTATATATTTCGGTAATCATAACATCAAGAAATGTAAGTTTCAACAAAAATAAATCAGCTATACTTCGAAATATTAGTTAAAACTTTTATTTCTTAATGAAATGATCACCGAAATCTACTTATAATCCATAATTACATCCCCTTTCCTTACTTAAGCTCGCGATAACTTGTATTTCTGGAAAATATTAAAATAAAACGAATAAACAGTTAAACCTTGCAACTCAACTCGAAGCGCCAACCTTCGCCAACACATTATTTTATACAAAAAATATTCAAATTTAAATCTGATAATTTTTGAGACCACAATAAAGCATGATTCTTTCACTAGTTAGGATACAATTGATTACAAGAGGTTATTGAAGCAGAGTGCAAAGTACTGTTATACGATTGATCTCGAAGCAATCAATAATATTATCCTGATTACCTAACATTTTTAAAGCTATAAGCGCCTGGTTTCGTAACATCCGAAATGAGAGCACTGGGGAACTGCAGGATCGTGATCCCAGAGTTACGGCTTTGATAGATCTCAGATCAAACTTGCATATTATCATCTTATATCTTCAATAGTTCATTCACGGGTGCGTAAATCTCATAGCTGTCTATTCCATTAGTAATGAAATAAATATAATCTTACACACTGCATTCAAAATTTAGAAGACTACTTGAAAGAAAAATAAGAAATGAATAAATGCGTAAGATATAGGAAGAACATATGTAGGACGAAAACATTCAACTGAAATTCTCCCATAAGTTATTTTTAAAAGACATCGTTCACCATGACATTTCGAATGAACTTGAGAATAGGTATAGTAAACAATCAACAAAGAACCTCTTAATACGCATGCGCACAACAAAAACCATTTGTTATTGAAACGTCAATCAACATACAAATTAAAGCCTTTGATTGAACATCTACATGTGGAACGAGTGAAATCTGAGACCTACCTTGGGTCACACAGCCAGTTGAATGCACCATTAATTGGGAGGAAACCTTGAGCGAGATCTCTGACGAATCATCTCCCTACACAACCCCATTCTTTGAAAAAATCCCGCCTCAACCATGTACTGAACCCAACTTAACCCTTCAAGGGCTGTAATGGTACTTTTTTTTATTTTAATACTTAGTGTTGCAGAAAAAGAAGAATATAGACTTAAATTTTTTTTATTAGCAACCAGGGAGAAGTACCTGAACTCCTAGAGGTAACCAGCCCCCGTTGTTCGTACAGTTCAAATCATAATGGTTCAAATCACTGGAGCTTTATACTGAACTTTTTTTATATTGTATATTTTTCTGTTAATTGAATACGTAAATTTTGACGAGGTGATTGGTCTGAGATCACGCTCAACCGCCAGGTATTTTATACTTGTACTTTATACAGGCTGGGGGCCCCCCGGCTGTTAACAGATTAAGGAAAATCAGCCGCAGCCGTATTTGAATTCGGGACTATCAACACGGCAACTCAGCGCTCTACCACTAAGCCCCTCCGCTCCCTCGGGGAAGAAAACAGTTGAATAAAAAAGTAAATAATAATTTAAAAATATCTAAACTGTCTATAGTATAATAAGAATAGAAGACTTTATTTATTGTGTCTAGATCACTCATTCGGACTGGATTTTTTTAAACTCGTGTCAATGAATCCGTTTAAGGAAAGGTTGAGCATTTGAAACCTATAAACACAGAGGAATTCGACGGATAGGTTGGTAGCCAGTGGTGGACGTAAACACGCCCGACTACAGAACTATAGCCGCCAGGAAACTCGTACTGCGGCTCAAGCGAAATTGAATAAGGTTCGATAACTGGGAGATTAGGCGGAAGGGAGGATAAACGCACTACGTAACCACAATGCTGGAATTAACTCTTACCGCACCTAGCTCACAATTAGGCCTCCATATAGTCTATAGTCTTTCTGATCCAATAGCGCTAGACTGCTTTGGGGATAGGACGATGGAGGGAGGATTGATAGTCTAAAGAGGTAGCAAAAGCTAGAAATAGTTCATTTTAAAAGGTTAAAAACAACCATAAAAAACCTGAAGGCCCAATTCCTCTATAACTAAAAATGTTTAGCTATCAAAGATAACGCAACCATACGTCCCGATTATTTGAAATGCGGCCAGTTCTGCCCAGAAAGACTAATAACTACTGTGATATATAAGAAATGTAAAAACTCCTATAGTAAGTCAATAGCAATAAAATAATTAACTCGAACCTAAAACCTATGAAGCGTCTTTGGGTTCAGCTGTAATGTTTCTAGGAAAACGGTTATGCAGGGATGTGATTTGTCCTAGATCAAGCTCAACCGCTAGATTTACCCCCCCCCATTTTGAGCACCCACTGTAAGAGGCTGGGTGAGCCCCAGGAGGGTCCTACATCTCATAGGAATTAAATAAAAGCCTGCCAACGAGCGGGGTTTCAATCCCTAATCTAACAACTAACTGAGCCTCTCTGCTCTCTAACGCGATTAATACTGAACGTAAAACTGTCTATATATATAATCTGTAAGTTAATAGCATTAAAATAATTCAACTACATTGCACCAAAACCCATTAAGAATCTTTGGGTTCAGTACATGGTTTAGACCTTCCTTCCATTTACATTTGGATTGCGTCCGATGAGTGTTCCTTTCAACTAGTCGAATATGCTTTCAATACTATATCACGTCAGGCTTAGGGATCGCTCAAAGATTGTGAACCGTACGGTATGAATGAATGATGTATTCATTCGTTAACTATACAACTCCACATTTGTAAGGCATTTATTTATGTATGTATACAGGGGAGCGGAGTGGCTCAGTGGTAGAGCACTGAGTTGCCATGCCGGAAATCCTGGTTCAAATCCCGCTGCAGGCCATGATTTTTATTTAGTCTGTTTGCAGCGGGAGAAGGATCATATGGAATCTAGGTATATAAAAATAGCGTACCAAAAATAAGGGGGGGGAATCGGGCGGTTGAGCGAGACCTAGGACAAGTCACCTCCTAGCAGAACCGTTGTCCATGAAACAGTACAGTCTCCTCTACCATGTACTGAACCCCAGACTCTTCATGGGTTGTAGTGGTACAGGTTTTTTTATTTATGTACGTTCTATTACGTCATGTTAATTTTTTCCGTTATGTCAATCCTACGGTATAAACTCTTTAAAAGTTGTTAAGGTTTAAAAAAATTGTGCAACCGGCTAGTAAAATAAATCAGGCCATAGAAAACATCTTCATTCACATCGATATTGTCGACCATCGACGTTAGTCATTATCATCATCATCTATGGTCCATGGAGGATCCTTGCCCTCCTCGACAATTTTCCTCTATTTTGACGATCTTCCACGGCTTTTCTCTATGTTCTTACCTCCAGGAACCTGCTTCTATATAGTCCAGCCATCGCATTCTAGACCTGCCTCTTCATCTTTCTCCATCTGGACGTCCCTCCATGATGTGTATGTATTATGAAATTATATTCTCTTCATCGCATCTGTTTTATGCATCATAATTAATTCAGCAATATTCATCATTAATTTGTGCAAACTACGATAAAAATCACACATTTACGGTTAAGTTTTGGTCTAAAAAAAAACTAAAAACGCTGTACCACACATGAAGGATCGTGAGTTCAGCACATTTATGGGTTACCACTTTATAGAGGCAAGGCGAGCCCAAGGAGGTACCGAAGGTCCCACAGGATTCATCCGGGGCCGTTAACAGATTACATATTTTTTCTGCCAAAGCTAGATTTGAATCGCGGAGCTTCAGCTGAGCAACTTTGCGCTCTACGCACCGAGCTATCCCTCTTTCACAATAAAGTAATTTATTTCACAAAATATCACCGACGAAATGCGTTCTTCTTCTTCGGTATACAGCTTCGGGGCAGAAATTATCTGACCATATTAATCAAATATCCGTCCAGACAACACGATCCAATCTGAATATTTTAAATAACATGATTGGATCTTACACAACACATAATTATCTCAAAATTGATATCAAAGAAATGGAAATTACACAGCGAATGAGCAAAATTACATCATCAACACAAAAAAAAACAAATCATTAAAACATGTATAAAGAAAAGTTTTAATAATACACATTTCATAAATAACCCTATTAATTAAAACCAATAGCCCTTAAATGCCATTTTAACCCCCACCCTCCAGACTTAATCCCGATTTTGAACTTATTCCGGTTTATGTAAGGTTGTAAAAATAATAAACTTATATCACAAAACTTCTATGTGGTTACATTAAGGTAAACTATATAGAATCTTATGTCAGAATCAAAACACTTATTAATAAACTCTATTATAAAAACATTAAAGATTCTTAAGATCCAATTTCCAATTAAATTAAATTAGAAAATCAATAAAGAGTTAAAGTTCCTCTTACTGAAGACAAAATAAAATTATAAGCATGATATGAGCTGTTATTTTTTGAAGAGGTATACGTCCATTTTTAAATGTGTAGAGATATTCAAAGGTTTTCATTTTTAGCACTTAGGAAAGAGTGAAGATTTTGACACTGTACAGCTTCTGAATTTTATTATGAAATAATAATCATTACAATTGTTAAAAAAAAAATTAACGATTTTTTTTTATCCGAATAATTTATAGAACTTTCAAAAATGACAGCTCATATTAACCATAAATAATGTAATTTTAATCATTACAATATCTGTAGAAAGGGTGAGAAAAATGTGATTGACGAAATAGACAAATATATCTTTTGAAATGGGAGGAATCTAATCAAAAGACTCATTAAAATATGAAAGTAAAGCCAATAAAATGGATTACAAAATTATTTTCATGGCTTTGAATACTTACTTTCAAGGCTCAAGTCTGGTGTATACGGAATGACTAGAAATCGGCAAAACTGTTTATTTCAATATTGAAAAAACAAAACATGAAATGGACACCAGATGACTTATTCTTAAATAATATATACTTTAAAATTTGGAATAGAGGGAGTATGGAATATTTAATTAGAGAAACGCTTAACTTTTTTTTTAAACATCTTTGTTATACTTTGTGATATTATAACATAAAGCGAAGAAACAGTTATTATGAGCTCTTTTGACAAGTACTTTTATTTTATTTATTATTAAATTAGTTTTATTATAAATTTATTCAATTAATTTTATCTAACGCACGTGTTTTAATTAAAGCGATAAATTAGGGGCAATCTCAATTTCAAATTTTCTTCTTTCCTCAACGGAAGGGTGAGCCACAAGGCACTGTTTTATGCCCTATTACACAGGCCAACGATGAAAAAACTTTTTTAATGAAAATACCTTATTCTTATGTTGTTTAGGTTGCTGAATCCAAATATGATGCTTAAAAAGTTGTATCACCCACCATTTATTCACATTTTATAGTTAAATTCATGAAATAAAGAAATATTTTTAGAATTTAACAGCTTTTTCATAGTTAAGATAACATGAAAAAATAGGTCTAATGAACAAAGATGATGTTGGCAGCACTGCTGAAACACATGCTAAACAGCTGATGTTTTGTTTATTTTCAACATAACCTCACTTTTACGTTTCCTGTACATGTGCTCAGTGCAATGTCTCATCGCGGCTGTAAAAACTCTGCTGACAGTTTTTGTTATATTTGTGGTGAGTTTGTTATTAAAAAGCACCAAAGAAACATTACAGACTTTGTGAAAAAGGTTTATCTAGCATACTTTGGAACCAAACTTGGAGACCAGGATAAACCTTGGGCACCGCATAAGGTATGTTATGTATGTGTTGAAGACCTCAGGAAATGGTCAAAAAAAGAGAAAAAACACTTTAAATTTGCTGTTCCCATGATATGGAGGGAACCAAAAAATCATTCCGATGACTGTTACTTTTGCAGTGTAGATATTACTGGTCATAACTCTAAGAACAAGAAGGTAATAAGCTACCCTAACCTTCCGTCCGCCATCCGACCAGTAGGGCACGGTGTAGATTTGCCAATCCCGGAACCACCAGAGGACTTAAATTCTATTGAAACAGAAGTATTTTCTGATGTACAGTCGGAGTTAGATGAACACGATGAAGAATTCCAATGTGTTACAGAAAATGTAGAGCCTAAATTGTTCACTCAGGTCGAGCTTAATGACTTAGTTAGGGATCTGGGCTTAACAAAAGAAAAAGCTGAACTGCTTGGCTCTAGGCTAAAAGAAAAGAACTTGCTGGCGGCTGGAACCAGCATTCATGTGTATAGGAAGAGAGAACAACAATTTTCGAAGTATTTTGAACAAGAGGGTGATTTGGTGTACTGCTCAGACATTCATGGTTTAATGAATGAGTTTGGAATTGAATACAAAACAGAAGATTGGAGGTTGTTTATTGATTCATCCAAAAATAGTTTGAAGGCAGTTTTAGCACACAACGGTAACATGTATGCCTCTGTACCTGTCGGTCATTCTGTACATATGAAAGAGAGTTACGAAAATCTAGAAATAGTGTTAAATAAAATAGGTTATTCTGCACACGGTTGGATGATATGTGGTGATTTGAAAGTTACGTGCATGCTCCTTGGTCAGCAAGGGGGTTTTACCAAATTTCCATGTTTCTTGTGTGAATGGGACAGTAGAGCTCGGAATCAACATTGGTGCAGAATGAACTGGCCTGCTAGGGAGTCTTTAAAGCCTGGCGAGAAGAACATTTTACGCAAAAACCTTGTAGATCCAAAAAACGTGCTCCTACCACCACTACATATTAAGTTAGGTCTCATGAAACAGTTTGTAAAGGCTTTGCCTAAAGATGGGCTTTGTTTCAAATATCTCTGTCAGAAGTTTCCACACCTTTCAGAAGCTAAACTGAAAGAAGGCGTCTTTACCGGGCCTGATATTAGAAAAATGATGTTTGGCGTTAACTTTGAATCCACAATGACCTCAAATGAAAAGGAAGCATGGGTTTCATTCAAGCAAGTTGTCACCAAGTTTTTGGGAAATGAAAAAGACCCAGAATATAAGGCTATTGTTGCTAACATGTTAAAAAAATTTGAACAGTTAGGATGTTTGATGAGCCTGAAAGTTCACTTTTTGAGCAGCCACCTCGATTACTTCCCGGAAAATTTAGGAGATGTTAGTGAGGAGCAAGGTGAGCGTTTTCACCAGGACGTTAAAGTGATGGAAAAACGTTACCAGGGCCGCTGGAATACCAACATGATGGGGGATTACTGTTGGTCACTTCACCGGGAAGTTCAGCAAGCTATTCATCGCAGGAAAAGCTACACAAGAAGCTTCAAGGAAAAAAGGGAAAGAAAATATAAACCAATTCCAGTTGACAAGTGAACCTTGTATCATCACATAAAATTACTATTCCAAGTATTTTACTGTAAATACAAACCATTTTTACGATTCTACAGTGTTTCATTGATTTCCCTATATACTGTAAATGGGTATTAGACTATATAATAAAATACATTTTGCTTGGAAACTAAGGGTGATACATAAAAACTACGAGCAGATTTGGATTCAGCACATAAAAATCTATCAAGATCAGCTATTAAAATTAAAAAAGTTTTCAAAAAGGTTTTTTTTGTTGGCCTGTGTTATCTATCCCCTTTACACCTCTGATATTCCGGATCACTCTTACACCACCATCTGCAGCTTCGCTGACAATGCAGCCGTTCTTTCTTCCAACAAAGATCTTAGCATAGCCTGTGTAGCTCTGGAAAATCAAAATCACAAATCTGAATAAGAAAAGTCGTTCCACAAATAAAACTACAAAATCGAGCCACGTTAGCTTCTACCTACGGAAATCTTTGTGTCCAGGAATTAAAAGTGACTATGTACATTCTGAAAACTATGTAGGTTATTTTAGACTATATTTGTAAAATACTTAGATGAAACATGCATTTAAAATACAATAGACAAGAACTTACAAGACACTACAAATAACTGTCACATCTTCTGGACTACAGCAAAGTAAGCTATTTGGACATATGGAGAAGAACTTAGGTTCAGCAGAACATGCCCATGTATAAAAGGTACAAACAACACAATGCAAGATTCTAAATAAAATCAAGGAGAAAAATAGTTAAAACCTGGGAAACTATTTTTATTTATTATAAAAAAAAAAATTAGATCTAAAACGTTAAGAATTTAAAGATACGACAAAATCCAACGGCAAGAGTGAACTTGAATATACGTAAGACCACTTTCGTCAGCCTTGAACTTGCTACTATCGAGAAAGTTGTTTCAGTCGTTGCGTCCATCAAAAGTTGGAACATTAAATTTTACCACACGCTGTGTTGTCTGTACATTTATAAATCATAAGCCGTTACGAAACATTAGCAACGTTTTCTAACAAAAAATTAAATGAGTAAAAAACTGGTTTGATACTATTTATCAAAACAATTAATCTTTTGAGGGCTCACATGAGATTTTTTTCTCTGAAAAATGTAACGCGTGTACAATTAATCAAAAATAAATTTTTTGATTATGGATATCGGTTTAAATTATGAATTATACGTATCACAGGCCAAGCCAGAAAATCTTTTTCAACCATTCGGCGAATTTCATTTTTGAAAAAAAAAATGATCCTATCAGAGAAAGCTTGCCCGATACGCACAAAGGAAAACATACAGGTTCCCGAATTTACCAGAAGGACCCCTTTCTAAAATTATTTAATGTTTTTTTTTTTGGACGAAACCAATTTCTCCTTCTGGAAATTTCAGACCAAGCAACATGTTGATTATAGGATTCCACAAAATTACGAGTCTAATGACATGAGAGGTTTAATGAGTTTCGGACGTAAATTCGCATTCAACTCGACTACGCCCGAAAATAATGGGACAGAGCAATTCTTTCTTTTACCTCCTGCGTTTTATTTCATATTTAATTGCAATAAACTTAAATGGAGTTTACGGAAAAAACAATTATTTTCAAACATGCGAGGGATAAGAATCAGGCAAGCGTAATTTGAGATAGGCCCTAGACAGGATTAGTCTAATGATAAATTATTTATCGGGGGATATTCAGGGAAAAAATGAATTTATTGCCTACTACGTTTTTTGACATATTTTGCATTAAAACAATACCAACAATTGAACATTATTGGGCTTCAATAGATAAAACAATAAATTATCAGCAAGCACCTATGTACCCAATAAACACACCTTACAAACCCCTCTGATTATGATTGGCCGAATTATGCCATTTCTTTTATTATTAGAAAGGCACTAATAATGAAGTAATATTAATGGTAAAACCCACACAATTCACTGAATAACAAAAACTATTGCTATTGAATTTACAGGTCTAGGCTTTCGATGAAGACATATATGTTACAGGAATAGAAATTATTCAATGTTATAAATGTTTAAAACCAAATCTCTTTTCCCATATGATGAGACGAAGCACTTGATCATCAAAGGGAATTCGCGATATCGGCAAAAGATCTAAAGAGATAATTCACTACACAAAAGACAACATATAAGCCAATAGAAGATGATGGAGAGTAACAATAAATGCATAAATTTAAATAATAGTTTTTATCCCTACATGTTCTTAATAGCATTAAATAGTAGTAATGGCCGTTTTTAATATTTTTTAAGATGGTATGTTAACTTAAAACCTTTGGGAGAGGTAACAGCCGAAATATCTTATCGAGGGGATGAGAAAACCTGTGAAACTATATAATGCATGTGAACTTAAATATTCACTCATCAACTTTTTTCTTTGTTGCAGGCCAATTAACTGGCGAAACCAACGGTGAAACACGGGCAATATGAGGGTAAAATTTTCACCGCTCTATTTTAACAAGGAGATAAGCGCTCCGAGAGTCCAGTTCATAAGCTTCATAGCGAGTCCTATTCTTATATATATTTAATCTAATAATAATTTATAAGAAAAAAAATCTTAAAAGGGCTGCAAAAATGAATCTTGCTATCGGAAAAGAATACTGCATAAATTATGTAAGTATAGATACATTGCAGCTGAATTATAGGCTTCCGCACTTTTGACGCTATTCATTCCTTTTTTATGTCCCTTTTAAGATTATAGTTTTATTATATATTAGATTTATAGTTCATAACTTAATGCATAGGTTAATAGTAACCCCCCCTCCAAAAAAAGGGAGAATCGTTATTGAATATGACGCAGTAGCGAAGCAAGTCTACAATATTATGCTACTGAAGGATTATTATACTGAAATGATCCCAATCAATATGTATATTTAAAACTTTCAGTGATAACCATTAAAGTATTATGTGGAACCAATTAAAAAAATATATCTGAAAACAAAACGTTTGTTTAATTTCTACACGATGTTCGTGCAGTAACCAAGTGTACACCGCACGCACTTCTCCCAAAAATAAATTTGCACTTGCCCCTATCCCTTATTATCACTTTTATCCTATAAAATTCCTTATTAGCACTTAAAAACCAGAAAACTGTTGAGGAGAAAAGTAAATCACAGCATTTTCAAGAAGAGCTCCTGAATGCTGCACTTTTCACAAAAATTAAAAAAATAAATAAATAAGTCCTAATGTAGTGGGTAAACTCCGATGCGACTGAACAGCAGAAGTTAAAAAATCTAACTAAAACGACTGGTTGGAGATGGTGTCTTTAAAACTTGTTTTATTTCATTTGAGCGAACTCTTGTGGCTGATTTGCGATGCTGCAGTTCCTGTATCTAAAAGGAGAGTTCTTGCAAGTTCAGGAAATTCATTTAAAAATCACCCAACACTACACTGTTGTATTTTTTACAATTGTTACAGAATTTAAACACTCATAGTAAACTTCCTTAAAACATTAAAATCACAACTGCATTATTCATTTTCATTTTTATGCAAGTTTATTAATATTTAAGTTTTAATCCTACAAATACATGTTAAATTTATTTAATAAAAAACTGGGGACTCGTGAATGGAATTTATCGTGTCGGAAAATAAATAAAGAACCGTTAAAATATAAATAAAATAAAATAAATTTCTTTCGTAACTGATTACCATTAAAATAAACAGATCAAATGAGCTGTTATATTTCTGTGGCACCTGCGCATAGTGGACTAAGTCGAATTTTGTGAATTTCAAGCTATCTACTTAGAATCGTAATTTTTCTGAACTTATTCTAAGTTCCAGATTGGAGTATCAGTCCACGATTCACAAAGGAATATCCTTCATTGCAATGGACGGAACACTTAGCGTGTTAGACACAAGGAAAGAGAAAAAAATTACGATTCTAAGTAGATAGCTTGAAATTCATAAAATTCGACTTAGCACACTATGCACAGGTGCCACAGATTTTAAAGTGGTATAAATCCATTTTTTCATACTTGCTATATCTTAAGGTTTCCATTTGAATTACTTTAAAAATATGGGCAAATGTTTTCATCATATAGGAATTAGCAGAGTGGTGTTTTAAACCCTACACACCGTCTAAATTTTATTATGAAATAATAATCATTAAAACCATTTAAAAGACTAAACGATTCTTTTATATTAATATGGTCAAATATGATAGCTCAAATAAGTTGCAGTTTAAATATTAGTTTCGTCATTATTGGCTTTGATTTCAGTTTAAGTAACCTTAACTATATGGGTTAGAATTTGTAAATTAAAAAAAAAAAATTGTAATCAGGGGACTCAATCCAAAACACATGAACCAATAGAGATCTCGGAATAACTCTTTGGACCACCCAAGATCGAAACTACCTCTACATTTGGTAGTGGGAAAGCATAAAAACGAATAGTTATGTTAAGATATCCATAATAATACTTCATCACAGATCTACTTCAACATAAGAAGTTAAAATTCCTTCCCAAACCTATGATTAAAATGCTCCTTTAATAACGAGGAATGTTGGCAGCATGGAAAAGTCACCTCATTTTAATTAATCATTGAACCCAGGGAACATGCATGAAGTGCATTGAGAAATTGATAACCTTTCACTGCACATGATTAAGAATGCTTGCGAACGTTTTGAGGGAACTAGAAACACAAGTTATGCTCACTGGTGAATGTGTTGACTAAGACCTTAGTGTTGCACGAAGCCATTACCCAGGTTTGCCAAACCCGAAGGTTTGTTGTTTACAGTTGTGATTTTAAAGATAGATTATTATTTATTTAGCTAATTAGTATAGTAGTCTAATTAGACAAAGTCATTTATATAACGAACTACTTCTACTAATTAGGGAAGCGAAGACCACGCACTTAATAATTTAGACAATAGCCAATTAAGAGTGGTAATGTCCAGAATCACACCTATAGGAGAAGGAAGGGAAGCTCAACCAGGAGGTTGGTTCTCGATGAGAAATATTACACGAATTAATGCGGTTTCTAACGAAAGGAAACATTTGTATGTTATGATATAATTAAACGAAATTGGTAATACATAATCAAAAAGAACTAAAGCTGTAGAGATTACAGTTGAAGTTGAAAAAAAAAATAACCAAATCCTAACAAAACATCATTCTTAGGGTGCACCTACATTAGATCCGATCCGATGCGATGCGACCATATTCTTAAATAAACTAACGGTAATATACATTAGATTTTTTAAAGAGTTATTTTTTAACATTTGCTATCTTTACAGATGCTGTAGAATTAGCAATTAAAATATTCTTAAAGGAACAACAGTAACAGAAATTACTTTTAAAATAATTACTATTTTTAATAATTAATAATTACTCTTAAATAAGTAATTGTTTTACATATTTTTACAGATGTTATTTTTTAACAAACGTACCCGTTAAAAACTGCTAAAACGTAATAACAGTTAAAATATAATAGCTTGTTAATTATACCAGCCTATTTCTTATCCTATTTGAAATCAACTAATCACATACATAAATCGTAATAGAATTAATTACTTAAAAAATAAACTTTGGATGATATTTCAAAAAATAAAAATATAATACTCTACAAAACGAAGCGAAAAAAGTTGTTATTCATTGTAATGTTAATTATGGATTAACAATAACCACCACGATTTAAATTACTTAATTAATACGTAGAATGTTTAAAAAGCATTACTGTTTAAATATAAGTTTAAAATATGTTGTTAATGAGATTACATTCATCAATTATTTCACGAAATATTAACAACGCAATTTCACTGCATCTAACAAGACAATATAGGAGCCAATATATACCAATATACTCGTATTACAGAACAGAGCAGACGCAGCTTTGCTCCAAAACAGGATTGACGGTTTAAATAGCTGGTTTCACTTTTTCAGGAAACTAATATACAAACCAAAATTTGACTTTCTTCATTAGTACTAACCTTGGCAGAACATTTTTGTGATCTTACAAACAGATGTTTTGTTATATCAAAATTTATTTTACCAAAACAGTATGTATCCCTTAACTTGGCATAAAATTTAATCAATTGGAGAGAAAGTTGAACTGCGTCATTTATGGATACATTGCAACCTTAAGGTAAGATTGAGATAGGCTTAATAAGTGATAAACAAAATTAAAAAGTCAAATTTTGAGATAAGAAAGGTAAGTTCTGCTACGGAGCGACGATTTGTTCCTGTTATTTATATATATATATATATATATATATATATATATATATATATATATATATATATATTTATATATATATATATATATATAAGAAGAATGACGGCCTTTTGAATAGATTAGGAATTGGCAAACAGACCAAAGGAATGTGATGAAAGCCTAACGACGGAAAGCGAGAGGAAAAACGAAGGAATTGAGGTTTCTTTAAACTCCTGTCTTTAGGACCGCCACATGGACACGGCTTCAAGATGCAGAAATCAGTTGCTACGGAGAAAGGGTCTTCTACCGTAGAAAGCGAATGAGAACCGAAAGTGTCAGCATTAGTTATCACAAGAGCTGCCTAAAATGGTTCCGGGCCACCAGCCCTGGGGAATGTCGCATAGTTAGCTCGTGTGTATCGGGAAGGAAACCGCAAACCTATATCGGTAATTGCTTCCAAGATATGCAGATAGGCCCGAAAGGAGAATCAACATCTTGGAAGGAATGTGATAGGAAGGTGTATCGTGAAAGAATAGCGTATTAACTTCAATGCAATCGTGACAAGAATGTGATAGTACAGGATCAATAGAAAATCATCTCATTCCAATGTTCAGTCTTAACATCATAAGGATCCTATAACCACAATTATTTTTAAAAACCAAATGATTATAGAATTAAGACGACATAAAATAAGGCTGGGTATATGATTGATATACTAAAAATCATGATTAAAAACGTAGAACGACCCAAGGTAATTGAGCACAGTACATGCAAGGACCACCCCTGACCACCGTATTGGTTCCAGGCGCAACAGCCAGATTTTTCCCTAACTAAGGATAACCATTGGCGGGTGAGCCTCTGGAGAGTCCCCAAATAGCACAAAGCCGATTCACGGTAAGAATAATTTATCAGCCTATTTATTTATAACTCATTAGCTAGAGGTCAGCAACGCTGGTCCATAAAAACATTAAACTTAACCTTAAAATGGAACAGTAAATTAATCAATTATATTATAGAATCAATAGATATATATAGATATCTATAATTAGCAAGTCTGGGAAACAATATTAATGCAATATTTCATAAACTATAAACTAAATTACAACAATATCAACGATAATATATCCACTAATATTAATAATAAAATACATCCACATTAATAATTTTATTTTAATTATAACTAAGCATAAATAAATATAAGTATATATACATTCTGTTGTATGAATATACGTGTATAAATGGCAACAAATATACAAAAAAATACCTGACTGTTGGCTAACCTAATATAAGTTATGCTTCTTAATAACATTTCGACTTCTTTTTTTTATGATCTATCTTAAACTAAAATCTGAAAGGAGACTAAAAACTATTAAATCGGTTCATATGATTTCTCCTTAAAGGTCTTTAAACGGTTACGATTCACTAAAGTAATCCTTACAAAACGGGTAGTCTATTTCTGTGCGCCGAAGATTTTTTCTTGATAACCTTTGCCTTCTTCGTGCTTTTAGAAAACATAATGTCACCTTCCTCTCAGTAGCGTACGCCGGGTGGAGATGATATAGCGTTTACACGCCCCGTTTGGATTTTTTCGATTCATATAATTAATGAATTTAGATTATGTTCATAGTCGCCAGAAACACTTATGCAATTAAGTAAAAAATAAAAAAAGAACCAAAATGAATTATATTAATAGATTCAAGCATATTTAATTTAAAAAAATATAATAAACACGATCACCGACAATATCTTCTTATCAGTAACATTTTCCTCCGGAAAAAAAATCAACGTACATTGTAAATCTATTATAGAATCCATTTTATTATGGTCTTAATTATATGTTTACATGGTGGTGTATTATATTACCTTAAAGGTTCAGTAGCAGCGAAAGCTAAGAATTTTTTATATTTAATTGATTTTAGACTTACAGTCATGGTCCAATGAAGGATTATTGGAGGAGGTGAAAGAATGAGCGAAAAAGGATATATTTTTGTTGGCCGATACAATTGTTACTTAAACAACAAAAATATATCCTTTTTCGCTCATTCTTTCACCTCCTCCAATAATCCTTCATTCTCACCAAATGTTTGTATTTATTAAATTCATTTTTGTAGACAATTGCATTATTTACTTTAAAAATTCATGAACGAAAAGTATTCTTATGTACATGATGAAGACAAGTAACAACAAACTACAATTAAGAGTATTACTTATTGAACCCAGACCTCAACATGATTAGGCACACACTTTTTTTTTTTTTTAATTATCTACTCTATTATTATACAACCTAAAGGACGATTTTTACTAATGGGGGAAATATAAAATATAATGTAGATTTACTTAACCTTAATTGATTAATTCATTAGCCTTATTAATTTTTGGATCCATATAATAAATTCAACTTTATATAAAATATCAGATTTTCTGTTGATATATCGTAGAAACGGGGCAGGCGATGCCATGCTCGCAATACTGAACAGTCGTGAGGATTTAGTGGGTTTATTTAAAGGAAAAGGTTGGATGCATCTAATATTTTCATTATAGAAGCGATTATAAAACATAGAAGCGACAATACGCATAGTAATTAACAACTGTTCTTTAGATCAGTAGTTGACTAGATCTATAATAGAAGCCATTTTATCATGGTATTTTTATATCTTTACATATAGGTGTATTATATTACAATTAATTTTTTTTTATTATTCTTTAAATCTAATATTTCCTGAAATCTTATATTTATGATATTGCAGTATACTATCATAAACACAAGATTTTAAACATTTAATATGATAGATTACTAACAAAAGAAGAAATAAGACGAAGTGAGCAATATGATATAGTAGCAATATGATGTAATAATATAAACAAGCATACCTTGATAAGATAGCCTTTTAAGAATATCATCTATAACAATTATAATTTTCAATGACTCTCACATAAACATAGTGGACAAAAAATCCCGCTATGGCTAATCGGACAATGCTACAAAGGGAGTCCTAAATTTTGTCTATCAAGGTAAAATTAGGAGAGGTTTCTTTAACGAATACTGTACGAGACCGTACAGGAACGGGAGCCCCATTTTACGTTCCTTCCGAAAGATGGCATAACTACAGATTTCTTACTACCTTTAACCAGGCCACCTGCCGGGTTACTAACTCGCGACACGACCGTTCCACACTCTCCTCGCTGCACAATCGTTGTCAAACAGTTCAGTCCCTACCACGTACGAACGTAAGACACTTCATTGGTTATAGTGGTACAGATTTTTTAAAATATATTTACACTAATCGTTCCGACGATAAACCTTTCATTTCCTACACAAAAGTAAAAAATTAGAGAAAACGACTCAATAAAAGCGAAACGTTCCTTGTTAGCATTTGAACGGCCTCATAACGGATAGAGGTGATCGTACGAAGAAGAAAGTAGTGAGAGGAACACGGCCTGGTTTAAAGCTTATTTAATTGAATTCTGCACTTGTAGTATAAAGACGGCAACGAGGGGCTTACGTAAGTCTTCGATTTTTTTCTTTAATGGCATCGACTAGTCGAATGTCAGACCGTTTCTTACATAAGGACAAAACACTCAATGCATAATCGCCGTGTATACCGGGCTAATACGTGAGATACCGGACCACGTAACAAGAACGGTACAGTTGAGGGGAAATGGTTAATAGTTAATAACATAAAAATTAATCAATTTATCAATAAAATAATTACCTCCTGTAATAGACGCAGATCAACTACAAGCAACAATAATATTGTGTATCCAAGTATATAAAATATGATAGATACATTTACAGGTACGTGTTATAGCGCCAACAGTCTATTAGTGGTTAGCACAAAATCTCCCGTCGGACTGTGTGAATTCATGTACTCGTTAAAGATCCCTATCCTATTGAAGGCAAAAGGTTAGGAATCCCACAGTGGCATTTTCCGATTAGGCATAGCAGAAAAATTGGTGTTAAATAAATAAATAGAAGTACAACATATAAGTTTACATAAAACTGAAAAGGCTGTATTTGAAGCGTTATCGTTATCCGATATCGCAATACAGAAATTATATTATTTCATATAGGATTACCTAAAAATCAAACGTTGCCTGAACAAATCAGTCAACATTTTTTATTCAATAATTGTTAACTAATTTTCTTATTTTAATCTATTATTATTACCTAACTCATAATATATTTTCATTTATTCGATTTATTCCTATGATTTTAATAAGCGTTATGGCGAATGGGAAGCGTCTGAGAGGTAGACAGAGACGTAGGTAGGAAGATTGCGTTAAGAGTGATATGGCGGATTTGGGTTTGGGGGTGGTCCGTGAACAGAAGTTTGTAAGCAAAGATTGGTGGTATCGGCATCGAGCCTTCGTGTTGTCTAAACCTTATTAGTATTAATTTAATTACATGTTTCATTATAATAACTTCGTATAAGTTGCGAACTTTTTTTTCCTTTTTTCATATCTTACCATAAATTCAAAATAAATGGTACAAATATGCATAATTTTATACAATTGATTAAAATACAGATAAAATAATTGTTAATTCTATTATTCTAAACTACCGTGTCTTCGGACATGAATAATCACTAATCCCGAAGATCCTGGTCAGTATAATGAGACAGACTTATTAAATCATTGTATTATCATCGCTAATTGAGAAGTTTGCCAAAGTTTCAATTCAATTCGATGTTAAGAAGTGACAGATAACCATTTTATAAGATTCCGCTACACATATAAGTACACAGGTGCAATTGATAAAAGGGTGTTAAAAGGCTCTATCACATTGCATTTTAATATGAAACATTTTATATTTCTATTTATTTATTCTTCTTTCTATCAGATAATTTGAGTTGGGGAAGGAAACAATTTTTTTTTTCTCAGAGATACAAAGCCACTTGACCGAGTTGTGAAATGGGGCTGGCTATAAGATGGGCCGGTATTTGGGTCAATATACAACTTAACTGCCTGGTTAGTGTGATGCCATCCTTCACTAACGATAACTGGTATCACACATCAAGTCTGGACTTATTTGCAGTATCTGCAACATTAGAAGCTATGAGAGCAGTAATGAGTTCGTGGTGATTACTTTTTAAAGGAGAATACTTTGCAAATAAATCCCGACATAAAAAACCAAAGGTTATTATTAGGATTCAGGTTAGTATAACTCCTTATTAGATAATTAAAAATAACCCTTGTCAAAAGTGTTGATTTTGCCTCCATGTAGTCAAATTTTAAATTTTTTTTAAGAGATTATTATAAATCACGACCTTCAGAATAGATGATAGGCTAGATGTGAATAATATTCCTCTCTCTGACAAGGAAGCGAAGTCTTCAACGTTACAATAACCATACCTTTTAAACTCTACTCAACAAATTTTTTTTATTTCGAATAAATAATAACGAGTTTGAGAGACATTGGAAGGTATTTGCTGCCTTGTTAAAGAAATGTATATACATTTTTTTACTAAAAGTAAAAAAAAAAAATTAAAACAAGAATATTGTGAAGAATAGTTATATTATACTGTGAGTTGTAAGCCGTTAGTTGGAAATGCCAAATACAATATAATAAGCAATGTAATATTATATTAATGTATGTAACATGATACTAAAAAAAAACCCGGACCAATTGCAATACTTGAATGTCACTGTCCGTAGCAATGTCAAAACATAATATTTAATATACGCTAAAGTATCTAACACGAATCATGTATTTGATCCATCAGACGTCCCATTTAATTTCTGTTTAAAACAAATTCTGTTTTCTTTTATAGCTGCTATCAATATGCTTCGTCATTTTTATTTTATTTAATTTTATTCAGTTAAACGTAGTAAACCAGCTTTAAACGTGGTATGGCACCTGCATTTCACAAAAAAAGAAACATCTCATCCTATTTTTAATACCATAAGAAGTCGTATAATTGGTATAATTAAATAATTAATAAAGTACAGTTATCAAGTATGTAAAATACAAACAGAAACCATGCATATTTTTAAAATTATGATAAGGTATAACTTCAGATCATTTTGGTATTAACAAATAATATCAAACAAGGCCTTTTAATACATCTTAACTATGTACAGTTATAAATCGGGGCGGACAGCAACGAAGAGACTACCCTTCTTATTCAAAGCATTATTTCTCCTAGCATTAAACAGTACTATTTTTCTCATAACCCGAACTTTTCTACTTTTCCGTATCACTTATCATTTATACGTGACTTATCATTCTATCCAAAGGATTCTGACCTCGTTACTCCTTGAATAAATTAAGCCTGGGTTATAGTGGTATAATTAGTAGTAGAGTTCGGTGGTAGAGTGCTTATTATTCCCAACTAGAATAATGTAAACAGGTAGTGCAAGTGACAGTAGAGTATTACAGATAGTTCAAGGTAGAGTAATGTGGATTGCACGTGTGGAATAGTACACCCTACTATACCACCCCCACTTCCACAATCTTACTCTACTCTATTGGCTGTACCAATGTAAACAAAATTTTGGTTTTAGAAGAGGATAGTGTGTCTTTCTAGGTACTTGGGTGCTTCGGCCATTTTAGTTAAAAGTTTAATCGTAAATTTTGCTTACTACGTATAAAGGAAAATGAAGTGGACGGAACATGAAATTAGTGGCAGGTACAAGGATTAAGCCAACGGCCATATCACGTTGATCACACCGGTTCCCGTCCGATCACCGAAGTTAAGCAACGTCGGGCGTGGTTAGGACTTGGGGGTGACCGCCCGGGAAAAACAGGCGGTAACCATCTGAGAAAAACCGCGTGCTGTTGGCATCTAACTTATCAGTTAACCAATTAAATACGTTTCTGGCTGTATGGATGGAAGTATCCAATGCCAATAAAAAATAAATAAATACAAATTAAATTTTTAAATACAAGCTCCGAATGTTCATTATACGTTAAATAGAATTATCTTTTCAAATTACTAGCAAACGTGAATACAGTTCCTCTACCAAAATGAGCATAGTAGAGTATTTCAGAAAAAAAGTATGGTAGTGAACTATACTACTAATTATACCAAGGAAAAACCAGGTTTTAAAGATGACTAAAAGAAAATGAAGGTACTGCTCTCTCCTCGGCACCAGTCACTACTTTTTCTAAAATGAAATGAGCTTCATATATAAATGTAAAGTATGGTGAAATCAAATTTAAAACTTCTGTAAAATATATAAAACAATTATTAGTGGTTAACAAGCAATATTTTATTATATACATTAGGTGGCATACTAACAATGGTCTTAAAAAATTGAGTTTAACTGATGGAGAGCGCATATAATTTGAAAATTGTAATCGACAGAAGGAAGTAAAATACTAGCTATAATAAAGATTACAAACAACCTAGGTACTAACTTCTTGCTTATTCACGCCTTCTCTCTGATTCCTTGAATATGACCGGGTCTTACACTTAGCAAGGAACACATTACTAAACAATATAATTATCACAATGCAATTATGCTAAAACAAACTATTATGCATAAGTATGCATGAATATTTTACGGTTAGGTAGTAATGCGAAGGGTGTGGTAATTAAGGCGATTACATTAGTAATAACTTTCATTTGAGTTCTAAATTGGGGATCAGGAACCATGACAGTCGCGAGGAAGAGTCCTGCTCTACTTAATATCTTAATTGGCGAATCTTAATTATAAATTTTGGAACCACCAGGAGTAACAATCTATATATATATATATATATACATACACATATCTTTCTAATATATAAAATTGTCGTGTCACAGTGTTTGTTACAGAACTCCTCCAAAACGACTTGACCGATTCTTATGAAATTTTGTGCCCGCATTCAGTTGGTCTGAGAATAGGATGTAAACTATTTTTCATGACCCTAAGTGTCGGCCATTATTATCGATTAAGCGTCGATCGTAGCAGTGACGCTTGATGATGCTGCAGTTTTGATATGTTGTAAGGGCACGTCTGAACAGTGTATATCCAAGTTTGCAACAAAAAAACGGACGGGATTACTTTTGGTGGCCGAAAAACCTCGAAATTTTCGGATTTTTTTTCGGTGTTTGGCCTTTATCTCCTAACTGGTGCGTTTTAGGGAAAAAACACAAATAAAATTTTTTAAAGAAGATTGAAATTGCTACAATTTGAGCCCAAATGCAGCTCTGTAGGTTTAACAGATCCTGAGTTAAGTTTCAACCATATAATAATTCACTGGAATCTTAGCTATATCTAATATATAAAATTGTCGTGTCACAGTGTTTGTAACAGAACTCCTCCGAAACGACTCGACCTATTCCTATGAAATTTTGTATCTATATTCAGTAGGTCTGAGAATAGGATGTAAACTATTTTTCATACCTCTAAGTGTTATGTGTCGGCTATTATTATTGATAATGTGTAATCCTCCAATTATGAAATCTTACACGTTTGGTCTTCAAAAATATCACCGGAAATGTTATTGAAGCAGGAATGTTGACTGGAAACTTTAAAGGAGAAGTCGTCCTTTAAAGTCTGGCCTAAGTAGCCAACGTATTCCAATGATACCAGAGAACTTATAATATGGTTCAAAAGACATATAAGCTTGGCTTTTGCTATGAACATCTACAAGTCTCGAGGCCAGACAATGTCCATTGGCGGTTTGGACCTAGAACACCCATGTTTCTCTTATGGACAATTATATGTTGCCTGCTCACGTGCTAGTAAACCATCTAATCTATTTGCATTAGTAATGGACAGATTAAAAAAACTGTGCATAGATTAGCGCTCAATTAAATTGAAATAAATAGTTATAATTTAAAAAAATATTAGTAGCCATAATTAAAAATTGACCATGATAAACCTCATTCATTAATCTAATGTTTATATTTTATCAGTTAGGTATTTTTTATATTATTTATTTATTATATTCTGTACTTAGATGTAAGATAAATAAAATGTAAAACAAAAATCGATTAAATTCATTTTTTCCATTCACTCAATTTTCAATTCACTCACTAAAGGAATGAGCTTCAAAAAATGAGATAAAGCAGGTTTTCTTATTAAACTCCCATCCTCCTACAATATCAGTAGGAGGCTAAAGACGAGTATGTAATTCATAACATAAGAAAACAATTTAATTAATATTAGAATGACCTACCCCTAGAGAGAATAAGTTTTCTATTCTTAATAAGACTTTCCCCTAGCATGCAAATACTTTTTTACGCCAATAAAATAACCCATAGAATTAATACTAAACACAATTGCCCTCTATGTTTAAATAATTCACGATATGATCAAAAGCACATATTATTTTGCCTGTCCATTTTATGTATAACCTAGAACTAAATATTTAAGCTCATATGATCAGGAAATTTGTGTATTGAATCCAACACAATAATCATATCGCTAATCTTGATGATTTTAAAGTATTAGAATAGGTCTGACCCAATGGCATACATATATTTGTTTATCCACATCATAATTCCTTTGATTTATATAATTTTTATGTTCTTACATACTAAGTTACTCCAAATTTCAATAGTTTGATTTATTATCAACTCAAAGTTATAATTCTAATTTTATCTTTACCGCTATGTTCAGTGTTCTTATTATTTCAGTTGAATTCCAAGTTTTTTCCTTTAGGTTTACTTTTATTTTTATAATTTTCTAACCAAACTCAATATTTTACTAATGTAAAAATCAGAAATAAATAAATAAGATATAATATGATTGACAACAAATTATTGAATATTTTTAATTTTCTAATAACGATCTATATGTTTTTTTAAAGTTAATAGAAATATCTTGATATTAGTATTTAATAATAATAAGGCTTAGCGAACCCAAAGGCTCGATGCCGATACCAACAATCTCTGCTTACAAACTTTTGACCACGGATGGTAGTAATATTTAAAATATACAAAATCTTGGATGAGCTAAGGCGGTAGTCTAACAAATACAGCAACACTCATACGAACAATAAAAAATCAGAGACTACATGAATTATTTATATTTCGCATACATATTTAGATGGTAGCTTATTGTAAGAATATGAAAGGTCAATGCTTTCCATTCTTGTTTAAGACCAGTCCAATGATTCAAAGAACATAAACAAAAAATACCGTAGACACATCATTCATCCATTGATGGTATTTCATTCCGACATTTAACACTAAGCGATTATTACTAATGTGTAACATACCATGTGTGATCTAGACCTTCAGAACTTGTGGCACATGACTAAGACTTTCTTATTCTTTAAACAATGATATTATAAAAGGCCAACTTTACATTTGTTGAAAAGGTCAGGTAATATACTTACATAAAACAAAAGTCATTCTTTGTTAATCAAAAGGCCATATAACTTAGAATCCCGGAAGAATTAGAAATGAATAATGGAAAACGCTTAAAAGACCATCGAATGGAAAATTAAAGATATTTGTTGTAATAGTTAATAATTATTAGTAGCATTTTAACAACTTCTAGGTAATTGTTTCTATTTAAACCTCTCCGCGAGTTAGAGGTTTGCTTCTCTTTTTTTTTTTCTAATGATCCTCTTTAAACTTTTAAACGTCAAGATTCCACATATGCAATACCAATTTTTTTAGTTTTTTAAAGATTGTTATGTAACATAAAGCTGACCATAGTTGTATAACATTATTTCAACAAAATTCAAGTTGATTGAAGTTAGACATATTATTAAATTTTTGGTAGGACTAAATGTTTATAAGGGATGTAAGCACTTAGTATCTGATGCAACTAGGAGCAGGTTGCAACAGATCCGCTAGGAGAGCTTTTATAAACTTTTTAATTCCCAATCCTTCGCTAAATGTAGGCCATCATTACTAAAAAGCATATTATTAAGTAATGTAACTCAAATCGTCTTGAGTAAGTTCCGTTCCTCATGCCCATAACAGTGCTATTAAAACAACAACTTAAAGTTATAAAACTTGTTAGATTTTAACATGGGAGTGTTAATATGTAATCTGGAAGGAAAAAAAAATCGTTATTATTATAACCTCCTTGACATAATTATAAGTTATTAATACAAGAAGTAAAACAAAAGACTATTGTTGTTTGTTTATTCATTTAACTCCACTATAAGCTGCCATGGCTGATCAGATGATGAATAGGAGCCCTAATTTTTTCCTACGAGGGTATAATCAGGATAAGGATCTTTAAGGAGTACCTGACATCGTGTAGGCGCAGAACCCCAATTTTACGTCCCTTCCGAAGGATGGCATGACCAGGATTTATTACTCTTTAAAAAATACTAATACCGGGCTGCTAATCCGGATCTTGGACATTGTAGGTTGTAATGCTATGCAGTAGTGCATAGGATATCCCAAAAGAGTATTATTTATATAACAAAGTAATAATAATAACTGGATTTTGTATGTCCTTATTGATTCTAGTATTTATGAACATACAACAGGATAACTGATCATCTAACACATTCTTTCCAGATACAAACTTGTCAATGTTCATAATTTTATAAAATGATTAATAAGATGGTGATTTAAATTGATCTGAAAACTCACCACGTCCTCAGTATGCCATTTCGAAAAAAAGGAACATTGACGGTAACATATAAAGAAATTAAATTTATGGAAGAGGCGTCTGCACTCTGTGAGATCATGACAGTACACACAGACAAGGAATATCTCCTTGTTTATTTAATTGTTCGGAGAAAGATATCAAATAATGGAAAATAAAATCAAAATATCGAATTAGGATTTAAATTTTATTTTAGGATTTAATAAATGCCCAAACACGATGATTTGGAGATATTAGCAAAAGATAGGGAAGAAGCCAAAATTGTAGAATTAAAAAAATGCGCAAATAAGATCGGTTTGAAAATATCATCCGAAAGAAAGAAATGGCTATTCTTCTTCTCGAACTCAAAATCAAAAGGCAGGAGCAACAAAGCGTCACGAAGAAAAAATCCAAACTACCCTAGCGTGATCCTCAGATGGTCTAAACGCAAAGAAAGAAACGCCCTGCCTCACTGATTCCACCATATTTGCTAAGCATGCCCGAACAGTTGTAAACTACGACATTAATAGTAATAGTCAAGGCAAAATGTTAACAAATTGTCAGGATGACTAACGACACAACATAATAACGTGCTACCGCTCCCCCAATTACGATAGTAGACCTGGCCCTAGCAATTAGGAACCATCGGCCGGTTGCGACAGGACCCTCCGCACAGGGAGGACAATGGGCGGACCTTGGCGGCCATGGTGCAACACGTGGCGCTGATCGAGCCGAAGATAGCCCTCTTGTGAAACGGTCCTCATAACAGGCCATTTCGTCCGGGATCCTTTCCCAACTAGTCCGGGCGTCATCGCGGCACAGAGGAATGGTAGGGGTCGTGGTCCGCCGCGTGATACATATCGATTCCTTGGAAACGTTCGTTTTTATTTTTTCTAAAATTCAATGTGGAATTAGTGGACTTCTCTTTTTACTAATTTTATTTTTACAGATTGTAATTAGTTGTTATTAATACTCTATTTTTTGATAATATCGATTGATTATAAACTTCTGTCCAAGGATTACCTTCCAAACCCAAATTCGTAAGATCACTCTCAGGTCACAATCCTTCCACCAACCCCTCGAACGTATGTTTACCATTCGAATCAGCGCATATTATGTTTTTAGGAATTCGTTGCCACTCAAGGGCAACCATTTTCATCCCCCATCTCAACCTTCGCGTTGCTATCTCTTCAATTATTCTCAATATCCAAAATAGAAAATGTTTTTCACCTTGAAATTTGACAAGGGGCAATTTCGGTGAGCGTTCTTCGGAACATTTTACAGAGATTTGAGGCAGAGGTCACAAATTGCACTGTAACATTCACCCCAACCGCGCTAAACTGGTTTCAGGGCCAGAGGGGTGACACAATGGGGTGTCTCGGAGTAAATGTGCAGAGGCGGGCAGTTCGACCGAAGGTAATTTTGGGAAAAAAACATAATAACTCTATTATTGAGCATTTTACAATTTCCTTTAAGATGCAATTCTAAAGAGTTGAAAAACTCGAGGCCAGCCATTGATTCGGGTGTTAAATATGGAACGTCAATTGTGATGAAAAATGAGTAAAGGGAATAGAATTTTTTAAATCAGATATCGTCGGTTAAGAGTGTAAACCTGCTAACTCCACTTTTGGTCCAAAATTACATTTTTATACTATCTGTAAGAGAAAAAATGGCCACATAAAGTGTAAAACTAGCTAAACTCACCATAAACGTAAAATCGGCAAAAATATGTGATGCGTAAAACTGGCAAATCCATATTATTCAAATCGCGCGGCTAAATCCATGATTGACGCTACTTCTATCTTATAACTTATTAACGATCAAATGTTAGTATTTTATTAGTTTCTAATAATGTAGATCATCCAATAAAACACCAACTGTATTTTTGGCTTTAACCTAAAACTGTAAAATTCAAATTTATTAAGTTTTATTCATCTCGTGTAAATTTGTGTTAAAGTGAGTTAGCAGATTTACACACTTAGCCGACGATATGGTGTATGTACCTACCGTGCTGAATATGGAAGGATCATGACATACGAAATGGCAGTCCATACAAAGTGTTTTTGCTAAAATAAATTTACCGTTTTATTTGATCATTCGAATAGTCATAATTTTAAATTTTCGAGATGAATAAATCAATATAATTAATAATAATAATGAGGTGTTGACATGGTAAATGTAGAAGCAAAAACCTGTTTTTTTTTCAACAAAAAATTAATGTTTAAATTGAAGAATATTAACTACCAACATTCATATAAACTAATCACTTCCATTTTTTACTTACACCTCTTTCTATCCTATTGGCGAGATTAATTACTACCTTTTCTATGAATAAAGGAAAACAATCTTTTTTTTTACTGGCTATCTATTTCATATTACCGCCTCAGTTGTTATCAAATAAGAATAATATAATAAAATATAAAATGCCAAATAATGTTTTAGTTTTTTAGCAACTACAAAGTTGCTAGTGTTACAAACTAATTTTTTCTTCATGATCCTTAAACGAGGGAGATGGTCAAAATTCCGTGGATAGCTGATTGTAACAACTATTAACAAAAGTCATGAGATCAAAGTAATAAATTGATCTTGCAACCCAAATTTAATTACTATTAAAAGCATGTCTTTATTAATTTTATCGATTATTAAATAGAAGTAGCCTTCTTTATTAAAGTATAAGTATATTTCATTATAACACACACGTACACACATAATTCCTAAAATTATTAGATTTTTCAGCTATATTAAAAGGTAGATAGTGATGGTAATTTTTCATACACTATATTGACGATTGGGAGAACTGCACCTCTTACAGGTTTTTGAATATAAAAATACTAGCTTGTGCCCGCGGCTTCGCTCGCGTGGAATTTGGGCTGCCACATGAAGTTTCGAAGATCATTTTATAAATGATTTAATATTTTTTTAAACTATAAGTTACTCGTACATCCACAATTTCAGACGTCTAACTTCAAAACTGACGGATTCCATACAATCTTTGAACCCCTATTATATTAAAGGGGAAACCCTTGAGGTTGGAATTATCCAAATTTCTTTCTTACATTATACAAAGAACCTATCTGCAAATTTCAAAATGCTAAGTTTCTGATTTGCCTTCAATTATGTACTACAACGGTTTCTCCATAGAAAACAAAAAACTATCTGGCAGGTGCCCCCGTCCCCCCCTAAATCTTTCGTATATATAATATTAGTAGGAAAAGTAGATTAGATTTGCCTTTAATTATGTACTATAATGGATTCTCCACAGTACCTAAAAAAATGTCTGGAGGGCGTATTTAGGGGGGGACACTTGCTGTAGCTATATTATGCTGTAGCCTATGTGTTATTATGATGTATAACCTATATTACTGTAAAGTTTCATCCAAATCCGTTCAGTAGTTTTTGCGTGAAAGAGATACAAACATACAAACTTTCGTATTTATAATATTAGTAGGAAGTAGGATTAGTAGGATATCCGAACAATAGTTTCACTCGTGTTCGTTTTGTTATTTTAACAACTATTATCATGTGATTTGCCTTTAATTATTTACTACAATGGATTCTCCACAATACCTAAAAAAACGGTCGGGGGGCCCTTGCCTCCGTGCCCCCCCCCCCATAAATCCACCCACCGCGACCAAACACCCTTACTACCACCTGGAGACCAAGGAGTATTTACCACCCCAAAGGGAAGTTGATTGTGGTTGGTGGTGATAGAGAAAACTGTGTCTTCACGTACGAATAAAGCATTTTATGATATATATTAGATTACAATTATAATAGTGCTATTTAGTTCCTTTAAAACTAAAACAAAGAAAAAAGATCTCGGAATGACTTTCCCCGGAACTGGAGGCAAAGGCTAGTTCCCTTATTCCTTCAAGTGCACTGGCCTACTTACCTTATTCTTCCATCAATGTCAGAACTTCCACCTGGGGTCAATGATAGAGCTGTTTCAGGTAAACGTAAAATGTAAAATGAGGGCTGATTAAAACAAGGATTATATCGACCTCTGAACTATCCGACGAAAGGCATATTTCGTCATTGAAATATAATAGAGTAATAACGATATCTACTGAGGGAGACGCTGATGACCATAGATGTTGTGCGTCCTTAAAACATTAAAACCTTCCTTAAATCTCTACTAAGGGATTTGAGATATGAGGTATAAGTAAAATATCTAAACATACGATCACTTCGAAAAATAATCCTTTCAACAAACCAACAGTTTATTCCTAAACCTGCAATACCAGAATACAAAGTTTATGTGAAAGAAAAGAAGTTTATGTGGCAACGCTTATTATTAAAATTGTGTCGTATAATAAGTGGTTATATCAAACGGAAAAATTGTTATTTCAGAATTTTTTTAAATATACCTATATTGGAGTGCTACCGATGGGTAGTTTCTCCACAAGTGTTTTTTGTTTTCATGTCATTTGTTCATTTCAGCAAATTTACTTGATGTAATATAAGGAAGAAATAGTTGGGGGTGCAGTCAATAAAAACACCTTAATAAGTGTAACTTATTTATTGTGTGCCGAGTAGTATTAAGGTGTTTTTATTGACTGCACCCCCAACTATTTCTTCCTTATATTAGAAGTTACAGTCAACCAATTCTTCTCTAACATCTTACTTGATGTAATATTATTAAAGTTGTAAATTAATCTTAAAAAAAAAAATCACTGGATAAAAATGCTTTCAATTCCTTTTCTTGATTAATTTTTTAAGCAAGCCTGTATTTTTTACACGAACACAAATACACGCACGCATGTACAGATCCACACATATATAATTGACACAAACATTCCAAAAGTAAATATAATGGTATGAATGAAACATAATGGCATGAATAAAAGCAAATAGGTACTATCCAGTGGCCTGTTGTAGTATTCAAATAACTAATTCCCTATATATATATATATATATATATATATATATATATACATATATATATATATATTTATATATATATATAATGTATATATATATATGTATAATATATGTATATATATATATATATATATATGTAATGATTATATATGCCTATATATATATAAAATATGTATAATATATATAAAAATATGTATAACGTTTTATTTTAATATGAATAACTTTATATAAGTATTTACCTTTCTATTACATATATGTTTAATATAGCACGGTAAGTTAATATTTTACAATATTTTTACTAAGCACTAATGTAACAAGAATGTATATATGTAATTATGCAGGTAATGTAAATATGTATATTCTCTAATAGTGAGGGCAATAATAACCATTTGTGGTTGTTTGCCCTTATAATAAAATAACAACAAATTCACCTCAGTAGGTCACGAGGTCATCTTCTTTTTAAAACCCTCGCAGGATTATCAGGAAACTATTGGGTTTGAGTGGGAATAAAGTTTGTTATGAAAAGACTGGTATCGAGTTCAGGACAAATCACCAACAAATGGGACGTTGAGGTCATTATGAATGACTTTATTCGTAACGAAAATTAAGGATTTTGGATTGTTAGGATTGGATAGGAGAGGAATGCGATGACTTGGAAAAGCTCTTCAAAGTCTACTCTGTAAATCCAAATAGGTCTTATAAAAGCCATGTATAAGTGTCATTTGTAAATAATTGGGAACGTTTGCGTAATAAGTGTTGAAGCAGCTTGAAACGGCAAGCAGTTAAATACAGGGTTGATAAGGAAGAAATTAACTACAGGCCCAATATTCTTCGCGCTAGCGTATCAATATACGATTGAGACGGCTTTAAACTAAAAAAAAAATAAATACTTTAATTATATTAAATTACTATAATTTAATACGGTCACCTGTGGTCTAGTGGTTAGCGTAACAAACTACTAAACTCAAGATCGCGGGTTCGTAGTCCGGCAGGTGGCCCTAGGATTTTTTTAAGGGAGTAAAAAATCCTTAGTTACGCCGTCCTTCGGAAGGGACGTTAAACGGGGGTCCCGAGCCTGTACGATGTCAGGTACTCGTTAAAAATCCCTATCCTAATTAAACCTGGATAGGCAAAATTTAGAGCTCCCACTGTAGCATCGTCCGATTAGCCATAGCAGCATAAAGTGACGTTAAATGAAAAAAACAAACAAACTATAATTTAATAAAAATATAAATTTCATCTTCGAGAAAAAAAATCTGCTTCCAGTCAATTATTTTATTGTTTTATAAAACAAAACGTTTCGACACTATGGTGTCATTTTCAATTATTTCTTTTTCTGCATTCCTTAACTTTAAATAAAATAACAATAATTACGATAGTATAAAATATTTTTTTTTTTTACATAAATGTCCAAAAAGATAACATACTATAAGTACAAATACCTGGAAAGTCAATACTTTTAAAAATAAGTTTTAAGGAGATCTCTAGTCCTCCATAGTCAAAATTATATTGCATTACATAAAACCAAACCTTGATCTTTGAACCATCTGATCCTTTTTCTTATTTCTATTAGTCATTAGACTTTAGTATAATATAACTAATTATGTTCTAAAACGTACATCAACAAAGTAAAATTTAAATTTTTTTTTTTTTTATAAATTTAATTTATTTATTTATTTTACTATATAATTTTTAAAAAATATTTTATCAAAACAATTAATTAATTTTGAAATATATGGAAAATTTTTTTTAATTTTTTTTATTTATTTTTTTTTTTGTTTAAATTTTATTAAAAATCTACTAGTAGGTTATATGGTCAGATTACTATAATTATTATCTGATTTGTTTTCAATGTATAAGTATTCTTATGATCTATTATTTTTTAATTTCAAAATTATGGATGAATATAATTTACTAATTTCTCCTGCCTCTTTTCTATCGTTTACAGCATCTTCTAATTTATCATTTATAAATAAAGCCTCTAAATTTTTTCTTTTAATAGTATTATCTTCTCTATGTAGAATTTTAGGCTTATCGAAGTCAAAAGTGTGTAATTCTTTTTTACAATGTGCTGACAATGCTTCTCGAAGATGAAATTTACAATAAATCCAGTTTAAAAAAAAGAAAAAAAATTATAAGAATAAAAATATAAATAGAAATAGAAATAGAAATTTTGAAATATCCGCCTATTTAATGTTTTGAAATCGTTAACATAACTCCTTATACATACATCGACATTCCGAACACATAAAAAAGTAGTTTCGTTTAGAAGCGAGAGTTGGTAGGCGAGGAGAAATTTCGGTGACAAAAAATAAATCTGCTTTCTAGAATAAATAATCCATTTAGAATTTGGAGGTTATATAAAAGGTTACATATAACCAATAAACACTCAACGTCATCCTCCAAAAAAGACTACCATAAGTCTTACACTTGTCTCAAGTTACAATAAAAGTAGTTAATAGAGAGTTATTTTCTTTTAAAATTATTTGAAGAAACTTTTATTAGGTAATTAATGAAGTATTATTCTTCAGGGCAATATAATTCATGCTAGAAATAAATAAAGAGTCAAATGGTAATAGACATTGCTATTAGCAATACGAAATCATGAAATATATGGTTAGTGCTGTTTCTTCATTCAACTTCACTTCATGTTGCTATGGTTAATCGGACGATGCTACCGTAGGAGTCTTAAATTTGACTTATTTAGGTATAATTAGGATAGAGATTGTTAACGATTACATGAAAACTCACAGGCTCGGCACTGCTAGTTAACGTCTCCTCCAAAGGACAACGTAACCGAGGATTTTTGATTCCCCTTTAAAAGGTCTTGTGCCACCTGCCGGGCCCAGAGCTCGTGATCTTTCATGGGGCCCAAAATTATTTATACAAGTTCAACATCAATATATAACCTTAGAAAATTCACTGATCTATCAAGTTTTGTAAATAATCAAACTGTGTAAAGTGGATATCTGAGAAAAGAAAATTAAACTACGATCAAAAATTGTTTATTTGCCAATGAATTTTTTTTCAAAAGTATTTTAGAATTTTAGTCCAACCTCTCAATAATTACCGATTATTATGCTAATGGTGAAATGAAACATGCACATAAATGATTTATTTCAGGAACATTAAATAGTTTATAGACAGAATATAACAGACCGGAATGGTCGTTAAGCAACAGCTTGGTTAGATTAGAAATGAGAAATGGCTATAAAATGGAACTCAATTGCAGCTAAACTGGAATCCTTATATCTTATGTAAGGTATGTAATCGATTAAAATTAGTAATCGATAAAAACACGCCTTACTGGAACTTTTTGCCTTTTACTGGAAGACTTAGAAAGCCTGGTTAAAACCTGTTATACTTCGAAAGGAAATCACAAATTTCTACAATTTAAAAACGTTTTATTGTTCAACACCCTACAGCCGACATCGAATATTTCCTCAAACGAGCTACAAAAAAAAAAAAAAAAAATTTAATATACAGAACAACAACAAGGAGGCCTTGCAACTCCCAAAATTTGTCATTTTTTAATTCATAGCTCGAACAACTTATCATAGATTAAATAAACTATCTTATCTATGTATAATATGAATCCCATAAATTATACGTACCCCACATGAGGATCTGATAGTTCTTTGCCATCTTTAGCTGTCAGTCTTACATATACTATATTAGTGTGCCATTACAGAAATTAGATTAGCTATTGTTGAATGAGTAATGAGGATCCAATGAATTCATCATTAGATGAATGAGTTAGAGAGTGAAGTGTAAATTAATTATGGTTAAGAGTGATCTCTGCGATTTCGTAGTCATGAGTAATTCAGCTGTCACCATTAAATCATGGTTTCACGAATGACGACCATATGGTTTCTAAGGGCTGTTGATCTATTTAACATTTCTACTTACTTTTCTTTCTTTGCCATTCCATAAAAGGAAGCGAAGTCATATCTTGAAATTTTTGGAAAGCGCAAATTGCCTCATACGCATTTTGAAGTAAATATATACGTGTTTTTAAAAAAAAAATAATAATATCCAACAAGTCGAAATTTAGGTGTCCATTAATCATCTGACGTAAATACCACATCTTCCTTTGCCGAATCACGATGTAATGCAAAAAAAAAATTGGATATGGTCTATAACTTCATTAATGATGGCGTAGGGACGTAGTTTTTATTTTGATTCCCTCTAAAAAGGCCTAATGCCACATGCGGCTCAGAATCCGTGATCTTTCATGGGTTACGTCCAAAATTATTTCAACAAGTTCAATATAAATATACAATTGACCGATCCATCAAATTTTGTAAATAATCAAACAGTGTAAAGTGGATATCTGAGAAAAGAAAAAGAAACTACGATCAAAAATTGTTACGATTCCCTCGTTATAAATCAGTTATACCTCGAAAATGTATCACAAATTTCTTCTATTTAAAAACATTCTATTGTTGAAAATCGTTTTACCGACATCGAATATTGTCTCAAATGCTTTATTTACCACTAAGTAAAATAAAAACACACGAGAGTCCCAGGTTCTCCAAAGAAAATGGGCATGAAAAGGAAGAAAACAAAAATAATGCAATCCTTATGACTTCATTTTTTTTTTGGTTTGGTTTTTGCTCTACCACTACAACTCATGAATTGAATTGGGTTCAAAACATGGTATAGAGAATGCACTGTTTCTAAGCCAACTGTTGTGCAAGGAGATGAAATCACTCTCAACCCACAGATTTATTCATAATTTAAGGGTACCGAATTAATTGAGACTTGGAGAGTACCAGAGGTGTCAGAAGAATCTCCACGGTACGTTTATTGTTTTTAACAGATTAAATCATTTATCTGACAAAACTAGATTATAACCTGGGACTACAGCACAGCAACTCATCTTTCTACGCAGTGAGATGCCCTACTTCCAATGAGTTAGTTACCAGTGTATTTTTCTTCAAATAAATCTCTAATCAATTTTTGATATTTTTTTATAAATCAAACTATAAAGCCTCAAACATCTTATCGATATATATGTATTTATAGATACATTGTACAGTACATTTATATTTATAACTTGGTTAAAAATGTATACTAAGGATCAATTAATAAAGTCCCGTTGTTTTTTTTAATTTACTCCGTTTTAATTGATCTAAATATTTGACCTCATGATATTTAAAGGCCATGAAAGATCTTCTCAGTATCCATCTTCCATAATTACTAACTCTCTGATTTCGATAGCGATTTACAAATAGCTAGATCGTGCCCGCAATAGTTGTTCAACTGCAATGCAATAAGAATTTGTAATTTTTACCAATTAATTAAAGTATTAATAATTAATTATTATTATTAAAGTATTATAATTATTTCCGTGTATGTATATATTGTAAATATTTTTTTGACATGAATAAATGAAGATTTGAAAAAAAACAAGCAATTAATTAACTTCCCTAAAACCGTATTTAAATTTTTTTTTTTTTTTTTTTACAGATTTACTATTATTATACATTATTTCAACCTTGAGATGTAAACAATATTTATATCTCAAATTTTAAATGTAATCCGGGATTATATACTACTAAAATAACACTAATTAAAAACAAACTTGTCATCCGAAAAGTTGAGGATATCTGACAAAATATTCTGCAGTAAACTTGAAAAATTAAGATAAATAATGTGGAAATGAGTAGTTCAAGGGTTATGTAAATTGATAATTCGATATGAAGACAATATTTAAAAAAAACATTTGCAATGATATTTGAGAGGAAAATAAATTATTACAGTAGAAATACAAAAGGTGAATCCTAACATAAGAATAATTACAACAGTTGTTAGTCCTAAAAACTAGTGAAGATAGATATTCAATTATAGCAGTTGTTAGTCCTAAAAACTATTGACTAAAGTTTATAGCAGTTGTTAGTCCTAAAAACTATTGAAGTTAGATATTAAATATTTTTTTCCCCAAAAGTATATAAATTTTATTATTATTATCCTTTTATGTTATATTTCCATCTAGGCAGCACCCCATCCAGCACATTTGATCACAGTGATAAAATAATACATATTAACAGAATTATAATTAAAAATTATTTCTTAATGAATCGGAATTTAAGATATAAAATTCACTTATTAACAATGCATTTCTATAACTTCCTTTCGGGGTAAGTTTACAAAAGAAGATCACAAAAGCATATGTACTAAATGGCATATGTAAGTTCTTTCAATAAATATATTATTATTTTTAAAAATAATAAATTCCTATAACTATTATAACTATTTACAATAGAATACTTTGCACAACTTCACCGAGAGGTTTGTAAATAGTATATGAAATATAAATATAAATAATATATTAATTTTTAAACTCGTAACTCCCCTTACAATTGGTCTGGGATATATTTATTTATATCCCCGGATGAAAGATAATTAAATAATAATGTGTAGTTGTATTAATAATTATTTGTGGAATAACCGTTTCTCCATTTCCAAACTTACAACTTCATAAATTTCCCTCTTATCCCATGGCCCGTACCACGGGAATCCTTACCCTCAACCAACCACGCAATTAAGGAGTAAGCAATTAACAAAAAAACAAAACAACAACACTCATTTATTCACAAATACAAACTCACTGCATAGAGTAACTCAAAGAAGCTTTACTCAACTAAAGAAGAGCGAGACAGACAGACGCATACACACACACTGACAGACACACAGTTCTTCAAGTAATGAAAAAAAAGTTTGCATCAAAGAAAGTGTTACTACATCGCCATATGCGGAAAGGTATAGAGCATTGTCGCATACATATAGCCTGCATTGTCCACGGAACAATGTCTTTTTTTGAAGTTATGTATTCGAAGGAAAACAATCTCCAGGTAAATCCGATGTAAATGTATAGTATTGAGGAATAGAATGCAAAAGGTAATAAATAATATTTTTAAAGAATATATATTCGAGTAATTTTGTCCGATAAAATAACCAAAAAAAACAACAACATGCAAATATATTAAGGTAAGCAAAACGTGCGACCTCATTTTTTTTTTCTTTTTTGAAGATGAAGGTAAACAGACTGGAGTCAAAGACGTGAGGGATGTTGATACTTTAATTTATCAATCTCAGCCTTCATAAGCAAACGCGTGTAGTTACTTCTAATTTTTAAAAACTCAAAGAAAAAATTAATCACTACATATACAAGTAATTATATTCCAAATTATTAAAATTACGTGAATTTAGCAATTAAATTTAGTTATAATAGACTGAGATTGCCTCAGTCCTTGTTAGGGCGAAACGCCACTTAATAATTTCCTTTAATTACGGCGGCAGACCATTAATCATTATTCACTTATTATCAAGTCCTCCAATAATATGACGCGATAATTATTACAATTTATTAATATTATCTAGTCAAAGCTTATCATCTTATTATAATACAAGTATATTACTAAGCGATAGTATTTTAAACATGCATATTTATTTTTATAAACGGGTAAAACCATCATTAAAATTAATTCAGTTGTAATATTGAAATTATATCCAATTATAGGGAAAAAAAGAACAAATAAAAAAATAATACACAACTAATTATTAATCATTACACCGATATAAAATAGGAAAAAATACTAATTAATGAACTGTGATAAAAAAGAGTCTTCGTCATAATAAAAATAAAAACCCTGCTAATCTGATATTAGAACTCAATAGACAAGTACATAAAAAATAATGTCACGTGCTTATTAATAATAATATATTTTGTCTTTAAGTTACTCTTTAAATAACAGTATGTAACAAAAATACTTATAAATTGTATTGCCTCAATAATTTAGAAGGATGAAGTGATTATATGATGTAATATAGTAAAAGTACAAAATATAATCTAATAAAAGGATCACTTATAAAGCTTCTTGTAATGGTTAGTATGGATAAATTGTATTCATAATAAGCAATACAACCCTTATTAACAACTAATTCATACTTTTTTACGAACAAAATTTTTCTACATAATGCTTATTGTGTTAACTAAATTATACTGTAGTTAACTATAGCTTTTTACAGTGAATAATTTTTTCAACCAATGTCATAATATTACCAATCAAATTCATAATTTTACCAATCAAATTCATAATCTTTTCAACAAAATTCATAATTTCTATGATTTCGCGGTGTGGTTGTCAGGAAATCATATAACACAAAAAAAATTAAGTGTAGTATAGAAATATGATACAATTGTACTTAAATAGTTATTATAAAATAATAAATATGTGTTATATGATTTCCTGACAGCGTGACATCTTACAAATTATGAAATCAGTTGAAAATATTATGAATTTCATTGGTAAAATTATGAAATTGGTTGAAAAAATTATTAAATTCACTTAAAAAAGCTATATAAAGAATATCCTCATAATTTTGATATCCTCAAAATCAGCTATTAGATGGTGGAAACCTAGATTAAGAAAAAATAATAAAATCACTATTTAATTTATAATTTTTTCCATATTCAAACAGATACTTAAAGTTGGTTTAACCTGAGTTTAAGATAAGAAGTAACACTATCACTTACGTAAAATAGTAAAATGAAATAAGTTTTATATGGTACTAAACTTGTGAATCGTATTAAACGCACTAATTGGGTCGAAACGTCGAAGGGAGGATGATTATGGTTAGTCTAATCTTGATTTAAATGCTGTTTGTATTAAAATTATAACTTCAATATAATGCAAACAAATTTATCACGGTTATAAATAACATTAATATAAGTGGTAATTTAAGAACCCACTAGGATTAGCTACCATGATGAATTTATATGCTAGGGGAGGAACCACAACCAAGGTTACCGGCATATTCAAATCAAGAAAAAGAAAGAAGTAATTTGGCAGTCGTGAGAAATCCTGATAAGCCTTGAGTGGCGTATATTTACGTAAGTCGAAACGGAGCATACTTTTTTATCCGTGACTATACTTCGAGGAGCATTTAAATTTGCATATTTCGTGTATTCGACTTTCTCCTCTTGATGGAAATTACTCACTAGCAAATAATTAACAACTATATTAGCATGCAAGATTATCAAGAACAGTACACGGTTATTAATGCGTCCAAGTCAACGCCTATTGGGTTAAGGCATGATCGACACCCGACACCTTGAAGAACCAAGGAGGTGAGGTGTGACAAAGCCGACATGACCTTATTAGCATGTTACTTATGTACTTGAGCGTTTTATCTTCAACCAACGTGATTTCACTACTCATCCCGATTCGTCCGGGTTTCTTTCGTAACTACTAATGAATTTTAAGTTTTAAATTGCATAATAGGACAACTTGTCTGATAGTATGTAGTTATGTAATAGGAAACTTGAGAATATCCTCATGCAGAACATTTATCTCTAAATAATTCGAAGTAATGTTAAAGTCATTGGCAATGAAAAAGTTTAACTGTTAGGAGATTATACTTAGAGTAATTAAAAAAATATAAGAGGTTAGTGCAGTAAGTGCGTACAAATCCATCATAAAACCGGTAGTGAATTAGGACACAAAAAGAGCTGTACCACTTCAACCCCTGAAAGGTCTTGGGTTGGGTACGTGGTAGATAATGTAGTGTTTCTAGGACAACGGTTGTCCAGGGATGTGATTTGTCCCAGATTATGCTCAACCACCAATTTAGGGTATACATTCTATAGAGGCTGGGTGAGCCCAAGGAGGATCTGAAGATCTCATAGGTCCACTCGTGGCTGTTAACAGATGAAATAACTCATCATTTGTCACAGCCGGATTTGAACCCGGAAACCTTAGCATAGCTACACTATGAGCTACCCCACCCCCTGAATGGAAATGTTAAATCAAACCCTAACAATACTATATATTAAAAATACTTGAACATAACAATCTTTTACACTACGGCCTAAATATTTTAATTAAAAAGAGAACATCAAGTACAAAGGGTATTTCAAAATTTCACATCGATTACGGTCATTAAATCGCATTGGGTACCAACCATGTTAACTTATTACATTAATATAAATAACCTTCAGGCTGATAAATTAGGAAACAAATTTCCAAACTTGTAAATTAATATAACATAAACAATTATAGCAACATCCCTATCAATTATAGACATATTTAGGTTGACAAAAAAAAAATGACTTCTTGAATATCGTAAAAAATGACAAATGTTTAATACAAAAAAAGTTACACGAATTACAAAACTGATTCCTTTACAATAAAAAAAAATCATAAACAAGAAATTTTTTGTACCTAGAGATCAGCACCAATATCCAATAACCCAGTAAAGCCTTTCCTCAATGCATTTCAAGGCCCTGATATCTTCAACTACCTGATTATATCAGTTTCATTGCTCGCTAAGTGTGAATTTATGTTAGCCCTGATCAGATTACATAATCCTGAAATCCATACATAAAGTATTATAAATGTAACGGTGATACGATTGGTATAGCATTTGTGGTCAAATGATATAATGGAACAATGATGTAGAGGATATACCATCAGAAGTGACAGGGTTGAGTGTAACTAGGAACAATTGTTTCTGGAACCTGGGGTTCGATGTAGAAATAAGGAGAATGGAAGCTGGTGGTTATTCATACCTGCATAAACGAACAAAAACTAGAAATACTAACAATAAAAGCATTACGTGGAATCAAAGTTGAAACAAAAAAATGTCAGAAGTTCTAATGATTTGTGTTAAAAACATTTTAATTTAATAAAAAATACAAACCTTGACTAAAGAGATGGCTTATATATCTCACAACCCTATACTTCAAAAGATGTCGACTGAGGTTGAATTTATAACATACTAGTCAATGCAGTTTCAAGAGGTAAAACTAGGAAATCCAATGGGCTAAAACTGTTGCAATTTTTGAGCCTTCCAGAAATATTAACATATAGAATAAAATTTATTTCCGAGAAAAAAAATCATTTTTGTTCATAAAAATAAAAAAAGTTCTTGCCCTTTTAAAATAAAAAAGTTTCTAGAGATCCGATCAGATACATTAGGTAATGGATTGTATTTTTACTGCCCATACGACAACCTCGATCGATTTGCTATCAAACAATTTTCCACGATCAAGAATTAACAAACTTATACACAATAAATTCCACGGAAAACAACTTAACAATTTTTAGGAGTACCTAGCAAATAAGTAACAAAGAAAACGTAAAAACAAACTTTCATCAGTTAAGAATATAAAAAGATTTTCTTAAATATAAAAAATAATGTGAGATTTCGATGCTTACAAAGAAATAAGAATTAGCGTTGGAATATTTATCAAAGCGCTCTCTCTATTATAAAAAAAAAGTTTTTAGCGATCACCATGTATTTTCCCTTCGTATAGCCAGACGGACCGTAACGGAGGGACCACACTTCGGATTTCCAGAATTATTTCTCCCTTGGACGCATTGTGTTCAATTTGTATCCGCAATCCGAATTACACAAAATACAAAGGCTACGTACTTTTTTTTGGCGCTCTCTCCCCTTACTTTCCTCCACACTCACTTGTGGCAAGGCGTTCTAAAAAAACTCTGCCCGAGTCTCAAATAACCGCTGAATTCGTTGACGGAAGTTTTTATTTAAAATAGTAAAGTCTTATTATTTTTTTTTTAATATCAAATTTTGTCTCTATTATATAAAAAAAATTCTTAGTGATCACAGTAATATTTATATAAGGTGGAATAATAAAATGGGTCGTAAAAAATTGAGTTTAACTGATGAACATATATAATGTAATGTATTATGTTGTGTTATCATATGATTGTGAAAAAGAGGCATTAAATTGAAGTACAAAATTATTGAAATTTAAAGTAAAGATTTGAAATTTATTTTTATCCTGCTTACACTACATTGGAAAAAATAATCTGGAGAACGAAATACATGTGAATTACAGATACACAATATATATTATATTTTAAAAGTATATTTGTGAAACGAATAGTTGGAATGAACAGTTGTACAATTTGTAGGACCGGTAAAGTTATTTAATATACTTTAAGTCTTAAATATAATAAATAACTAATCAGCTAACCAGAGGTATTTTTTCATTTAATTCAATATGCATTTATTGAAGAAACACCATAATTAAAAATAATAATAAAGTGCAAAAACCTTACTCATATTTCACAATGAATATCCCTGCATGAAAAAACTAGTCAAAGGAAATACAAACTAAAAAAAATAAGAACTGCACACCTAATCACATATTCTTCTAAATACTTTTTACTAAAAAGTAGAAAAAATTGAGACCTATCAATTTCAACGTGGACATGTGCTCTCTACTTCTATTATTCTAGAGTACACTAAAATGCTTCAACGTTCTTTTCTAGTCTGATTTAAGCAAACTATATGTTATGAACCCTTCTAATCCATGAGAGAAGTATAAGATCCGTCAAAAAATAAATTTTAACTCGCCAAAGCTTGATTCCAACCCGTGCTGCAGTAGTTACGAAGTAGCTAACTAGGTAGACGTCTTACCAATCTCAGCAACCGCAAACTCATTATACATTATAAGTCAACTAAATCTTTATATGAGGCGTTCAGAATAAAAAAAAAACGGGTAACCCAGGAATTTCAAAAATTGCCTTTAAGTATTTTCCGCTAATAATTTTATAGAATTTCATTCATAAGTGGACGAACACCATGAGAACTAAGGTGGCAAAGTGTCTTGTTATACAAAATCGCTTGACTAAACTAGCGAAGAATAAGAATAATTTTTTGAAATCTCGGAGTTACCCGCTTTTGATCCTGAACTCATAAATCCTACACCAGCATCTATAAAAAGTCAAATCTATATATATATATATATATATATATATATATATATATATATATATATATATATATATATATATATATATATATATATATATATATAATTTCCTTTGCTTTGTCTTTTAAAATTTGCACTTTCGTGTTACCCATATCATAGTATGTCACAGGCTTATTGATTTCATATGTAATTCTGAGAGGTTTTAAAACGTTTTAAAATTTATGACTTCCTCTTTCGTTATATAAAGTATAGTCTTGAACGATCTCTTCTTCCTTCCCTCTTGTTAATACAGGATATGCGTACTTCAAATAATTAATCCTACATTACTTTCGAAAGTGTATTACTGATATTATACACGCACTCGTACACAATTATTACCATGTTTACAAATGCAAATAGCCACCCTCCCGATGATCGGGACATCCCTCCCGCCACAGACACTCCCACCCGGGTGAAAGGTAAACAGCGGCTTGTCGTTAACACGGAGCCCCTCTACCCAAGCTTCAGTTGGCAGCGAACCATGGGGCATGCAGGATTATTGCTCTCTCTAGCGGCGGCAGCCATGTGAGTACATATAAATAACTATATAATAAATACTACAAAAGTTTAAGTTAAACCAAATAAGACAATTTCATAAGAAGAAATAATCTGTTATTAGAAAAAAACAAAGTTAATTAATCACAACTATATATATTAAAAAAGAAGTAATAAAACAGAATAATTATTTTCTACAGAATAATAATTAGGATCAAAAATGTATTAAGAGTTCGCCAAAATGGATTTATTGGTTTAAATTTGATAAATCGTGAATATTAAATACTCGATTACATGATTCTTTATTTAATTTGTAAAAACAGTACTTAACTTAGATTACCTGCACGTTACAGTTTGGAGATTCAAGTAACGTACAATTTCTTGATTATCAACTATATTTAACACATAATTTGCAATATTTATGTTATTAAATATTATAGATAATTAGTTTTTCCAGAAGATATAACTTAATATAACAATATCATAAGACTTTTAAAATACCACTTGATTATGCACTTGGGTGGTGACCATGTGGTACACAAAGGGTTACATGCTATAACAGATATAATACCAACCCTTAACATGAAATATCAACTTTTTTGCATTAAATAGTTTTAAGTAAGGCAGAGATGTAAGTACGTAAAAGCAGAGACAACACCGAAAATAGACGAAAAGAATTCAAAGAAAGCCAGTTATGTCTTGTGAATAGTGTTTGAGTAGAATTTGTTCTAAAATGAGTTAATTGTATTGAGGAAAGCGGAATCGTGTCATTATCATAGCTTTTGATTTGATATGTAGTTGTAATATAAGCAATAACTCTTTTTTAAGCCAATACCTGACCTAGCCACTTATGCACTACAAAAATGATATGATTCAGCTTAAATCAGTACAATGAACTCCTTTTGGACAAAATTCGTCATAATCACTAATTCACCGGGGCTGAAGATATGTTGCCACCGTTGAAACATGAAAACCGCGTAACCAATTCCTTAACAGCTTACAAGAAAGTAAAAATAATTATAATAACACTTAAAGTACTTAGATGTTGGAATGGTTAATCAATAAAAGAATTTAAAATCAATACATTCTTATGTTTGGTTTTGCTCAATACTGGTAGGATTAAAATGATCACATCTTCTTTTTAGCATGATAAATTAAACTTAAGGGGACATGGAGCTCGACAAAAATTAAGAAGAACTATATCATAAGAAGATTTGGTTTCAATTAATAAAAAAAATATTTTAAAATGTTTTATGTATTTTAATAAAAATATATTAATTTACTGAGTGAAAAAGAGCAACCTATTACAGTGTATAATTCAAATCTAGATCAACGAAATTATAGATATTACTATTAATTATTGGCTAGACAAAAATAATATTCAGATATAAAGAGTATTCAAATAAATAACAATTCTAACTTTTATTTATTAATATTTTATGAATATTTTCTATTGGAAAACGTTTGTCAATATAAATAAAAAAATGTTTTTTTTTCTGAGTTCAAAAACACCAAAATAAATTAAAACATAAAAGGCATTAATACATACAAATAACGTATGAATTAGGCTCGGTTTTATCAAACGAAAAAATATTTAACAATATAAGTAAAGGCCTGAAGGAGATTCAATAACAAAAGATTGAAGAAGTAGAATCGTGTAGGAAGTGATTAAGGTTCTGGATGTAATCTACCCTTGGTATGGCAACAGCTGTTTATACCTATACGATTTGAATACATAAAAACACATAAAAGATAGTTGACTATTAAAAATATATATTTTTCTTTAAAGAATCTACAACTATCATTAAATATGGAATAAAATAATTTTCCCGAGTCATGCATAATTTACTTAATAATACTTATGTAAAGGTATGAATTTAAAAGAACAAATAAAAAAATTATGGTAGCTTAGACTAGGGATATAAATAACAAAAAAAGTAGACACAAATCTGTAATTAAGAAATTTCGATAACTAAACTGTTTCATTAAACTTTTAGATTTCCACTTAGTTATGTTTTTATGTAACAATTAAAATATGTATTAATGAGCTTTACTACGTAATTGCTTAATTTTATGAATCCTTCATTATCAATTGCACAGCGATGGGAAAAAGAATGCATCAGACAGCACGAATATCTTGCTTGTTAGATGTTCACACGAGGTGAAAACCTTATTCACTGCATAATACAATAATTAACTACACGCATATAGTAAATATGAGTATTTTATCATTGTATAGATCATTAGCATTATTATAATATAATTTATATAAAATACTTAAATGAAAATGTCCTATATGATGTATTGGATATGCATATAAATGATGCCCTTCATATATGTTTACAACATTATAAAATAGATTAACGATTTAAGATGAATAATAAAATATGTAACAAAAAAACTTTAAATTTTTTTTATTTGACTTAAAATTAATTAATTAAGATGTTATTTTCATAATGATTTAAAAACTACACTTCAATTAATAGTAACGGTTTAGAGATTACATAAATATAAAAATGTTTGCCATGTTTACTGCTTTATTCGAGAGACGGAAATATCTTCAGAATGTGTGAAATTAATTTCAAACTTTCCTTATTTATTATCCATATCAAAGTAATTCCGGGTTAAGAAAAAAATAAAATATTTAGTAAGTACTTTTAAATCATAAAATCGTTGTTATTATTATTTCAAAACGAAATCTATACATACTATAAAACAAAGTCCTCGGCCGCGTTTGTTCGCTGTTAACTCAATAACTACTGCACGGATTTTCAAGCGGTTTTCACCAATAGATAGAGTGATTCACCAGAAAGGTTTAAGTATATAATTAGTCGAGGTTTTGTGTAAATGGGTTGGAATATCGATGGGTTTCACCGAAGACGCTGCCTAATCCTGTGCAATTATCTAACGTGAAAGATAATAAATTCGTATATAAAAAAATATTTGGTTTTGTTTTTATTTTTATAATTTCAATATAATGAGGGAGCGGAGTGGCTCGGTGGTAGAGCACTGAGTTGGCATGCCGGAAATCCTGGTTCAAATCCCGCTGTAGGCCAAGACTTTTATTTAGTCTGTTTGCAGCCGGAGATGGATCATATGGGATCTAGGCCCCTCCTGGGGCTCATCCAGCCTCTATAAAATATTATAAAAATAGAGTAACCAAAATAAGTGGGAAAAATCTGGCGGTTGAGCGTGACCTAGAACAAGTCACCTCCTGGCAGAACCGTTGTCCATGAAACAGTACAGCCTCTACCATATACTGAACCCAGAACCGTTTACGGGTTGTAGTGGTATAGTTTTTTTAAATTTCTATATAATAAAGTTTCTACATAATAAAATCAAGTAAACAGCTGAGATGGGAAGAAAGAAAATCAAACTCTCAAAGAAGCCGAACCAATGATATTCGCGTGGTCCTTAGTGGCCGTGCGTGATAAAAAAAATACAGAAATTTTTAAATTTCTATATAATAAAGTTTCTACATAATAAAATCAAGTAAACATTAGCTGAGATGGGAAGAAAGAAAATCAAACTCTCAAAGAAGCCGAACCAATGATATTCGCGTGGTCCTTAGTGGCCGTGCGTGATAAAAAAAAATAGTCTAAAAATTATGTAGGCATAATATGCCTTATTACCCGAGGTCACTAGTTAATAATAAAGATAATATAACTGTTCCGAAGATATAAAAAAACTTGAATTACAATTTATAATATTAATTATTAAAGCACTTTTCATTAAAGGACATAAATTATATAACCAAGTGAAAGTATAAAAAATATGTATGTATGTAAGTCCATATTCTTCATGAATTAAGTAATCAAATAAGACTTATGAAATAACCAATCATGTTTATTTATGAATATAAAAAAATACAGAAGTATATTTAACGAAAATTAAACAACTTTTTAACAGAAAGATGAAAAAACAATTAAAAAACTAAACATGTTCTATAAATAGCTGCATTCAGCTTTCCATAATTTTATTTAGTAATAATTGCATACAGTTTGTAGTAATCACGTTCTATTAATAGCTGAATTCAGACCACTGTAATGAGATTCGTGATTAACTAATTTAATAGACTATAAAATAAAAACAAAAGTTACATCCGCGTGGTCTATAAATATATTTTGCATTAACAGACCTTGAATCAAACCATGATTTATTGCAAGATGTAAATCGTATGCCCGTTTCAAATTATACACAACTGTACAATCCTCCTTTGTCTCTCATTGAAATTAAATCTTTGATCATTATATATAATAATATGTTATGAAGAGATGGATATATCTTTATATATTTAACATTACATAACTGAGAATAAGCCATCCGCTTTCTAACTCCTTGACATTACGCACAAGATACGTAATACGTTTGTTTCAAACCAAAGAAGAATAAAAAAGAAAAAACTTATAAATAACAAAAGTAAAACACATTTGTTTCTTTTTTTTTTATAATTAATGCATTTTAAATAAGTTAAAGTTACAATTTACAATTATACGTGCAAGGATGTTTTATGTTCTTTTTGCCCTTTTTTCAAGGATTTATTAAATAAGAAAAATAAGGAATTATTAAATAAAATAACAATAATAAGTTGATGCAACTTCAATAGAATGCCAACGACTAATCTCTTAGAAGCGTGACTACTCTCTTTTATTTTGTATCAAGTCCGAGCAATTCTTTTGTAATCTCGTAGGGTGAAAAGTTCACCACTTGAGGCGGTCAAGTAAGATTGAAAGTAGACAGGGACTTAGCACAATAGAACAATGCATTCCTATTTCAAAAACTTAAAAGAAGAAAAAGCAATACAATCCTTTTCTTATTACTGTCAAGATAATCGAAGGTCCTTTTTCTATTAATTAGTAGTAGGAAATTGGAAAAATCTAGATTACTTCAAATATCAGTTCAAGTTCAGATTAAATATAACCAACTTGAACTTAGAAGAAATATAAACAAAAAGATTTAAAGTTAATACTTACATAAAAATCAAGTGTATATAAATCAACCAAATTTGTAGAGGAACTTACCTGTAACAAAAAAAAATTATGAAATTAAAAAGTTGGATAATCAATAATAAAGTAATACTTAAGCGTTCATGAACCAACAATGGATGCAACATAGATTATGGACTGAGACACTTCTTTAATTAATTATTGAAATTTACAGCTCTACGATAGTATAACAAGTAAATAGAACAAATGGTAGATAATGGCATGAGGTTAAACCCATGGTAGCACTCAACTGACACCATCTTCTTTTCAGACGCCTCGGAGGATGATCGGGAACTGAAGAGGTGAATAGGTTTGAAACTAGTGGGTTTGTGCGGGAATAAAGTTTGTCATGAAAGGACTGATAGCGGTTTCGGGCCAAATCAGCAACAAATGGGACACTGATTGTCATTATGGATGACTTTATTCGTAACAAAGTAACGAGAATTAAGGATTTTGGATTGCAAGGATTGAATAAGAAAAAAAATTGATGGCTTAGTGGAACCCTAAGTCCTACTCTATAAGTCTAAATGGGTCTAGACTGAGAAGAATGATCATTATTTTAAGGTATATGCAGAAAAATTTGTAATGTTTAGAACAATTAGTTCGAGTTATATTTCGTTCTTTTAAATTAACATCATCTTAAAGAGGAACGAATATGTCAAGGAAGAAGTATTCGCTTTATTTTTGGTTGTCCCTTTAATTCAACATCTTATCTAGAATATTACGCTATAGGAAAAATATATTAATAGCATAATTGATAATGAGAGATGAAATCCACGAGGGGCGTTAAACCTAACGTCTGATAAGATTGGATTGATAAATTACAATTTAGTACAGACAACCATAAAGAGTCCTAGTAGGACAAGGAAACTACTGTTGACAAGTAGCCGTTAAATATATTTAAACAGTATTTCCCAGCCGTATTATTGGCTGCATTGTTATAAGTACCCCGACTAAATCCTTGACTCCACAAACCTTGATGCATGAGGGGATAGGAATCTGCAATGGGTTTGCCCCAGTACACGACAGTCATGGACCTGAACAAGACTTCTTATCTTGGAACAGTACCAGAGGAGTTCAAAAAGAAATTGCAAGCTGAGGAATATTACTCTGTAATAACAGCACAACCCGCCTTCCTAGATGATATCGTATGCGCAAGAGAATTGCAATTCCTCCTGAAGGCTAGAACTAGAATTAACTAATACCGAGGACATCTTTTTAAATCCTGATTCCATCGTGAGAAACAGAAAGGGGTGTGGTATCATCCCGAAAACCTCTTGACATTTCCAAAAACGAGTCGGGTATAGGGGTTACGAAACAGCAACGCGATATAGTTATTAAAATCTTCTTCGAAGCATAAATTAAATGTTATGAAATCGTTGGGAAAGAGGCACGTCTCCTACATAGCCTCTTGTATTCCCTCGGGAAAATTATTTTTGTGCATGAGAATAGCAAACAAACGAAAATTGCGCAGACCTGCAAAGTAATTTACGGAGACTTCTACAATTGCTAATAAAGCATATTATGTATATGCTATTGCTAATGACAGGATCTAAAATATCGTACATAATACATTCTTAATCTTTAAAGTAATGGAAAGTTGGGATTCATAGAGAAAGTTCAATGTATACATAACATATCCCATTAGTATTTCTAAATTGACCTAAGTCAAAAGCCTAAATTTTTGGAAAAACGGGAAAAACCATTAGTGAGCTTGGAATAACATTAGGCGCCTTCTGATAGATAAGCTCTGAAGCTAGGTCGATACAGTTTTGACGAATGATATATTTACCCATTTCTTATTTAGTTATGACCATGAACTCGCCAGCGAAAAAACACTGATTTATGAGTTGTTTCGCTTTAGAAATACTAGTTCTATATACATTCCATATAAAGTGATATTGTGTAATACCTTATGTTTACCGTGTTAAGATCATCAGCTTGCACATAAAAAGCGATTTGATTGTTACGTTAATAATATCATGTTATTAAAACTCAGGTGTAGGTCTACATATTTTTAGGGTGTAGCAAATGTAGTTTCTTGTTGAGAGCATGGTATTCGGGATGTAATATTTCTTACACGCTTTTATAGAAGAAGAATATAATTCCCACAGCTACTTAGGAAATATGCAATATCGATCAAATAAGAAAAATGTTCCGTGAAACGGGTATGAAATCAGATTTTCAAGCTCGTTCAGCAAAAACTAACTGGCATCCGACGAATGTAGCTTCACAATCACAATTTCCGCATAATCTTTTTTTTCAGTGTTTTAATTAATGTTATATATATAATACTCAACATAAATTTTAAATTGTAGCATGAAAGTTGAATGCGATATAGATACCTTTATGAAAATTAATTCAAAAGACGTAACAACAGAAGATATATAGAAAGATACGGTGTTTTTTATATTTATATAGCTGGTGTAGGTGATATTTGAGACATTTAGGATCCAAAGCTGATAATTTCAAAAACTCACTTTTTCACCTTCTCCGCAAGTTTAGTCAAGCAATTTTTTCTAACCTTTTCCTGTCCGGTTCTGGACCTGAAATTCGGGAATATAAAATTGTTTGCCTAAATTAGCGAAATTGTAGAGAAGTAAATTTTTGAATTTTCGGAGTTATCCTCAATTGATTCAAAATGATAGTGTGTCTGACCAAGATTTTCGTGGGCTTATGTTCTTAAATATATCAGATAGAACAAAATCAAACAATACACGTTGGATTGCTTGGGGATAAAAACGAATCACTTGTTTATCAAAGTGTAACTAATGAAGTAAATAGAACAGTTGGAATGAAACAATTTATAAAAGAAACAAAGGGGTCAGCGGAGCTCGGTGTAAAGAGCGCTGAGTTGCGTAGATGAAGGTGCCGGGTTCAATTAATAAATAGTAAATTATTTAATGGACCATTTGGGATCTGGGACCTCCTGAAACTCACCCCGCCTCTATAACGATGGTACTCTTTGTTTAGAGAAAAAACCTGTTGGGTGAGCCTGATATCGTCAAATTCGTCTCCCTGCACCAACGTTGGCCTAGGAACAGTAAATACTCTGCCGTGCACTGAATCCAAGAAGACAATTCATGGTTTCTCACTACCGGTATGCGTTGTAGTGGTAGAGAGAGAAAAAAAATGAAAATCGTACGGATTTGATTATATTTGTTTTTTTTCTCGACCTCATTACTGACTACTAAATCTGTTAACAGCAGTAGATGATCTCTTTGGGGTACACAGGACATCTTGGATCACCTTACTCCATAACCGTTCGCTTAGCAACAGTACAGTACCTACCACATATTGAAGACAAGACCAAAACCAAGGGTTATAGGGGTGAATTTATTTTTTGATTTATTGTAGTTGTGAATTTATTTCTAAAAGAAACTTCAATTGCCAATGCATGAGAGCTTTGGGTAGCGATGTGAAAAACGAAAGCGCATCTAAAACCGACCAATGTGGACACCTAACGCTTTCGTATTAAGAATACCATTAACATAAACATTCATACAAATTTCATATCCCCTTGTAGAATGAGAAAGTCCCGGTATGTTTATTACATCATGGTAATTAATTAGAAATACCAAAAAAAATTTCCATCACAAGTGACACAGAATGATGGAGTTGTAATGACATTATGTAATGAATCTCCAATAACAAATATGACCAATAATTTCCTCCATAGGCAATCCATGAGTAAGGAAACTGGGCATGGATAAATACGTTACTCTTAGCTCAAACAGGTTCATCGTTTATGAGGATTAACAATTCAGTTTCAATTCATTTCCACTACAAAGATTTCCACTTGAAACAAACTTAAAACTGGTTTTGGGAGCTTCTTCACACGCTTGGGAAACTTTCTATAATTTTACTTTTCAATCCGGTTTGTTTCTCTCGTATTATTTTGTTCAGTTATGTAATCTCAATTCAGTTAATCGATTTTTTCTCTCTCTACATATCTCTAACTGATGAAACGCAGCGTGTTAAGTAGCAAGCTTTTTGACAATATTGACTATAATGAACGAACTATATAAATAGCTGATTTTTTTTAAATTATTGAAACTGTAATAAACGGGTAATCTATAACGATTGCTATAAAAGAACTAAATAAATATATAAAATAAGATATTATGTTAATGCTCCAAGTAAATACAATATGTAAGAAGGAAAAAAAAAATGACAATTACAGTTCATATTTTTCATCTGATAAATCTTTAAAAAATATTATACTATAATATATAGATATAATAAATTGATTATCCTATGATATACAACCACTCTAATAATGTATAGAAGCAATATTATGGTCATTATAACCTAATAAAAGTATAATTTTGAAATTCAAATAAAATTTTATATTTATAAAAATAATTATTTAGTAGTGGCTTGTCGGTTAGAAATCATAATTTAAAAAATTAGTATAGTTTGAAATCATATCCGCCAATATTATACACTTAAATTACACTATTTCGTGAATTAAAATAAATAGTGTTTGTTCATAAAAACTCTATTATTTTTTTATTTTGTTTTCTTACTTATCACCATTATTAACTTTATAATAAAATAATAAATTGTATATTCCCCCCCCTTTTTTTTTTAATTTATACTTTAATAAATCGTTGTGGTACAAAGAAACTCACGAAGGCAAAAAAATATATATAGTTTTATTTCAGCATTTACTTGGCCAAGAAAACGAGATCTTTCAAACTGGAGAATATATTGTGTTGGCTTTTTTTTTAAGTCTACTTTTTGGTAATCACAATAATCAATATATTTTCATCAATCGCATACATTTTACAAAAAAAAAAATGTACGATGCTTGGGAAAAATATAAACGAAATAAAATAAAAAACACCAGTGCTATGAAAATTCGTAAAAGTTAATGAAATAAAGGCGTTTCCTTCTCTAAATAATATATACATACATATATATATATATATATATATATATATATATATATATATATATATATATACATTACTAAAAATCTAACTAATATTGAAAAATAAAAAGAGACCTTACATAAATGTAAGACCGTGGAAAAAATTCCAACGAAAAGCCTTAAGTCTCCAAACTAAAACACAAATTGAAATTATCTTGGACAGATAATTTCAATTTCTGTTTTAGTTTGGAGACTTAAGGGCTTTTCGTTGGAATTTTTTCCACGGTCTTATAAAAATACTAACATTAAGTAATACTTATTAGGTATTTACAAAATACAAATAGAAAACTGAGACTATACAAAAAGCCAACATTAACTGAAATGAGAACTTGGCATTTCCTTAGCTCTTAAGAGAAAGCACTGATGAAACTAAAAGGAATGTCACAACAAATTCTTTTTATCGGATCAGGAATTCAATTTCCAGTCATACATAAAAGAATAATCACAAAAATTCGGAAATGGGTAGAACAATCATTTAAGCAACATTTTGTACAAAACAAGAAATGAGGCAATTCCTGTTCATGTTATATTAGCTAGTAGTTAGCACTAATCTGGAATAGTTCCATAGGAATGTGGAATTTCAGTAGAAATAACTTAGCAAATTTTATACAAAAGTACTAAAATTACTCCAAATTTAAAATCACATACAACTTGCAAGCATTTATAACATTCCTTTAAAGAGGCTATAGCATTAAAAAGAATCTAAGCACTGTAAACTAGTAATTGATATTTAGATGAAGTAATATGTTTAGAGAAAGGCAGCTTGCACAAGCATCTTATAACTTACTCAATTAAAAAAAACATGATTTTTGAAAGTATTTCTATTAAACAGTATGTACATTGAAACTACCATAAATCGTAAAATGGCGAAATGGGCACAAGAAAGCATAAAGATTTGAACGCTTTCTAAATTCACTAACTAAACTAGAAAACAATTATTATGCATTGCTATATATATTCAATTATCTACTAAATGTTTTATTGAGCGAAAAAAAAATTGATATTTTTGTCCCAGTAAAGTTATAAGTAAAATGTCAGTTATATGTCTATAATAACTTCAAGCAATTTCTTTTATCAAATATATATTATGGTTTTCTTTATAACATCTTTCGTTCAGAAATAGCCAAACTCTTTTATTTGCAGTCTTTTGAGTTCATTGGCAACAGAACGCATACATATGAGCCGTATCATATTGCTTTTCATTACTTTATATCTGCAATGAAACCAAATCATAACAAACAGTAATTATTATGATTTAGATTGTATTAATTAGAATATAATATATTAATAAGAAGATGTGATCATTTTAATTTAAATAGCGTGTCAGTATTGAAAAAAAACACTAAAAATAACAGTTAGTTGCAGCTTATGTTCTAAAAATTGAGAATAAATGTAAAATGTATTGTTTTTGAATTACTTAATATATTAACCATTAAAAGATCCAGGTTCTTCATGTTTTATTCATTAATTTTTATTATTATCATTTTTACTTTCATGAAAGCTGTAAAGGAACTGTTGTAATCGCTAAACTTTACGGTTTTCATATTTCAACGGTGTCAACATATCTGCAGCAGAATAACTGGTTAAGTCGGATTTTGTTCAAAATGTTGTAATTGCACTTAGGGAAGCGAAATCGTGTCATTCTCGAAGCGCTTAAGCGGCTAAGACAGGCTTTGACTTGGAAAGGAGTTATTACTTATATTACTACACCATATCAAGCCAAAGACTACAGGAATGACACGATTCCACTTCCCTCAGTACAATTAACCCACTTTAGAAAAAATTATTTTTACATTAAAAACTGTAATAGCCATTAGCAAGTAGAGTAGCTTAGAAACTGTTATAAATTTGGAGATAATAGCATTGTAAAATATCTAATTTTACATTCTTACAAACGTGCACCCATCACCACAATGAGATCCCACCTTAAGTTCAAACTCGTGAATCCACAACTAATCTTTATTTTTAGGTGTAGATTTCGTAAAAATGGCCCCTTTACATCGATCAACACATGCAACGACAGGAAATTTGTTTTATAACTTGATATGGACGGATTGGAAAGAATACAAGCAGCAAGCGAAGATTTTTATAATTCGTAAAAAGCTGAGAAGATCGAGACACATACTCTGCTACTATCCCCTGGGATGCGAGATTCTCTTCCGGCCAAGTGAAAGCTACCGCATAAAATATGGCTACTTCCGCAACAGTACTGCCATTAGTAATGAATTGCAAACAAGAATTTATAGCATCATTAATGAATACTTATCATAAGCCATTTCATCATCGCTGGTAAAAACATAATTGCGGTCGAGTAAAACCAGTATAATATATTCAGATAATTTTTTTTAATTCTTTTTTTAACCAGTGTGATCATTAATGCTACAATATAACATTCATTATGCACTTATTTATGACCTCTTATAAAAAAATAATTTTCTAATACAGACTTTTTAAAAACATTGCGGAATCCTTATCCTTAACTGTTATGTAAAACAAACATTAGAATGCATTAATTAATTAGTTCAGTTTATTTCCTTTTTTCTCATTTCAATTAAGAAGTTAAATTAATTTATTACAAAATACCTACAAGATGCTTAATAACTCTTTTAATAATATAAATTCATCGTAAAAACAAAAAATTACATTTATCCCAAGAAGAAGAAATGAGGAAAACTCTATAAATAAATATGAAAATAGAAGGCGGGGGAAATAGTTGACCAACTAAATTAATTAATGTAATAAGAAACATTAAATGAATTCCGTCATTGAAAGTTTCATCATTAACACTTATTACAACAAAAAAATCAGACCAATCTTACTGTTAATAGTAACAAACTAATATTCAAATCCGTTAAAAATAAAAAAAAAAGAAATTTACACACAAAAAACATTAAGAAATATAATTCAAAAAAATTGTTGGGTAAAAATTAGAGAAAGCAATATTCAAAACTCCAATTAAATAAAAATAATTGGATCAACTAAATAAAAATTTGCTAGAGTATAGATCGATGAGTAGCTGAGCCATAGATTCCGGGTTTGAATCCGTCTTTGGATGATAAATTAGCTAATCTGTTGAGAGCCATAGATAACCCCATTGAGACCCCCTTGGGCTTACTCAGGCTCTATAAAGTTGGTACTTTTAGGGGGAAAACCTGGCGATTGATCGAGATGGATAAATCACTATCCGGCACAACAGTTGGCTTAGAAATAGTCCTCTCTCTACCATGTATCGAACCCATGACCCATCGTTGCTGCTAATAGAGCAAATATTAAACGTAAAAGGATGATTTACAACTTAGTTTACAGGAATAAATTTTGAATAATGCTTAATTGTTGATGATGGATAAAACAGATGCGATGAAGAGAGGATAATTTCATACTAAATACAAATCCAATCTCCAAGATGTTATATTCTCTGGGCTCATACATTAAATAAACCGATAACATTTTTTTAATCCTCAACAAGTAATTAACGAATTTCGAACAACTTTTACCGAAGGTTTGAAATAACGAGAGAGAAAAAAGTTTAAATTAACATGACATGATACATGCACAACTAAATGCCTTATTAATATGCAGTTTTATAGTTACTGAATGAATAAACCACTCGTTGAGAACGAACGGTTCTCAATCCTTCAGGGATCTCCATGGCTGGCGTGAAATGGTATTAAAAGCATATTCGACTGCCTGAAAGGAACACTCATCGGGTGCAATACAGATGTAAATGGAAGACAGGTGAAGGCACGAACTCGTTCATGCGGGCAGTAGAAGTGCTCCAGGGCACGCGAGATGAAAGATGGTAACACGAACAAGAACTACGGACGAAGGGAGAGTATTCAGGACGAACAAATAACATACACAAGAAATCTATTAGTATTATAATAAATAATAAAAACCAACGGGTTTATAAATATAAAAAAATCAAGTATTGAAAACGGCATGGAAAGCATTTTCTATTTTTTAATAATAATAAAGTCTTTAGTCATACTGGGGCAATTTCCTTTAGAGTAATGATAAAATAAAATATGAACTATAATGTCTTAGAGTAGAATACAATTACAATTTAATTAATAAATGAAAATGAAAATAAATTATGAGTTATAGAACAAATGACCACGATCTTCATGCCTGAGATCATTAGGAGAGATTAAACAGAAAGGGTATCAGGGATTTGTTATGATAAGAATATTAAATCAAGCCACGGGAGAGGTACAGCTGGGTATTGTTCTTCTTAATGCCTCTCATATGATTTTGTTATATTTTACTGACAGGCAATCTGCTGATTACCACTTGTTTGTTCTTCATAGGTGAAGACGCAAATACAAAGAGAAAAGAAATTATGAGTTAGCCTCCAATAACAGATTAAACAAAAAGAAAAATGTAAAGAAAATTATAATAAATGTAAAGAAAGAAAACAATTAAAATTTACACATATACTTATTTTGCGGGAAAAAGCAACAAAAGAATGAAGGAAGAAGAAGAATAAACTATAACAACTGATTTTAAAACATTGTAACTGGATGTTTGAATAGCAAAAAAAAATGAATTCGGAACAAAAAAAATATATTAAAACGCATCATTCAACGACCAAATAACAAAAATAAGTTTTAATGAAAAAAATTGAGCAACTATTATTTCTCCTTAAATTCGTTTTATGATACCATTGATTGAAATTTATTAAACAAATCACATTTGAAAAAAAATTATATTATAACGTAATACAAGTATTATAGTTCATACAAAGAAAAAGAAAATTCTTGGTAATTAAACATACTATTTTAATATACTGAGATAATAAATATAAAGTAATACATTTGTAATAAAGAACAAGAAAGAAATTAAAATAAATCGTTCAAAAGTATCGTTTGCCGATTAACCCCTTGACATAAAATAACAATGGAAACATGATGTATTAGAGACGTCTTTCATTTTCTGTGCCATTGCAGACTTTAAAGTCTCAGACAAGTCAAAAACGTCTCCGGTGGACATATTATTAAATGATTTCATTTGTGTGTAAATTTAATTTTGTTCAAATTGTTCATAGTAGTCAGATTCGAAATATTACCATTCATGGTAGCTCATGGAAATTGGCTGTTTAGGAAATGTCTAAAGAATACCAATACAATTAATTAGGTAATTATGCAGTCAGTGCCTAAAGAATGTGAGAACACAGATCATCAGCACATCGTTGCGGTGAAATTCAGTTGCTGGGCTTGCTTAGACTGTCTTGAAAACTAGATTAATTAGATGTCTCTTCAATAGAATGTCGCTTACAAGGCATAATTCTCAGACCAACCACCGATCTAATTACCAGAATGCTATCAACAATCTTTCAATTCCACATGATTTCCATCATTAAGTAACTTTACAACTGGTTTCTCAACGGCCCTCGATACAGTTTTGCCATCAGTTATTAAGCTAAGCCTTATTAGCGAAGTGTGTATATAATAAGTTGGAAAACGTGGTCAATCGCGGACGAGGGTATTGCAGGCCTATGCCCAGTTTCGTAATCCAAAAGAAAGATATCTCGTTACAGTAAGGTGACCCGGAGCAGACCAAGGTTAGGTACCAAGGTCTGACATTCTTCGGGTACCTAGAGGGTGAGGGAATGGTACCTCTCTTCAGAGCAAACCGCAATGAGATAAAAAGGTGTGAGTCAGATAGTAATAGCAAAGCATGCGGTTTAACTAACAATAAGTTAAAAGTTCAGGGCTCTGAGTAATATCATCCCGGATCCTTATGAGTGCGGTCAGCTACATCGTTATGTTTCATTATTCAGATCCTATATACCAAATAAAATCCAGTTCTATTTTTATTCATGTTTCCATTATCTTTTTGGTAGTCTTAAATGATCGCAGAAGGAAGGTAGATTAACCCAGGAAGGATGTTTTCGCATCTAATCGAACTTGATTGTTCTCGCGTACAAAACTTTTGTTATTCTACATTCTGCAAACATTATATCTTATGATATTCTCTATTAATTTTTATAATAAATATAGATTAACGTTTAATTCCCAAGGTTGTGGGTTCGCAACCTGGCAGGCAGCCCAAGGATTTTTTAAAAGGGAATAAAGAATCCTTAGTTATGCTGTTCTTCGGAAGAGACTTAAAGTGGGGGTCCTGAGTTGTATTTTTTTTTCTAAGAAATACAAATTTTCTTAAATAATTTTTGGGTGTCCACGAGTTATACACTATTTTAATACTACCTTCTTATCTGAAACTTTATAACTTTTATCAATAAGTTGATTCTATATGAATTGTATACGAGTCGGGTCAAAAGCGGATAGCTCCACGACACTGTACCACCTCATTTCTCATTTTTTTAGTCTTTTGCTGAAACAGGCGTTTTGAGGCATAATGCATGGCTTGATTGAACGAGCGAAGAATGTCAAAAAGCAACTTTTTGAAATTTTAAGTTATCCCGCTTTGGATCATAAAGCCGCGATCATTGGTACCGATTAAATGCAGGAAATTAATAAGGAAGCAATCGAATATCTTCTAATAAGTGTCCGAAAGTTATCATATTTAATCGGAGGGACATTATTTTTATCCATATATTTTATAGGTAGGGGGAAAATACTGAATACCTGCTAACCACTTGAAGAAATTTCTGCTGCTGGAAAACTCAATCATAAGAAGTAATCGCCAACAATCACGACATTTACGTAATGCTAACATTTCATCGTGTAACAACTCTGAAGTCTTCCCAAGGTGAGTCAGAACGTGAAAACAGGTCAGTTGCACGCATTGTAGACCATCCTGTTCTCTTGTGAAAGAGGACTCGACGACTTCTACATTTGCGAGAACTCCACTATAATACCTTCTTCGGCTGCCTCTAACTGCTCTTCTCAACGCTCCAGTATTCAGTTTTATTGGCACAAAATATAAGGTGATAGACAATTTAAATTTTAAACTACCATCAAGAGAACTCTGCTATTCTAGATTCTTAAGTATAAAGTTTCAAAAGACCGTAAACATCAATAACAAGAAGGGACTAAGAATCAGACCTGTTAATATTCAGCAATAGTATGCTAAAGATTTATTTTTAATTTGAGTATGCAATTACCAAATCAAGTATTTTCTAAAATTCAAAAGCACTAGCGAAAATTTCCTTTAGAGTTCTATTTTCTATTTTTAACGATTAATCTTAAGCGATTCCGGCAGAAAATAAATTGAAAATTACATTAATTTTAATTTTTTCTATTCTTAAAAGAAAACTTCAGTTCTCTTCCTTCAATGTTAAGTAGGGACACTGTGACGTTAAATTAAATGCTAGTACATATCGACAAATCCATATAATTCATAATAGCCAAATCGGCATATCTGCAAAAATTTATTTACTTGGGTTTATGGTGTATTTTTATGTATAGTTTCCTAATCTTTTTGTAAAGCCTGTAATTTCTCACTAAATACGTGAAATTATTATTTAGACTCTGAAATACGAACAATATAGTGAAAAAAAATTACTATAATCCAGTAAAAATAATTCAAATCCGACGTTTTCAGTTTACCCACAAGTTTTCAGACATATCACTTGGGATATACGAAATAATACATTTTTATTTTATATATAATTAATAATAAATAATCTAAATAACTAAATAATGAATAATCTAATACATAAGACACCGTAACTCACTTCTATATTAATGAAAACTCACAAGCTATAAGCACTAAAATCTGGTTTTAAAAACAACCATCTTAAAAAATATTATTCACATTTACCGTATGCGGACGAATTTAACAAAAACAATGCTATATAATTCACAGATATTTATTGAATATTTTTTTACATGAATGTACATAACTAACCGATATCGTAAAATCAAATGCACATAAACGATGGCATAAGCTATAACGGGAAAGTTTAGAGAGCATGGAAGTGAGAGTGGAATCAACTATGGAAATAAATGTACTTGATATCTTCAATCTCAGTGCTTTCGTCACAATTAAAACACACAAATCTCCTAGGAATCAAGTTATTACAAATGAAGCAGGTTATAGAATAGAATAGTTTGAGGTACAACTGGATAACAAAAAAAAAAAAATATTTAATAGAAATATTATTGGTTACATATTAAAATTCAAATATGAAAGAGAAGTTTGAAGAATACAGAAAACTGTTGATAACGCGATGGTAATCGAGATTAGATATTATGATATGAGATTAAGAATAGCTTTTTGATATTTTTTAACTCACCATCCTATGCATGGTTAATGCTATTTAAAATTCGTTGTAGAATCTCAATAAAAATGTATATCACAAGGTTCTCAGTTTGTATGGTTTATTTTTAATGTTTTCTAGAAGGGGAAGTTTTTTATTTTAATGCATTTAAAATATAAATCAGAATTACCTTTACCTCAATTCTGCGTGGTAAGCAGAGAAATATTGACAAAATACTAATATATAATACCATTGTTTTGTCGAGTGAAATTGAAAGCCACCAATCTGGAAAATTGACATAGGTTTTGGGATATAGTTCGTATGAGATCTGGACCGTGCCTGTATAAAGTGAGCACTCTTAGTAAGGAGAAACCCTATAGGTTGAGCGTTAACTCGGACAAATAACCTCTCTCCACAATCGTTGTCCTACAAAACAATACAGTCTCTACCATGTACTGATCCTTCATGAGTTGTAATGATACAGGTTTAAGTATGTTTTTAAAAATACAATATCAGTTTAAAATTTGAAAGAATCAAAGAAGACTGGTAAGTGGAAGGTAGATCAGAAACTGAACTAATGAAATATCAGGTTCCATTTCTCTTAGTTTACCGCTCTGATAATTAGATAGTTGGTATCAATAAATTGCAGCAAATAGATACGAGAAAAATTAAATGCGAAAGCCAAAATATTTGCTCAAATAGACCAATACCACATTGATCATATGGATTTTATCCGCATTCTTGTGCATTCCTCCTAAGATTATATAATTTATCGAATAATTTCCTCAAATACAACTTTTTCTTCTGGAATAGCTGGTCAAATAGCTTTCCAATATCCCTACTGAATAGCAAACGGAGAATCGCGACTGAAAAAGAGTGCTTCCTAAGATGACCTGTAGATCAAGGGTCATAACCCTAACCGTGTGGATTTAACCTCCTTGACCACAAATTCTTCTTCAACCGAAAGCGTAAACCCCACAATACATAAATTACAATGCTTACGCAATCGAACTGTGAACTTTAATCTAGCCGAGACAGTTCTACAGCGAGCAGTAAATGGGCTGACTCTTCAACTTTCTAGCTGCGCTTCGAATTAATAAGTCCGCTCTAACTTCGGCCACGTCAAAGGTTGCTCAAGACTTGACCGATGCAAGGCTACGTCAAAAGACCGCCTTTCAATTTCATAAGGGCTGACACTCCGAGAAGAAGAAATAACGATCGGCTCTTGTTAGACTTACACTGGACATGTCAGTACCAACACATATTATTATTACAACACAGCAGCAGAATGCAAAGTTAAGAGATGATAATTACACGTCAAAATGTTACATGCATACGTGGGAATACAGCCAGGCTTATGGAAATCTAATAATACAGAAAAACCCGTTCATGTAAATAAGAAGTGAAAATAACAATATGTATGTATGCAAATAACATGAAGCTATAAATCGGTGGATCATGTCAATGAATAACAACGTACAGAAGGAATAATGATTTCTCTACTGAATACTGAATCTGGGTGATGAAATAAAGACATTAAAAGATAGGTAACAGCCTTCCAGAAGAATAGCATAAGATTAAAATGAAAATACTCACATGGAACATTAAATCTTTTGGCTATGGCGGACAGAACTAGAAGTAGCTTGTAGAAATAATTATTGCTTGTTAATTAAAAGTATTAAAGTTAACTATTACGTAACATATCTGGACCATACATGAACACATCCACCGAGGCACTTAAAAGGAATGAGCTTGCACCGCGTTAGTACAGGTAATTGGAATACTATTTTCGCAATGTTTAAAATGCGCATGTGAAATGCACTTGATGGCAATTTACAGATCTGTAGAAAGTTAATTAGCGCTGAACCAACTGGTAAATGGAGTGGTATAGCAAAACGTAGATTGGAGAATCGAGTATGGGATTTTGCTTTTAGATCGTACCTTTGGAGTACATATTTATCTTTGATTGTTCTACATAAAATAATGGAAAAAATCATGGAAGAAGCCAAGCTTGAATACTAATAGATCCTCAGTATAATATATATTAAGTATGTAAAGGATACAATACGAAAATAAATGAGTTTGTCGTTAGGAAATTTAACTATTCCCTCATGTGTAAAGGCGCCATAGCACATACTATATGAGCATAAAGATAGTGACACTCATTGTACTACCTTCTTAGGCAAGCTGTGGTAAGCTCACACACCTTCACTAATGCTACTAACACCATAATATATATTTTTTTCTTCATTGTATTATTAATTTAAAAAGTATAATACAATAGTTGTAAGTGTTTGAAAAAAATAAATATATAAAAACGATAAGATGTACAGATAAAAAAAAAGGTACCATTGGATAAGGATATTCAAAGGTTTTATTAATTGTAATAAATTTTAAAAAATATATTTAAAATATTCCAGAAGTTATAATAATTGCAGTTATAAAATATTTTACAAATAACTTCAAGAACATTGGAGAAATGTCAAGTTCTGGGTTACGATTATGAAAAATTTACAACAAATTATGAAAATAAGAAATTAATTATTAATCATTAATCAGTCTCCTCTAGAAAGTTCTCCTTCAAACTTTCTCTTAAGCATTTATAAACCTTTCGTGAAACAGAGTGCAGATTCCGCTGGGAAGTTTTAACGACTCACGTATAAGATGCCGATCAAACATCCGAAAATTGAATAATTCGTCAACTGTACCTCTGTGTTGTAAACTCATTCATTCATTAATCATAAAATATTTTGGTATTTTATTACCTTTAAATTGAATTTTATTTATAAATTATGAATGGAAATTGAAATTACGTTAGATATTAAAAATGGCGATGGTAATTATAAATGTTAAAAACCATTAGTCAAAGCTTGGGAAAATGATTTATTTGGTCACTTCAAAAGGCTTGTGGTCAGCCGTATAATTTACAAAAAGTCAGGATAGTTTCAGATTTTATTGTTTCATTTTTTATTACACCCCTATTTATCATTTAAGATACTGTAAGATACGATACAGCAATGATTTATTATAAGGAATTCGGATGAGAATCATGGTTTAGTTCTGGTGGCTAAAGGTGCAGCAGGTACTCTTTCACTCTGAGAGCTGCCTTCAAGAATGATTACTTCAACCGTACAATTAACAACCCAGTTAATTAATCGTTAGTGTTGTTACTGCAAATTACCGATGCTTCGCCTTATTCCGAGCTTCCTACAAGGCTCTGGATGTAGAATACACAGTGGGCTTGATTATCCAATTAAAAAAAGTTAAATATAATTAATAGGAAATACACAATTATTTAGGGTTTAATACATACATTAATTAAATATTGAAAAATTAACTGATTAATTTTTTTTTAAAAGCTAAACAAATATTTAATTTTATTCTATTTCTTTTTGCTTACATAGAGATAAAAAAATGAACAAAAAAATATTTAAAGCCCATAACAATTTAAAAAAAAAGTTTTAGTTTCGCCAAACTTGGGAGTACTCAAGATGAATTATAAAATCAATAAAAATATTGTTAGTCATTTTTTCATTCATACAGTGTTGAATATGTAAAATTTAACATAGAATTATCTAGTTTTGAGGTAAATATGATAAATATGTTTTTTATAGATAGATTAGATAAAAATGAAACATAAGATATTGTGGACGGAAAAAAACTAAAGGAACTAACAATAATTAAACTATTTATTACTAGCTTATGCCCGAGGCTTCGTTCGCGTGGAATTTGGTCTGCCACATACAGTTTCGTGAAAGATCATTTAAAATAAATCATTTAATTATTTTTTTAAAATGTAAGTTACTCGTACATCCAAAATTTCAGATGTCTAACTTCAAAACTGACGGATTCTATACTACCTTTGAACTCCTAATTTATTTAAAGAGGAAACCCTTGGGGTGGAATTATCCAAATTTCTTTTTTAAACTATACAAAGAACCTAACTACAAATTTCAAGATGCTAAGTTCCTGATTTGCTTTTAATTATGTACTATAAAGGGGGGGGGGCACATGCCCCCGTGCCTCCACATAAATCTGCCCTTGCCGTAGCCTATGATGTATGACCTATTTTACTCAATAATTTTCATCCAAATCCGTCCAGTAGTTTTTGCGTGAAAGAGAGACAAACTGTATGTTAACTTTAACATTTATAATATTAGTAACATTAGTAGTATATCAAACCAAATAGTTTCACTCATGTTCTTTCTGTTATTTTAACTACTATGTCATGAGATTTAATTATGTACTATACTGGATTCTCCACAGTACCTAAAAAAATGTCGGGGGAGCACGTGCCTCCGTGCACCCCCCCATAAATCCGCGCTTGCTATAGCCTATGTGTTATTCTGATGTAAAACCTATATTACTGTAAAGATTCATCCAAATCCGTTTAGTAGTTTTTGCGTGAAAGAGACACAAACATACAAACTTTCACATTTATAATATTAGTAAGATATAATATAAATAGTTATGTATTTAGACATAAGCAACTTATAATTACATAAATAATATTTTAATTATATAAACATGTATCTGCAACACCGGTGATTTATTCACCGTTTTGTTACATCCAATTTCGTCGAACGTTACTGTTAAGTTGAGGAACTAGTACTAAGTGGAATCATGTTATCCTAGTAGTATATAATTGATATTGGCTTGAAATGAATTTATTGCTTATATTATAACTCTATTTTAGGAAAAAAAAATTACGGGAATGACACGATTCCGCTTCCTCTTAACTATCTCTGGACGAAATTAGACTTAACCACTTGTTCACCAGGGCGGCTAATATATGAATTTATCATAGGCGTCATTATTTGGTGCCTACGTGGATTTATAGACCATTTATATTTATTTTTTTTGCGATAAATTGTTATTCGGTCAGACGATTAATGGATATCTAATTTTCGACTTGTTGGCTATTATGTTTTTTGTTTTTTTTTTAAAACGAAGTATAAATGACTTCGCTTCCTTAAATGGAATGGCAAAGAAAAAATGTAAAATAGATTAATAGCTCCTAAGAACCATAAGGTCGTCATTCGTGAAACCATGATTTAATGGTGACGGGTGACTAACTCATGACTACGAAATTGCAGTGATCACTCTTCAACCATGATTAATTTAAACTTCACTCTCTAACTCATTCATCCAATAGCTAATCTAATTGCAGTAATGGCTTACTATTATACTATTTTTTAAAAATGACAGCTGAAGATGGCAAAGAATTATCAGATCCTCATATGGAGTAAATATAATATATGGTGGATATATATATATATATATATATATATATTGTATTTTCGTTCTTGAGTTTCAGTCTTTCTTGAACTTCTTAGGCGACGTTTCGAGACTAGGTTAGTCTCATACTCATGCCCTGACAATGAACAAATGAGCTTTTAGTAAAAACATTAAATAGCACACTAAAATAGATGTAAAATGACCTGTGTAAGTTGTAATAGATAGGGTGTACTTACAAGTTCCAAAGAATGAATCAGTTTTTCATTAATCAGTTGCCTCGCAAAACAGCATAAAATGTTTGTATTGCAATTGCTATGATCAATGAGTAAGTAATCCATTTTTTAGGAACAGCAGTTTATTTAATTGTTGAATCATATTAGATATTGTTATTTTTATATATTATGAATTAATTAAATTTGCATAACACGAGCTAAGACCTTGAGCATCCGATTTTTTGTTTACAGCGCGATTTTTATACTTCTCTATAGTTATCATTTCTTTTATATTCCGTTTGAAACTATTTTTCTCTTGGTGTATTATTTTAGGTTTATCAAATTTAAAGGTATGTTGTGTATTTCTAAAATGTGTAGTGAGAGCTGTTTGATCTGGTTTATTAGGGTTTTTTATTATTGAATCACAACTATATTTGTGTTGGTACACTCTACGTTTTAAGTATTGTTCCGATGTTCCGAAATAGGATTTACCGCATTTATCTTCACATTGTATTTCGTACACGACATTTGATTTTAGCTCTAATTTATCCGAATCTTTGGTTTTTGTAAATAGTCTTGACACAGTGGCTGTGTTTTTGAATATAATATAATAATCACAAAAACAGACAAAACAAACCAAACTGTCGCGATCAACAGAGACGAATACATAAATAAAATTGCTAAATGATGCCCTAACTTATAAAAAGGTCGGTTCCAATCCTACACATAAATTGATGACAGATACCAACATAACTCTAGGATTATTAAAGAAGAATAATTACATTGATATAAAACATACAAAAAACTCAATACCAATTCCCCGACTTCCCCTAAATTATATACAGTTATAAAAAATCATAAACCCGGAAACCCGGTCAGACCTATAGTATCATTCATAAATTCACCGACGTATGAGCTTTCAAAATACTTAGCCGAATTGTTAAATCACTTATCTACAAATAAATATAATCTTAAAGATTCATTTGAATTTCATTAAAAAATCACAAATATTAAAATTCCTGAAGGCTATAAATTAATTTCATTAGATGCCTCGTCTTTATTTACTAACATATGCATTTCCAAAATAAAAACTATAATAGAAAAAAATTGGAATAAATTAAAAACGCATACAAAAATCCCCAAAAAACTATTTTTACAATTACTGGCCCTATGTACAGATAGAGGATATTTTCAATTCAATGAAAAATTTTATATCCAAAAATTCGGCTGCCCTATGGGATCTCCTATTTCACCTATCTTGGCTGATATTTACTTAGAAGAACTGTTAAATACAGTCATACCAAAAATACCATTTAATATCCCGTTTCTATTTAAATATGTGGATGATATAATAACAGCGATACCAACCGAAAATAATGAAAAAGAAATAATTTTAAATGAATTTAATAAATATTCCACTGGATTAAACTTTACTATTGAATTTGAAAAAGATAATAAAATACCATTTTTAGACGTTCTCTTAATCAGAAAATCAAACGGAGAAATAGAAACTAAATGGTGGCAAAAACCTACTCACTCTGGTCGATACATACACTACACAAGCCAATGCCCCAAAAAATATAAAATAAATACCGCTAAAAACCTAATAAATCGCGCAAGAAAATTATCATCCCCAATACACCAAAAAACAGCCGAAAACAACGTAGTGGACCTCTTATTAAAGAATGGTTATCCACACAGCCTCCTTCGCAATTTATTAAAAACAACAAAAACACTTTCTAACCAAAACAACCTAAATGAAACCAATCCTAAAAAAAAAAATACTATACATTACCTTATTTACCAACACTTTCAGAAAGACTAGCAAAAACACTCACCGGTAATAAAAGTAAAAAAGACTCCGCAATTACTTTCAAAAACACAGCCACTGTGTCAAGACTATTTACAAAAACCAAAGATTCGGATAAATTAGAGCTAAAATCAAATGTCGTGTACGAAATACAATGTGAAGATAAATGCGGTAAATCCTATTTCGGAACATCGGAACAATACTTAAAACGTAGAGTGTACCAACACAAATATAGTTGTGATTCAATAATAAAAAAACCCTAATAAACCAGATCAAACAGCTCTCACTACACATTTTAGAAATACACAACATACCTTTAAATTTGATAAACCTAAAATAATACACCAAGAGAAAAATAGTTGCAAACGGAATATAAAAGAAATGATAACTATAGAGAAGTATAAAAATCGCGCTGTAAACAAAAAATCGGATGCTCAAGGTCTTAGCTCGTGTTATGCAAATTTAATTAATTCATAATATATAAAAATAACAATATCTAATATGATTCAACAATTAAATAAACTGCTGTTCCTAAAAAATGGATTACTTACTCATTGATCATAGCAATTGCAATACAAACATTTTATGCTGTTTTGCGAGGCAACTGATTAATGAAAAACTGATTCATTCTTTGGAACTTGTAAGTACACCCTATCTATTACAACTTACACAGGTCATTTTACATCTATTTTAGTGTGCTATTTAATGTTTTTACTAAAAGCTCATTTGTTCATTGTCAGGGCATGAGTATGAGACTAACCTAGTCTCGAAACGTCGCCTAAGAAGTTCAAGAAAGACTGAAACTCAAGAACTAAAATACAATATAATTTCCATAACAGTCAAGATAAGTAGAAACCAATATATATATATATATATATTTAAAGAATTAGAAGTTTTTTCATAAAAAAATATGAAACATTTTTTAATAAAAAAAAAAGATGCAGAAAATAAATAAAAAAATTATTGAATAACTTGTTTCTTTTTTCCTTCTCCTTACCATTTTCATTGGAGAACCTACGCCTCTCGCGTGCTTTCATTTATTTATTTTTTTATGCTAAGTGTGCTCGTATAACAGGTTTTAATAAGAGCAAGGGAAGGGAAAAAAGAGTCGTCCAGTAAAAAGGAAAAAAAAGCGTGTATTACTAATTTGTATCGATTACATACCTTACGTAAGATATAAGAATCCACTTTAGCTGCAAATGCTTTCCATTTTATGTCCATTTCTCATTTTTAATTTAACCAAGATGTTGCATAACGATCATTCCGGGCTGTTATACTCTTTCTATAAACGACTTAATGTTCCTGAAATAAATCATTCATGTGTATGTTCCTTTCACCATTAACATTATAATCGGTAATTATTGAGCGGTTAACTGAACAATAAAATTCTTAAATACCATAAAAACAGAATTTAAACCGTGAATTAATTATATTTAAGTTATTTGCTTTGTGATATTTTATTGCAAGATTGTATTCAAAGATTCCTTAGTTTCTCAAATATCCAATTGTTGTTTGTCCATTTAACATCACTTAATGCACCTATGGCTCATCGGACTATGCAACATCGGGAGCTCTAAGTTTTAGTTTTTAGGACGAACCAAGTTTAATAATCTTCAACGGGTTATTAATTTCCACCGCAAAGGCCAGCGACTGCCATTTCATTTGTCTCTTTAATAAATATGAATTTTTATTTTATTTTTTTCTTCGGCGTTACTGCCCTTGAAGGGCATGAGCCTCATCACAGATTGCACGCCAGGCTGTTCTATCAGCCGCAACCGCTCTCCATCCTCTCACTCTAAGTTGCCGCAGATCCACTTCAACATCGTCTAACCATCTCATTCTAGGACGTCCACATCTTCGAGTACCACCTGGCTTTTCAAAAAGCAACTTCCTTGGTAGGCGATTTCCTTCCATGCGCTCCACATGCCCGAGCCACCTTACCCTGCCCTTTTTTATAACGCTTACTATATCCGGCTGATTATATAATGCTCTCAAATCTTCATTTTTTCTAATTTTTCACTGTCCCTCAGAGTAGATTGGGCCATATATTTTTCTGAGCATTTTTCTTTCCCAGGCACATAGCCTTCTCTCCATCTCCTTCATCAGTAGGTACCCATGTCTCACTGTCATAGGTGACTGTTGGGCGAATAATAGTTTTGTAAATGATGACCTTGGCTTTCCGAGGAAGATCATTGTAATTTACAACTCCGTGAATTGCAAAAAAGCAACGATTTCCTGATGCAATTCTGGCCTCAATCTCTTTATATTTTCATGGTTTTCAGTGACCAGCGCTCCCAGATATTTAAAAGCCCTACAAACTGGGAGGTAAAGTCCTTTGATACTAATCGTATGCGGTTGATTCGGTGCATGGTTATGGGTGCTCTTCATGTATTCCGCCTTCTTCTCATTGATCTGGAGACCTCTTCTGTTTGCTTCTCGTTCGATCTATTCTAACGCTCCGGCGAGCGCCGGTAGTGTTCTGGCTACCAAGTGGAAGTCAGCATAGGCCAATACCTGTGTGTATCTGTCATAGATAGTGTCTCCAGGGTTGGTTTTTATTCCTCGTACTGCTCCCTCCATGGAAAAATTGAAGAGAATTGCCGACAGAGGATCTCCTTGCCTTAGTCCATTATTGACTGAAAACTCCTTTCCTACTGTACCCTGTGTTTTGAACCGACATTTAGAATCGGTCATCGTCAAACGAACCAGACGTACTAACTTCTTGGAGACTCCAAAACCTCGTAAATCTCGCAGAATGAAGAATTTTTATTCTCTTTAAAAATTCCTACAGGGCTGCGAAACAGCGATCTTGGGAATACTAGGCTGTTACGCTAACCACTACACCACATATGACACAAAGGCCTACTTCATAACATGAAAATGAATAAGCATGAACAACTTCCACGGATGACTGCCACCTCGAGAACTAATCAGAATATAACGAAACCATGCGATTTCGCAAGTCTTTTTTTTTTTAAACAGTGTTATGCTAAATACAGTCATAATTCTTGACAAAAATTAAAGAATAAAATTTTCGCACAGTAGTCCATGCGTTTCATATCCTGTACTATGAAGAAATCCTCTTTTCAGCCTCACTCTTTGACAAAAGACGACTTTAGATCCAGAGGACACTTGACGGAATGCGGTTTGGAGGGAGAAAGATGGGAAGAATTCTCTTTTTGCACAATGATTATCCCATTTAATTGCATCTCAACTGTCCATCCACATTCTACAAACTTTATAATGTAAAGTGCTAATTCCAACCCAGAAGATACAAGTTGATAGCCTTCTTTCACCATACGAGTAACGTCTTCGCTAAAAAGGTTTTAAAAGATAGGATGGAGGTTTAAGTTTATTGAAAAATATATGGTAATTAGTTCAAGGTGAAAATGAAAAAAAAACATATTAATTTTAATAATAGGCCTAAAACCATTAAAAAAGATATCTACATCCACGGTGGTTAAGTCGAATTTTCTTCCAAACGGATTTCTTTTGCTTAGAGAAGCGTCATCCCGTTATTTTCGAAGTTAATAGTGGTATTGGCTTTGACTTGATATTGATACAACATGCCAGGAACATACAATAGAATAAAAGAAAAAGTAATCCGAGAGTAAATACTAAAACCGTTCGTATACATATTGCGAGTGGACTTACATTACTTGTCCTTAATAGAACAATTAAAATAAATGTGATGTTAGGAATACTAGCAGCAAATAATCTGAACAAAATTGATCTCCTATAACAACCAATAACCTCAAGCAGCAAGAAATGTATAAAAACATCTATATTTTTTTACCGTTATCAAATCATATATTACTAGTTCAAACTTATTTTTATGTTTATGGGTGCTTTTTCGGTGTCTCAGGTACTCGTTAAAGATCCGTATCCTAATTACACCTGGATAGACTAAATTTAGGGCTCTTTTAGTGTAGCAGTTAGTACACCACAGGTGATCCCAGCTGAAATAGTTGATTAATTCTATAAACTCTGGAAGTATTGCCACTTTCAGGTTTAAATGCCATACAGGGATTTAAATGGAAACATCCCATCAACTCATAAACTCAACATTTACTTCCCAATACAATAGATGGCTCTACATCCCAAGGCCTCCCGCAACATCAACCGCCTCTATTCGCAGCTGCTCTCTATTCGCTGCTGCTCTCCAGTTACGGGTGCTTAAGATGGCCCGAGCATCCGCAGCCACACCATCCGCCCATCGGAGCCTCGGTCTTCCAACCCTTCTTGTTCCCTGCACTTTTTCTTGAAGTAATTTTTTAGGGACTTCATCTGTTCCCTTACGTGCGATGTGTCCTGCCCATCGTAGCCTGTTCACCTTTATAAACCTGGTAATGTAATGGTTCGTATAGTCCGGCTATTTTTAAGTTCGACCGTTGCTTCCACGTGTCATTATGAAACACTGTTCCATAAATTCTCCGTAATATTTTTCGCTCAAACCTCATGATAGCCAGCTCTTGTGCCTTTGTGAGAGTCCAACACTCCGAAACATACGTCAGTACAGGCCTTATCAGAGTTTTATATATAACATTTACTTCCCAGAACAATGTTAATGTAAACGTAATAAACATAATAAGCATTGAAGAACTTGATACACATATTCCGTTGTCTAACTACACGAAGAAGAAATACCTGCATCTCAACTAGAGAACATGCAATGTCAAGGCGAACTGAAGCCTGCTCCATACGGTCATCACGAGCCAACAACCGCTTACTTATGCACGGACATTGGAATTGTGCAGAACCGGACGACATCGGAGTTGTGACACAATGCACTCGCTACTGCTCGGACCCGCTTGTTAGGCAATCAGCAATCGGTTATTTTACAAAGCGCTGCCGTTAACATCGCACTATATTCGTGACTAGAAAGGGAAAGGTAACTGGACAGGGCTAGGATCATTGAGCAGGGTTTCAAAACTCAATGAGAAAAGTAATTATGCCATTCATGAAAGCTTAACATTTCAAGAAATTTAACGCTTCCGAAGAACTCATTAATCTACACAAGGGAATGTTACGTCGGAACATAATGCCAAACGCGGAAAGAAGTGTGTGATGGCAACATGAGGCAAATCACGACTTCTTATAAACGTATCAGCAACTACCTAGAGACATTTCACCCAAATATACTAAGTATACATTCAGTTAATCACTTTTCATATCATAACAATCTGTTAATTTAGATCGCCCTAACTAAAGATATCAGGGTCACCTCTAGTGTAGCATAAAGTGACGTTAAATGGATAAACAAAAAAACTAAAGATACTTTTTATCTTTTATAAATAAACAATAAATCATTTTTAATTACAAAAATATGAGCTAAAACCATACTGGACTAAAGGTTGTTGTATTACAAGTACCATTTTATGACCCCAAAGATTTTTTAAATAAATCACCATAAACATGATAGAGCTCGTACAATAGATCTTTATGCTGAAAACATTACAATACTTCGGTCAAATTGTTTATGTTTTTAACTACCTCACATTTTCGTTACACTATAAAAATTAGAGCTTAATAAAACTACTAAACAACCACATGGAGTTTGATTAATTAAGTCGAGTTTGTCTATATCTAAAGCTCTGGTGAATAAATATTAATTCGAATTTTCTCCAAAAAGAGTTTCTGGTTCTTAAGGAAACAGAATTGTATTATTTTCCTAGCGAATAGGCGATAACTCCATTTCAAGCAAATGCCTGACCATGAAAATAACACGATCAGGCTTCACTAAGATTAAGAATTTATGAAAAAAAAAATCGACCTAAACACTTATTTACTGAAGAGGTAGAATTAATAAAACAAAAACAAACGTTAATTAGAGTAGTTGGTGTTTCTGCATTTGCAATCATCCACTAGAATTGCAATCATCTTCATTGACCATCCTTAATCATTTTAAGTGATATGAAAGGAGTCTGATGGATTGCTAATATCTATGGTTATCGCTGTATATTGAAACATCGCGAATATGATAACCAATCGGATGCCGGTGAAGAACGCTGGGAGAGGATGGGGAGAGAAACCCCTTCTCACGATGGAAGAGGAAAGCGCTAGGTATCCCGGAGTTCTCACGAAGCGGTGCGATTCCTCGCGAGCAATTAGTCTGATCACTGCCATTGTGTGGCTCTTCTGAGGGACCCACTCTTATTACGTAACCACCCCCGAACAAATGCCCCGAAGAAAGTCCACCTTTTCCGTTCGGCTCCTTGTGTGTGCTAGCTCAGATTGTATAACGTTATTAAAGTTAGATTGTAGTCCAGCGAGTGAAAGGTAGTTTTTCTTGGGTCGAAGTATAGGCCAGTTCAGTTTTGGAAGTATAGGCCGAAGATTAACTAGCATTTAGGCCCACAGCACCTACCTACCGCTTTAAATATTTTGAGAATGAATAACTTAAAATCCGTGTCCGTTAAACAGTGTCCAGCCAAAATAAACGGTATCCGGCTTGTGTTATTTTTTTTTAATTCTTTTTCATTAGAATTTCAAAAGATTTATAGTAATATTCAAATACTCTTGATTCTACATAAAAATTGTTTGTTGTACCTATTAACACTGAGAAAAAAATCCTCAATAATGTAAGGTGTCCGGCTTGTTTACCCAAACATCCGACCAAACGGGCCGGTCTGTTCGGCTATTAGGTTTGCGACCTGGCAACCCTAATTGCGTAGAAGAATACGCAACACTTCCCAATGGCTGGTTTGTACTCAACGTAAAAAAACAGCACTATTACACACAAAGGGTTTGAGTTCAATACATCTAAGACACTACAGTTCTTAAGCCAACGAAGGTGCAGAGTGGCTTCTACTATAAACTTTAGCTCTAATTACGGGTACAGAGGATAAGTGAGCCCCGGAAGGATAGAGATCCACTGCTGTTAATAAATAAATAATTTATCTGCCCAAGGCCGGCTTCGAACCTTTCCACGGAGAAAAAACAAAGGACTGTGAAGAAGATGTTTAACAATTTCGGAAAATATAAAATACACAGTCAAATGAATTATACTTTTTAATCTATCCTATTGACAATAAACTTTCCATTTTAAGGAAAACCCCCCGATTCTGCCATGGAGTTGTTATTATTTACATAAAGTGAAACGAAGAACACGCAACTTCATTGTTATGCCACCGTCAGCAAGATAAACCTTAATATGGTATAAACGAAATTATAATTTCAAACGGGTCGACCTAGTCACTTAATTAGCCTCTGAATAATCCCTTAGGGCCCTCATGAATTTACAATTCCACGGTATCGACTAATTTCCCTAAGAGAATGTATCATGTATGACACAAAAATTATTTATAAATGTATGAAAAATCCAAGTTTTTCAGTATTATCATAATTATAATTTAAAAACCGACCAACAGAATTTACGCCTCAACCTAAAAAAAATCAACCAAACAACTAAATCATAAAATAAAAAAAACAATACTTTTTAACCAAGCGAATAATATAGAAAAAATATTAACAAATATTTGAAATATAATTAAAACTTCAAATTTAATTATATTGTAAGAAAACAGCATTATTGATAAACATCCAAACAAATAAAATGGTTATTGATTATGTTAGCAGTATAAAAAAGTTGAACAATATTTAATAGCCATACAGATTATAAACTTATGGGATCATCAAATCATAAAACATTTTTTAATTAGTAAAACTCCTATTAGTATACCATTTATCTTCAATTTAGTACCCAACAAGTTACACAATTCCGCCATAAAAAGCAGGATTTCGATTTTTCTGGCATAGAGCAGTTATTTTTTTTCAACCAAAAACACTTTTGATCGTTTTATATTGTGCTTTCTTTTTTATCTATTTTTGTCTTTTTCTATCTCAGTTAATATCCCATTGTTGATTTTTAAATTGTTCAGAAGTAAAATTTACCACTAATCTCTTTTTTAACTATTTTTTTTTAATTTGCCTTCCTTTCGCAAAACGCGTTCTTGGCGTTCTTCTTCTGTCAAATGAAATTTTGAGGATCCATTTTTATTTTTCCTATGTAATGTACATATGAGTTTATTTATTTTGAAAGTGACCGTTTATTTTGAAAGTGACCTAACTCCGTTTTTAAAATTTTTGCCTAACTCCATTCTTGATAAGAAAACATACATTATTCACTTAATAATTGTTAACATTTTAATTGGAACCATAAATTTAACAGCCTTAGATACACTTAAGCAGTATGACTCATTAGTATCCTATACGTATATTTTTAAATTCATCGAAACGCAAACCCTTAAATATTTGAAGATAAATGGAGGTAGGCCACTTTCAAAATAAACGGCTCATATTTATAAATTCATTACACGTCGGAAACATTGTTGTTTGTCATGGAAACATGGCTAATCGATGCTACAGTGGGAGCTGTAAATTTTGCCTATCCAAGTTTAATTAGAGTAACGAGTACCTGACATCGTGCAGACTCGGAAACCCCATTTTACGTCCCTTCCGAAGGGCGGCATAACCAAGGATTTTTTACTCTCTTTAAAAAATCCTAGGGTAACGTTTTTGTCATTCATCTTATCTTGAGTATGGAGGGATTCAAGGAAAGTGTGAAAAAGAAACCTGTGACGAAGTCGTCCGACGACAGAAAGACCCAGCACAGTGAAAGGATGAATGAATACTGGAAGGAACGGAAGAGAAAACTACAGGGTGGGGAGAATAATAAATAATTGGCACGTGGTCCTTACTAGGCCTCATAAAAAATTTAAAAAAAAAAGAGACTTTCATACTATTTTTTAAAATCAGTTTATCGCCTTAAAACCGGGAACAGGAACGTTACAAGACGTAGCGCCCCACTCCCTAACGACAAGGAGACATTACTGCCCGAAGCATGTTTCCTAATGAACTAAAACTCTTAAAGGGGAGGGGAGAGGTAGCTGATGACCACTACAACTTGGAGCAATCGGGGACTTACTATACCTGATAAGGAAAAAGCAGGAAGAAAGTCCGGCTTGAATCCTTTCTAACTGTCACCGTGTACCACATAAATCTCGGCACATCCACTTAAAGTAGAACCGACCATTAAGGCAGTAAATATTTATACTTGTCTAGTTAGCTAATTAATAGACAGGCTATCCTTTGATAAGATTTTTATTAATTATATATAACCTATAAATTAATAGGTTGTCCTTTTTCGTTCATATGGCTACAAACGATTAGTCCTTTCGTTATTGAATATCCGTTATTGTGATTTATGAGTCAGGGCTAAGGATCTAATAAAATCATGTAAGATGATTTTCACAACGGAATAACTAAGTATACTTAAACATTTTCAGTACAAATTAGCAAACTCTAATATAAAATAAAAATAATTATTAGAATGTAGTTGGATAATAATAATAAAAAAAATTAAAATATTGGAATATCATAATATATGAGAACTTGACTGAACGTCTTTGAATGATGATGATTGATAAGTCTGTTTGTACTTTTGAGATGTTCAACATATGATCTTGACCTGAATTGGCGAAACGTTGACTGGTTAATACTTTTCCATCAAAATAGAAACTAGATGTTTCCAATATCATTCTTGAATATTTAGAATATATGTACGTATACCTGCTAACAAAAAAAAAAGTAGAGTACTTATACATTTTCTGTTGTGATTCTTCTTCCCAAATGAAAAGAATTCGACGATTTCATAATTGTTATCTAATACTACTTCATGCCTTTTTTAACGAGTTATTTTTTACATATATAATTGTATCTATTTTTGTTTAAATCTTTACATCTTTCACCTTCTTATTTCGATAAATTGGCATGACTTAAACAATTATAACTATAACAAATATAAATTACTTGTCTCGCGGGTTAGATAATTTTTAAAAAGTATACATGTGTCTAAATGGGTAAGCTATTTGGAGACGATTAAATATTACTAAATGTGTTTCTATGTCTATAATCATTGATAACCACCACCAGTTCACAGATTTTTAAAAGATTATCGCTATCTCTAATATTTGATGAATATAGAGCACCTTAGTATGCCTCAATAAAAAATAAAATAAAAACGGTAACAATTCTGATGTTTTCTTGAAACATATTAGTAGTCGAATATATCAAACTAGAAGGATTAAAAAATCCCCGATGAAGCTATGATATTTTGCCAAAATACAAATTACCAAGATTAAGTTTAATTTTGGATGTTTATTTATACATATCTTCAAGATTATTTCAGTCAGATTTCACCTCAGCCTATGTACTACAAAATTTCATAACCATACATCATACCTTTCGTGACCTCGCTAATGAGAGCGTGAAAGAGTGGAGTCAAGTTGCAATGATTTAAATTCAAACATTCTTTATTTTCATCATAATACTCAAACTATCTAGATTGAATTGCCGGATGAAAGAATGCTCAAAAAAGTTCTGCGTGAAGCGTTTCCAGGAAAAAGAAAGAGGGGACGACCACGTAAATGCTGGATTAAGGACGTGGAGGAGGACCTGCGTAAAATTGGAGTGACCAACTGGACGAGACGGGCCATGGACAGAGAGGAATGGCGAATCATTGTTGGAGAGGCCAAAGTTCATCTTGGACTGTAGAGCCGAAGAAGATCTAGACTGAATAATTTTTTGTAATATAAATTAAAGGACTCATAAATTATACCATAGCCGTACATATCGACCGTCCTAAACGAAAATAGCGTATCAGAATACTGGTAAAACTGAGAACGTATAATTTGAATTATGGTAGCCTAAACCATTATTTAATTTGTCTTATTTTGGAACAATAATTAGTAAATTAAAATTACAATTAGTTATTTTTGGCATTGCTAAACTAATGCGAAAGTACACGATACAATGAAACTTAGCAAAAATAGCAGATATACGTTGGATATGGACCAACGCTATATGAATTAAATGTACGAAAGATTATTTTATACTTTCTATACCAGTTTTATATATTGTAAACTAATAAAACAATAAAATTATAATTGTGAAATAAGAAAGTTTCTAGTAATAAATTTTAAACTAATATACAGCCACCCTTTATATCGGAGACAGTCAAAGAAAATACTTAGTATTCGAAGGACAGTTGTAATGACTCATTGAAGTTCATTGCCAACGACTTTCGCGGACGTTGAATGAACTGGAAATTTAAATTTACTCTACTATAACTAGTTTTGTTGTAAAAAATATTTTTTTTTATCATAAAAAAATCCTTATTTGTTTAGTTACATCCCTACTAGTTACATGGAAAGAATAATTTATCTGTAGATATTTATTTCAAGGACGAAATTCGTGAATCGATTACTCGCTTCTTCCAACGAAACAGAGAGTATACATAATGGTTGAAAAGAGTTACTAAACACTTTTCTAGGTCGCCAATGAAATGTGTTTAACAGGCGACTTATTGTATATAAGTAGCCTGCCAGATTTATCGAACAATTACTATTAGTTGCAACTACGCACCTTCCTCTGTGCAAGTTGACGAATTCTAACAAAATCTCATACGTCAAGAAAATCTCCAAACGAATTTCTTGTACTTAGGGAAGCGCAATCGTGGGAAAGTTAGGAATTTGCTTGAAAAGTAGTAATTGCTTACATTACAATTTCGTTTCAAGCCAACAAGTCAGAGAATGACACGATTCCGATTCCCTCAATACAGTTGACTCTCTCAGGCCCAGAGACTGGACAAAACTCGACTAATGCATTTATTCACAGGGGCTGCAGGTATATCATCATCAAGTGGTCGGGTCTTTTTTTTTAAATGTAAAGCAACTATAGATGGCCATCAAAGAAAAAGTAATTTCCAACCAAACCATTTAGTGTGACTTCAATAAACTGAAAAGACTTCCGAAAGCACCAAAATTCATCATAACTTTCCCCCACAGGCACTAAGACGTATTCAGAGATACCAAATATGGATTCCTCATAATTGGTCACAGTGACTTTCCTCAACAGCGTACATCAGCTTCATGTATCCGATCGAAGGCCGCCTTCACAATGGGAGAAAGTGGAAGTTCGGGATAAGCGATGTTTTCTGGACGAAATGGAGGCGTCGCCCGTTAAATGAACGGTTGGAGCCAGCAATAATTTAGGCTTTGTGTCCATGTTCCTGGCCCGCTCTTTGATCCGGGTAGGATGGACTTACGTAACCACGAAAACGGTTAGGCTAGGAAGGGATTGCGACGCGTGTAGCGAATCCTTCGCCGCCTTAATCGACCTGGATTGGCCTTACACGATTCAACTTTTTATTTTAATATGCAAAATTATATTAATAAGAAGCATAATAATTTATAACGGCCCTCTTTAGTAGACTATGTCTGTTGGTACACAATTTGCATATTTTGTTTATATCCATTTTTAAAATCATATTTAAAGCTTATGAATAGAAGAGGATGTATGTTCAGGAGATTATTATAGAATAAAAATCAAAGTCCTACCTTAATCAACCAACATCTATTGCAAAAAAAGATCGAATGATTCACAATGACAATGCTCCTTCTTTATCGGTTTAAGAACAATACACAGACCAAGTTATCTTGTTTATGGACAAGTAACTCGTATAAACAATTTGATCTATCTCACCCATGAAAAAAAACAAGGGACACTGTAGCTAGATCAATCCGCATATCAGCAGCCACTTATAAATATTTAAGATATGTATCAAGAGACCAAGAGTTCTGAAATTTTATTTCCAAGGAGAAATGCTATCCTGATAAATGTGACTAAGCCAGAAATGTTTTTAGCTGTCTAGGTACGAATATGATAAAAATAATCTTTTATTCTTTAAATCCAATGAACCCATTTTTTTATTGTAAATAAGACATCAATTTCAAAGCTAATATCTGAGGAAAAAAATCATAGTTTTAAACAGAAACACCAAGAAAAGAAAATATGCAAAAAGAAAAAATGGCCAAACAGTTTTAGCCTTAAAGTGTTGATTTCAGTTGATGCTATAACATTATTTTGAATTTTGAGAGAAATGAGCTAAAGCTTTACTAAATGAGGCAGTTGAGCGTGATCTAGGATAAACCACCACCCTGTACAACAGTTGCCCAAGAAACATACAGTCTCTTCCACTCGTACTGAACTCAAGATCCTTCATGGATTGTAGAGGTACAGTTCTTTTTTTGAGGGAAAAGAAATGTTTAATTTATTGTTTATAACAGTTAAGCTTCGAAATTATAAGACAAGACAGTGAATAACTAAATATTTGCAGTGCTGAATTATACATTTTTATTTGTTTTGTTTTTTCTCTTTCTAATTTTTTTTAGGAACCGTTATCAGCAGCATTGGTTTATGATCACAATGGAATAGAATATGAATTTTTTTTATTAATATGTTATTGTTTTAGCTACAAACAAATAGGAGTACTACCACTGCGCAAATTCTTCAGTTGTCTTTATCCATGTATCTACATGCCTTGTATCATTTAAGTATTCTATTCATATGTATTATTATGATGCAGTGGCAAATTTCGATAAATAAATTTTTCAAAAAAGGCTACCAATATGAGGAAGGGGAGGGGAGAATTGTTTTAATAATTATTATCTCTAAATTTTAAAATAACGAGAAAACCACGAAAAAATGAGGAAAACAAGAGCGAAATATCGGACAATGGACGAAGGAAGCCGGCAAAGACACATCCGTTTTCCCTCGTAAGTGAAACAACCGGTTCCTAATGTGTGGGCCCGTGAAGCCACCCACTTTCACCCCGAACCTCTGTCATTGCTACGAGTACACTCTCTTATTTCCTTTAATCGCTAAGAGATATGTCGTAAACAGGATATGGTACATAATGTAAAGGGTCCAGACAAGCAATAAGATTAGCATAGCAATATATAGGAACAACAAAGGTCCGGGTGGAGGTCAAAGAAATAGTTCCTTAAATAGATATCTGACTATTTATTAGAAACCGAAGTTGGGTTGAAGTTCTTCAGAGCTTGTATTGTAGGTCACAAGTATAGAAGTATTGAAGTTCACATCCATACTTGTGACTACACAAGCCCAGAAGACCTGCAATGTGGGAATACCTGCAAAGGTTTCTAATAAATAGATTGTATGTAAGGAATTATTTCTTTGACCTATATATTTTCTTCTACTTATATACAAGGTCAACTAATATTATTCAATATATGTAAGAACCTAAAAACGGCAGCGATGCAATGAAATATATCAAAAAAACATAAAATGACAATATTATTATTCAACAAAACTATTATACTTATTTTTTTTCTTTTAATTAAACGCAAGTTTGGCCGCATACGTTAAAGCAAAATCAATGGTTCCCAACATGGAAGGCGTCAGTACGTCAGGGGGAAATGAGTGAGACCAGTTGAAAATGAAAAATTCTGACCTAATTCTAGTTATTTTTCACTAATAAGTTCTTCTTTACCTTTAATTGGGAGTTATAATGTTGTAGTAAAACTTGTGACAATAAAACTAAATGTTTGTTTTCAATGTATTTTTTATTAATTATTATTTATTTCAATGTATAGTTGTTTTTTTCAGTTGCCCACACAATTTATAGTACAAGGTGCGTAGGTCAAAATTCATTTAAAAAAAGGTTGGGAATCGCTGCGCTAAAGGAAGAACAAAACCTATTAGTTTTCGAAAATTATATATTACGGATAATTTTCTGCCTGAAAAATATAGTGTGGAAAATTAAGTGCATTAGAATAGCGTAGGTTTATTACTTATTAATAAAAATAATTTTATTATTGACTGTATATAGAAATATTGCAGACTAAATAACCGACAAACTGTTAGGGTTATATCATCGTCTATACTTCGAAATGTTTGTAGAAACTTTCCCTTATTGATGAACTGGTTACCGAAATATACTTATTTCCCATAATTACACTCTTTTTCATACTAAAACAAACGATTATTTTTATTTTAGAAGATACTATTATAGCGAAATCCTGCGGAACTGATACCATAATTTCCATCTAAAAATAAATCTTGGCTAATGAAATATACCAAGGACGCAACAAATCACGGCAGTAAGGTCACTACAGTTAATTGTTGAACCATCTTCATCTTGCAATATTTTTTCCCTGACTCATCAGCCATAAAGTTCAATTCGTTCTAACGGTGCTTCATGGTGAACTAAACTATAATTTAAAATGACCTTAAAATAATATCGAAACCATAACGGACGATAGAGTAAAATCGAGAGAATTATAAAATACATCTTAATAAGAACGACCAGGATGGATTACCTCAAAGGTTGTCTTCTTCGATTCATGGATGAACTTTTAATAAGAGCTAATAAGAATTTTGATAGAGAAGAACTAAAAATCGCAGAATTTGGATTCTGAATTTGAACAATAAGAAAGTTTCAATTTTGTTGTTGTTTATTCATTTAACTTCACTTTATACTAATATGGATATTCGGAAGATGCTAAATTTTGCCTATCCATGTGTAATTAGGACAAGGAATCTTTAAAGAATACATGACTCAGTGCAGGCTCGGACCCCCATTTTACGCCCATTCTGAAGGACGGCATATCTAATGATTTTTTACTTCACACTGCATTTATTTAAAATACATACTGAGACCACCAGCAGCGATCCAGCAATCTTGGACATAGAAGGCTGTTATGGTAACAACTCCCCATGCGCCCCCTAAGTTTTAACGTGAGAGTCGGATATTAAATGCTACACAGATTTATGAAACTATAATACGTAACTACATACAAGGATTACGAAAGCTAGATAAAGGGTTAGTATAGTAATGAAATTGGAAAGGAAAATGATCTGATCAATTTCTAAAAAATTACTCCAAAGAGGTCGGACGATTATATGAGTGGCCGGTATAACTATCTTGGCCTTCTGAAAACTGGATGTAACATCTTCCACTTTCCAGAAAGTGGTTGGTAGTTGAGGACAGGCGTGAAGAAACATCCGCGTTACAATACCCTTCCTCTAGAGCAACTGCTAAACTCCCGAGTGAATAGGAATACTTAACAAAACTCCTCAGAACACGAAAGGTCTAGTGACTGAATGCGTGACACAATACATTTCGGGGACAGCCTGCTCAACTCCCCGTGAAGTATCTTTCCACGTCTGAGAAACCCGTCGTCACGAGACACGCAGAAAAGTGTGTGAGCGGAGGGCTTAATGGGTTACGCAAGTATGACGACAAGCACCATCATATCGACCAGGAAGGAGCCTATGTTTGGCATCTGGGCCAACACCTAACGAGGAACTCATCTAATCCTATGACTCCACAGAGATTAAGAACGGTCGGTGACAAGAGAATGGAACGAAAGTCTGTTCCAATCATAACAGAGGAAGAATGGCCACCGCTCATGGAGAGAAATAAAAGATCTAAGGCAGCGATGTTGCGTCTTTGGAAATGAGGAATCTGTGAATGGTTTCGAAAAGAATGGTGATACAGTTGCTGAGAAAGAATGGCGAATGTCCATAAGCAGGCCAAAACTCTCAACAAATAAAGCATTGAATATTTCTTTTAAACTTTTACGAGAACATTCTTACAAACGAACATATTAAAGAAATAACTAAACTAAAAGTATAAAAATAAATTGTTTTCATTCTAATCAACCCAATTGAAAATATTTGGGTTAAAAAGGATTAAACTGAATTATTCCATCTTGAATAACCAGGACCATTTTCTTCCTCTTAAATCATTTCACGTTTTTTTTGGGAGAGTTGTTGGATCCGACGGTATAGATAACGCTGAAGCAATTATCCCGAGGTAATAAGACTCTTGAAATGATAGCGTAAGGTAGCATTTAAGATTGCCCTAATGATTCTAGATTGCCGAGATGAGCAGGAAGCATAGTGTTTGGTTACGTCCATAATTTTAATAGCGCTGTGATTAGTAATGCGCACGAAAACTAAGTAATTTTCTAATTATAATCGAGGGCAAAGACAAAAAAAAATATGTTAAAAAACAACACGAAGTGATTCTTTGTATTTAAATATACTATTTAAAGCAATGAAGGACAAACAAGTATTACTGTTAAGACTAACATAAAGCAAGAAATACAGTACAGCTTCTAAACTCACGCGTAAAAGATACAAGCCGGAATTGACACTGCGATTTCTAGAAAATAAGTTTGAAGAGTATTTTCTATAAAATTAGATTTTCTATAACCATTTTAATTTAAAAACTCTAGTTTTGTTTCTTAATAATTATGCTTTGAGGAGTAAGAGGCATGTTAGTTTGTCATCATTTGTCTTGAACCTTATTTTGTTACAAATAATGAAGGATATCTTCACGATCATTTATTTATTTTTTTTATTTTTTAAATTAAAATCAACATGAAACACCTTTATTTTATTAGAATCTCCCCTAATAAATACTTGAAATGTTGCAGCCATCATCTCAAATCTTTTATATTTTATGAATAGGATTAATCCCCCTTTCCAATTATAAATAATTAAAATTAAGAAACACTGCATACCAATTATCATATAGTTTTTAATAAATTATTCTATTTATATCATTATTATTATTATTAAATTATTCAAAATTATGATTTTATGTTGATAAATTCTTTCTCATAATTTTTTTTAAATTTTAGCTAAGCGACTATACACGGTATTTTATTATAACTTCTAATCATTGATATTACATTGAACTTAATATTACTAATTAATTACTTCTGCTGCACTCGCAAAACATAGCGAAAAATGTATCATTAGCTATCATATTAGAATTACATTAATTAAAGTTGTGATACTAAGCATGTTTAGAGATTATCTGAACCTCTGATGATCCATAAAATATCGCTCGTAAAGTACTCTAACATTTTTAACGAGATACTACCACCGCCTTTCGAAATAAAAACTAATAGGATATGACGCAAAAGTTCAGGAGAGCAGACGAGCACTTACATAACTTATTGGAGAGGGCACATGCATAACCAAGAGGCCAGTCATTTATTTCTGGGGGAAAAAATAAATGGCTCTGAATTAGTTAAAGCTAATGGGCCGTGAACCACGATCTGGGGGTTCATTTCTCGATTAGAGATGAAGTTATTAACATCACTACTGCTATTGTTTATTAAGCAGCGTGTATTGTATGGCTAGTGGCAATCGAGAAGATAAATATAACATAATAATAAAGCTTAGGGAACCCGAAGGTTCGATGCCGATATTAGTAATCTCTGCTTCCAAGCTTCCGTCGACAGACCACTAACTAATTGTACCTAATATACAGACAACTAACTTATCCATTATTGTTTTTAGTTATGTAAATTAGTGCATGAAAACCTTCTTGCTGTGCTTAAAATATTAATTTTATTTATATTCATTTATGTTAAAATTTTACTATTTTTTTCATAATTTAAAATGCATAATTACAAATTTTATTCTAATTTTACTCTAAAATGTAAATTATCGTTTGTCAAACTGTAAATTTTTAATTTCTTATTGTTTGTTTGTTTGTTCATTTAACGTCACTTTATGCTGCTATGGCTAATCGGAGGATGCTACAGTGGGAGCTCTAAATTTTGCCTATCCAGGTTTAATTAGGATAGGGATTTTTAACGAGTACCTGACATCGTACAGGCTCGGGACCCCCGTTTAACGTCCCTTCCGAAGGACGGAAATTTTTTACTCCCTTAAAAAAATCCTAGGGCCACCTGCCGGGCTACGAACCCGCAATCTTGGGCTTAGTAGTTTGTTACGCTAACCACTAGACCACAGGTGACCTTTTTAATTTCTTATATATTTACTTATACTTAAAAGAATTTGAATGCAATTCTATAAAATGAACTGTAAATATTGAAATCACATGTAATATGTTAATTTAAGCATGGAACATGTCCTAATATTAATCCCTCAAGGAGAAAAAAGGCCACTACATAAAACCATATCTGTCAGATCACTCTTAAAGCAATCCTCCCACCAACGCTTCAGACTTTTACCAGTCGGCACAGTGCCTTTTAACGTTTTAGAAATTCGTTCATTACTCTCTCCAAGAACTTTACAACCCCATCTCAACCTTCGCAACGCTATTACTTCAATTAGATTATTCGGGTGCATGCTATCCAATCTCGTGTTGTATAATCTTCTAAATTCTCCAGTATCATCCTTATTCGGAACGAATATCCTACACAACAGCTAATTTTAATACCTTTTAGTACCATCCTATTTTATCTTAAGCCATTGTTCATCCTTCCGCGTTCCATACACATAAAATTGGAAGGATGATAGTTTTATAATTTCTGATTTTTAGGTTTCGGAACAAAGGATTTGAGCGTAGGGACCGAAAAATTTCCTGCCTTCATTTCCGCTTGAATTTCGTTTTTTCTAGTTACCACAGACCTTAAGTAGTTAAATTTCTCGACATGTTCAAACTTATTCCTTCCTATAACAATATCACCAAAATCTTACTCTATTCCCTTTACTAACCATTAACTTTATCCGAATTTACTACTAATCCTAGGAAGTGAAATATATCTCGTTTAAATAGGAATATTATTTTTCAGAGTTCACTACGGGAGGTGCGATTGGAGACCACTGGATGGAACAAGGTCGACGAGAGTGCTCTCTGGTGGCGGCTCGGGCCATCGCTGCGATCTCTACAAAGTGGTCATGCAGCAGGATAACTACTATCAGGTAACTGTCTCAATAGTCTACCAATAACGTTAACACTTATTCTTGGTGATAGAGTTAGTTAAATTCCCATCCAGTGATGTCACGTTTTGTATATATAATGGGAATGACTAGAGAAAAATTAGCTTCAAAATATTCCTCAATAAAACAAAGTGACAGCTTATTTTAAAATGACTAACGTAGCCAGTAATGGGCAATCCGAGATGAGTAATTTCAACGATCAAGTAATTTTTTTTTTAACTTCTACAGGAGAAGGCTAATGTAACATTCATTATATGCAGGGACAGAAAATTATGCCATATTTTAATACCAAAATAAAAACATATTGGCTAGATTCAGTGTCGTAGGTTGTTGCTTTTTACTTAATTACTGGGAAGTGAATAGTGAGGGACACTGCCGATACATATCGTGATGTATATATGATGTAATGTGACGCCACTTGGGACTTTAACTACCCCTATCACCAACCTGCGGAATAAATATCCGTTTTAGTGCTTTGTTGCTGGTTTTCTCATTACAAGTTGACTTATTAAAAAACACTCGTAGTATAGAAGCATTATCTATTTTTTTATATATATATTTTCTACAATAACATCTTTACCAACAATAACAATTAGTTTTAACTAAAATAACTTTATACACGCTATGGTCGTAATGTATCTGATAAATAAGATCCACCTTAACGCAATCCTTCCAGCTATGCCTTGGAGGTACTAATCGCTAATTATCGTCGGCTTAGAGTTAATTACTTAAGGAGTTCTGCCATACTAAGTCCAACAAGTTTTCAACCGGGTTCACGCTCTGCAATTCCGCATTGGATAGTATCCTAAACTCTCCCCTGGACTCATCCTTTTTCAGACCGAACATTCTACGCAATACTTTTTTTTCAATTATCAAAAGATGTTCATCCTTCAACGCTAACAAAACTAAAAATCAGCTCTTTGGATTCTACGAAGGACAAAACGTGGAATTTAGAGTTCCGGTAATTTTTTTTTCCTGTTCGATTTCAAATGTTCATTTAATCATCAAAACAAAAAAAAAATGGCGACTCTCGTGCCTATCACTTTCTTATGCCCCTTTCCTTCGCTTAAGTGAACAATGATTCTATTCTAGGGGAAAATACAAGTTTAATATATAATCAAAATCATTTTTGTAAAAGACATTGGTAGGGTAAACAGAAGATTAGAAAGAATTAAGAAAAGCCTTCAGGTTGAAGATTTGTTCGGCTTTTTTTTCGGCCGACCCAGAACAAAGGTGGAGAGACATGTTCATAACATAGTGTATGACACAGGACCCCGGCTTTGTCGTATACCGTGACAACGTTTCATCATCGGAGGCCGCATTTCAACTGGAAAGTGAGAAAGGAGGCCAGTGTATACATATTTCAATGTTGGTATTTATGATAGTATAAACATAACAAAGGTAGACCGACAAACAGACACGCACCCATACACAAACAAAAACATCGAGTTCTCATTCGGTTTTTCTCGTGGTGAAGTAACAATATGTCGTAAAGAATGGAATGGATTTTGCGATTCATCTGACTGTTTGTTGGCCTTCTACTTATTTAAACTATGGCAAAAAAAAAACCCTGTACCGCTACAACCCTTGAAGGGTTTAGAAGGCGCTAGACTGTTTCTGGGACAACGGTTGCACAGTGATGTGATTTGTCCGAGATCACACTTAAAGGCCAGGTTTTTTCAGTATTAATGGTACCTACTTATTAGGCTCGGTAGCCCCAAAAGGGTTTCCAGATCCAACGGGCTACAGGGTCCAGAAATGAATGGATTAATTAGGCAATAAATAAGGGTGCAGGGTAGATCAGAAGATAGAGTTGCAGATCTTTAATACCCAGCCGTTATGGCAAATATTCATTTAATCTGTTAACGACTGTGAGACTTCCTAAGGTTCACCCAGCCTCCATAAAGTAGCTTCTTTTAATTGGTGGAAAAACCTAATACACTAAATCAACAGAAAATCATTTGAACCATGAAAATCCATTCATCTGTTCAGAAAACATAAGAGGAAAAGCACTTCAACTTTTTTATCAGACGAACTTTTGTTGTATTTTTTACAGCAATATTTTTATTTATTCTTATAAGCAGCCGTGATTTTCTATTCTTTTTTAAAAAAAGGCTTTGAAAAGTAAAGATCTGCTAAAACCAGATAATAAAAAAATGTATCCCATTACAATACCTTTCTGACATCCAAAGCTGATAAAAAAAATATGTACAGCCTAAGCCAACTCCAGGAACTGGATATTTTGTTCATTCACTTCTTTTACCCTATTCCTATAAATAGTGATCCTAACTGCCTCTTACCTTGTGCTTATCGGATGACCTTTTAGACAGCCTCCTTTTTTTAATCCTTAGCAATTAGAAACTTAGTCAGGTACGCAATTACTAACTTCCTTAACAAAAGATTTTAAAAAAAGCATTGAAGTCATTCTTACTTAGGACAGATGAAATAATAAAATTCTGACAAGTATACCTATTAATGAAACCTTCAGTTACATTATTATTATTATTATTATTAAATTACGTATATAGCTTAATTTAGTATATACATAATTCAGTTATATACTTCAAAAGATAAACCATTTTTAAATTGGATTAAAAAAATTCAAATTAGATTGCTCCTTAAAAGTCTTTTTCTTCTCTTGATTGTGGAAAAACAATTGCTGCTTAGATTTAGGTAAATATAATTGAAACGAAAATAAGCAGTCTAAATTTTTAGTTTAAATTTCAATTAATACACTGCCTATACGTTTCCCCTAAAGGATAATATTTCTTAATTCATTGTATCATGTATTGTATGCATTATGTACCATGATTTAATCAATGCTTAATAACTATGAAAAGATGCTTTCAAAGATTATATTTATAATTAGTTTTTAATAATAAACAAATAATCATTACATAAATTTCTGACTAACAGATATTTATTATTTTTATTTCAGTATGTTCAATATAAAGCACATCTGCCTGACATGAAAGAATTCACAATCTGTCATTGGCACAAATTTTATAATCACTCAACAGACCATCCAATATTTTCTTATGGATGTAAGTATTTTATTTATAGAATACATTAATTAATTACCACATTATACTTTATAGCTTGCCTTTTATATTATTATGATTCTTACATTCCAATAGTGAAGTAGCTTTACATAAAATAAATTCATGTTAATTTACAGTAAAAGACCAACCTAGAGAGGTAGTAGTCTGGGTTTCAAATGACGAGCGTTCCAGTTATTACCAATTGGCAATCGGCGGACATACTATTTACAGGGTCAATTATCCAGTGAGGTTACACAAATGGTATCATGCTTGTCAAAGCTGGAATGCAAGGACTGGAGAGTGGCAACTGTGGGTTAACTCTGAACGAGTGTCAAGGGGATTCTACAACTTGGTGAGTATCTATTTGTACTTAACATGTGCCACTAATTTCAAACAAACTTGGAATCGAGGCAAATGTTTGCTTCTAAAGTCAAACATTAAGCTTGACTTAGCAAACAAGCAAGTTCCCAACTACTGGAGAGATTGTAAGTGGCCCATAAGCGGTCCCTTGAGTACTTTTTTTTAAAAAGAATAACTACTTACCTAGCAAGAGGTTATCTTGCCTGAGCTATTACACTAGTTTCATAATTTAAACTGATAAATTTGTTATTTATGTACCTCGAAATGCATTTTTAATTCTAATTCAGGGTTTCAAATTTGAGCCTTAGTGGTCCATGGACTTCTACAGGTTAAGAAAGACTCATATACTATTACCATTTAAATAAGAATAGCTTTCTGAATCATCATTAAAATAATTTGGATCCATTCTATCGTTCGCAATTCATTAACATATTTAAAGAAGGAAATGATATTGGTTGATCATAGCTAAAATGTGGATTGTTTATATTGCAATGTTTCAGCTAGTTGGTAAAACAATTAAAGGAGGTGGAATAGCCTTATCAGGACAGACTCAATCCAAGTATGGAGGTGGCTTTGGACTAGATAGCAGCGGAACTGGCAAGGAATCTACAGGCTTTTATGGCGAGATCACTTTAGTCCAGCTTTACAAAGCAGCACTAACTGCTGGCAAAGCTTACAACACCCACAAACATCATCATGCCCACAAATTCATGCATGAGGACAGGCAGGGTAAATATTACATAATTACACATCAAATTTATAAATTATCAACATTTACTGATTTTATTTACTGTCAATAGCCTTGCAAGATGATGCTCAAATGATGTATCCTGGCCCATCACCACCATCATTACCAGAAGATGGTACAGAGTACCCATTCCTTCGTGGAATGCAATTAGTTTCTCGCCTTCCAGTCGAAGAGCTCAATGTAGTACGCCAACAACAAGAACTGCAGAAACAAGATCTCCAACAACAACAACAAATGATACAGCAACAACAGCAGTTGCCGGTACTGGATCTGACAAGAGACTTTATTCCTTACAGTTCCCAATCCATCCGTCTTTTCAAGAGGGAAAATAAGAATTCGACTATCGAAAAAACACAAAAGAAGAGGACAGTGTTTGATTTTGGTGTATTCCCTGGAATAGATCTTACAGGCTTGTACCAAGGAGATGGTTTCCCACTTGGTACAGGAATCATAGGACCAATACAAGATCCACAATCTAACTCTCAGGAGGAGAGCGAGGAAAATCTTCCAAGGAAGTGGTCGGAGCCAGCAGAATGGGAAGTAATGGCGATAATGAACCTCTGTTCAGGTTGTGGTGAGGATCCCTTCAGGAAAGCAAATGTTCTTTCATGGCGCGAGACCAGTAAAAAGCTTTACGCTGGAGCTTTATACGTGCCTGCCAATCAAGAGTGCCATCATTTTTAGTGAGTGACTGTATCTAATTTCCCTCCCTCCCAAAGACATTACCTAATTATTTATGAAAGTTCCAGATTTTAGCTTTAAGTCATTTGTTAATTGTTTAATATTTTTGTAATAAAGTAATTTTTTAAAGAAAAAATCAAATTTAAAATAAAAACCTGATCTCTGAAAATAATACAGATGCCCATCAGCATTAATGGGAAAAATTTTCTTTCACTAAGAAAATTTAAATAATTGTACACAACACTGCTATAGAAATAAAATAAAAAATCATATACTTCTTTAGTAATATCGAATATAAGAACATAAATTCACCAGGGTATAATGTATGGATTTACAATACTTACATAATTTTGGTTAAAAAAATAAAGTAATTTTTAAATTAATAAATAATATTAATAATTCAAGTATATAAATACAACTTATATCATTATCAATGATTACATCGAATAGAAAAGGCAACTATCCAGTAATCGTGAATAAATCCAATATGTAAGTAATAATGAAGTGTTACAACTTTCAGTTAAGGAAATGATTTAGGACAGGTATAGGATCATTAAATTTAAATGAAAAAACAGTACCTAGTAAATGGAGAAGAAGCACACTATAAATCATTATTTTACACGTATGCTGAATAGCAAAATATTAATTTTACTTATAGTATGCTAGAAAACATCAAATGTCATTACCAAGTGAATGATATAAATATATGAATTTGCTACATTATTTATATTATAAATATTTTTTTTTTTATCTCTTGTTCAAACCAAACTGTAATTATACTGTATTCTTTCAATGACATTTAGGGGTTGAAATAACAATCAAATAAATAAAAAGAAATATTTTGCCATAGGACAAAATATGCTTTATCAAATTTATAGTAATTTTTACTAATAAAAGAAAATTTTATGGCAAGAAAAACATCAGGAAGACAACCTGGGAATAAGTTAGCTAAAATTATATCAAGCTCCCTCAAACTTATTTGATTAATCTAGTCTATAATGATTAATTAATTAATTAATCACTTATTAATTAATTCAGATTTTTAATGATATAACCAAAATTAAACTATAATTATTTAAAGCATCAAAAAATATAATGTATATGTAATATAATAGTTAACGATAGCTTTGTTTGTTATAAACCATCCACTTTTTACAATTATTTATTTATTTTAATAATAATCAACTAGGGGCGTTCCATTTATACTCTGGCAATAATATGAAGTGATTCATTCCATTTTTTCTGATAGAATGTGATCTTATAAAAAAAATCGAAGAACATTAAAAATCTTGTTTGATTGGAAGATATGAACTTATTTTATTTATTCTCTCTCTTTACATATATTACATTTATCACCCTAATTTACAACTATTTTGAGATATTAAGTTCAGGGAAAAAAGTTCTTTGATGGACCCTAATTCTAATACTTACAAATATAAAAAGTCTTACCTTAGTTTTATGGATATGCTGATGCTGAAATTCTGAATCGAATTCAGGTTCTGAAAAGTACGACTGATCCTGATCCCAAGTAGGAATTGGTCCGGCGCCTATAACATCTCCTGATTCAAATAACCTTAGAACAGATCGGTCTCTGATATCACGGAGGTGGGACCTACAACAGTTCAAAAAATATATTTAGATATGTAACAGCTGGCCCATGTCTATGACTGCTAGCTTAGCGATAATTTAAAAGTTTTAGTTAATATTTATTAAATAAAATTTAGTGTTAAAGTATCAGCCATTCACAATATGTATATTTTAAAATCAATATGTCTATATAAACTATGTATATATTTTCACAAATAAATACAACTTCACCATGGAATACAATCAATAACATAAAGTCATACATCTAGAAAAACATTACCTCTTTCATTTTATATATTCTGTTATTCTTCTCATTTACTTTTTACAAAAATTAATAAAATTTGGGAGGTAACTTTTACAGTAGAAAATCTAGTTTAAATCTGAAGTATTTTCAAAAAAGTACATTTAAATATAGTTATTTATATGAAGAAAACAAAATAATTCATATCTTCAAGAATTTAATTATTGTTTCATGTTGATCGACAAGACAAGCTTGTACAAACAACAAAAATTCTTGTACAAATTATAAAATCTTTTATAATTAATTAAAATCTGAAAAGAAGGAACCTATTTGTATTAATTGTTTTCATTCTAATCTAAACAAGATCAACAATTATTTTTAAAAATATCATATTATTAATTAGGAGACTATTCAAATGTATGTTTTTTTTTTTGTCGTACATTAATACAATTTAAAAAATATATCACAGACATATGGAAAATATATTCTATGATAGTACCTTAAATCTTCAAGTTCGTAGAACATATCCTTAGACGAATCATGAATGTATATTTTGACATGAGGCGAGTCCATATATTCCATTGTCAGCTGCTTTGGAAAAGACCTGACAAAAAGGGCCTTAACCGTGTCAATTGAGGTGATTTCATTTGGAAGAAGTGCACGTTTGGTCTCACTTCGATATTGTAGAAAAACCAGACCTACAATATAAATATATATATACTATATATTAAGGTAAGGAAATGAAAAAAATGAAAATATAAATGAAATAACTAAATAACACAGAACAAACATAAGTGAGGATATACAAATTTAAATTAGGTGCAATACTAATATACCACAAATCTAAAAATTTATAACAGTGAAATTTTCATCTGAAAAAGTGGTAACAAGAAAACTTTTTTATTAAGTGCTGCTAAAAATTCTGTGATTATAGTTCCCTTTTTTCACAATAATAAATTAAAATAACAAGAGTATATGGAATACTCTTATTAGATTTTGTATTTTTTATATAATTAAAATAAAAATAATAAATCAGTTATGAGTGACAGGCATAGAAATTATTAGCTAATATCAATAAGAAATTTTAGCCTTAATAATTTGTTAAATAACATCCCTCCGAAGATTATTTTTTATAAGTAAAAACTGGCGTCTAATCTTACATTGAAATATCCAGACTCTTCCCTTAACTATTTACAAACTGTTACAATTGGTCTTTTTATTCCTTTGTATAATAAAAAACAAGTCAATATCACTGCTAAGCCATTATAAGTAATGCATTTTATACAAACAGAGAATTATAATTAAATATAATAACACTACTCATTATATTTATTAGCAATTATAATTAAATCGATAACAGAACTGAAAAATGCTCATACAAATTTTAAGTTTTTTAACGAGATTGAATAAGAAAATTTGAAATTTTTGAATTACAGAAACATGTTAAAAGTACCTTTTTCTTAAATAAAATTCTTAACATTTCAGAAGTGATTATATAACATATTCTTACTTTTAGTCCCCTTATTTTTGTAATGAAATATGGACCAATAAGCAAATTATTGAAAGATTATTTTACGTGCATTACTTATTTCAAACTACCCGCCTTTGAAAGAATTCATTTTCTAGCAGTTTTTTTATAAATTCAAATTTTAGTTGTTTCTTGCATTGCAAAGAAAAGGAGTCAATTTCTCAAGAATAAATTTAAATCCAATATAAATTTTTTATATTCAGCTTCCACTTAACTAAAAATGCCAATCATTTTGCACATATATACAACAATTATTTGATATCTTCTATGAAATAGCAAAAACATAAAGATTAGTTACAATAATCCAATAATACAAAAGATTAAAATTTTAAATTTAAAACAATCCAATGAGTAAGCTATTTCATTACTCACAGATAACGTAGGTAATTTCTTTGAACACTTAACCATGTTAATTCACACAGAGGAAACATGAGTTAAAATGATATAACATCAGGAAAAGATAATAACATAAATAGAACATTAATCTACTAATGCATGACTATGACCCATTTTATTCAAATGCGATTTATCTTCACTTTTTGTAGTGATCAGTGATAACTAAAAAGGTATATTTCAAATGATTTAAACACATAAAAATAAATTAGAAAAACAAAATTTGAAGTCGCATATTAACTGTACTACACTTAGAACAAGAAGGGAATGGCAAAAACTCAGATAGTATAGAAAAAAAAACTATAAATATAAGTAGTAGGTAGAATAAGAAAAACTACTGTAATATAAATAATAGAAGAAAAGTTAACAGATGAATAAAAAAAACATTCACAAAGCAAAAAAATGATGCAGATGTCACATCAGATTTTTTTTTTACAGGACATAAAAAACTGAAATTATCAAAATCATTTTAGTTAAATAGATCAGTTACTCTTTTATTAATTACAAAGAATAATTAACTTATTTCATTTTGTAAATAATGGTCACATATTTTAAAGACCAATGATATTCTATATAGCAGAAAATTGGCTGTGGGTAGGATATGAGAAAAAAGAAAAGAATATTGAACTTCTATTATGCATTTGAATATCTATTTCCATATCACAACATAATAGATGAAATGGTAGCATAGTTGATTAATTAGGCCAGACCACATTAGGAAATGCATCATGCCTGATGGAGAGTTAAAAAAATAAAGACATTAGAACTAAATTTTTAGTACAAAACTGCTACCAAAAGCGATCAAATTTAAAGCCATTTTAATTTAAACCAGCACTATAAAATAAGAAATGTCAGTAAGAAATCAGAAAAGAACATAAATTCCAATTAAATGCTGACATGAAATAGTCATATCAACAAAAATATTGAAACAATTTAATACTTATTGATCAACCGTAAAACCTTGTAATAACACAGACTAAGAAACAATCCAAGATATTAACATATTCTTTCAACAATAAAAAAATAATGAACTTATAATACTTTTAGGCTTACTAACAGAGAGCTGTAGTTATAATTTTAGAACCATACTTCTAGCGAACATGTATCGAAATATTTAATACGAACTGATTATATATGACCTGTATGAAAAGATAAATTAATAAAAAAATTCTGTTTCAAAGCTGACAACAACCAAAGTTCTTGAAATAAACTTCTAATGCAAAAAATCTAAATAATGCAATAAAATATGTAAGCCTTTGCACTCTAACATAGTGAGAGACTTGTATTGTATACCAACTTATACCAAAAAATATTCAAGTAAGCACCACAAAGGATTTGAAGTTCATATTTCAAACATCATGTCGGTGTTATTAAAACAGAGTGCAAAGGCTTTCTAAACGAAATACTTAAAATTTATAAAAAAATTATCAGTGTGTGACCATGAATAAATATTAAATAAGAATATCATACTTTACTTACCATTGGTTCTCAGAAATTGGATATCAAAAATTTCTCAATTTATAAAATATTTATCATATATACTTAAACTTGTGACATAATATAATTGAAAACAGATAATTTGTATGCTGAACAACACACATAAAGACTAACAAGTTTTTAACATTATTGCCCATTGCGCTAAGTGATACATGCTAAGTACATTACTAATGTGCTAGGGCTGTAAGTCAAATTTAGCCCTTTAAACCTCAATTATTATAATATATAAAATGCTTCTATACATTTTTTTACTCACTCGATGACTAAGTAATATGTGCAAATAAGAACTAATCTATACAAATCATGAAGGATATCAGAGAATATAAAGTAAAATAAAAGCTGTCTCACTCATGGTGCCAACAAATAATAATTTATTCTTATTTTTCCTTTTTTTTTTTAATAAAAAACAAAAACATCCATAAGAAACATACAATGCTGATGAAGTTCATAAAAATAGTTATCTTTATTTGTAAAAATAAAATGAAGACTACATGCTTGGCCTAAATAGTGAATCATCGTTAAATCAAGTTATTTAAAGAGTGCTCTTACTATTTAAACACAAAGAGTTTAAAAATTGACTACACAATGGAATAAAAAAATTAAATTACAGAGCATACAACAAATATATGCAATAAATCCCGTTAGCAGCTTAGCTCTCAACATTTAAAATTACAAAAAATTATTAATCAAAATTAACAGCAAATAAAAATTAAACATCAATTATTTATTTTTGGTAAGTGGTTTGAGGATGGATACAACTTATAACTGGTTTTGAAATTAAAATAAAAAACAAATAAAAGAATATTAGAAAAAAAGAAAACCTTTAAAACATAAAATCATAATAAACACAACTAAAATATATTATATTAAAATAAACAGCTTCGAATAACTTTTATGGTTAGATTGTCACAAAATAAAATAAAAACATTTTAAAATAATAATTTTGTTTATATATAGATTAAAAAAAAATCAACCAAGTCCCTTTTAAAATTTTCTAATTAAAAGGGCTAAATAAATAATATATTCAATGATACAAGGATACAACATTACTGTGAATAAGGCACAACTTTGTGAGGAGAGAAATGGGGAAGGTCGTGAGAGGAAATGAGAAACATACACCAACACTGAAAAACAAGCTTTCCTACTCTGTTTTTTTAACAAAAAGAAAAGAAAACATGCAACTAATGTGTGATATGCTTCTCTTGATAAAGGAAGGTGAGGGAAAAAAAAATAATAATAATGATAAAATTAAATTAAACGTAATTAAAAATAAAAAGGATAAATTATGCGTTGTTGAACAGTTTATTGCTTTTTTTTAAGATAATTCATTATTTTATTTTATTTTTGTTTCATGCAGTAACAGATAACATTTCAGCATGCAAACAAGCATGTCATTAACATATTTATATATCCACTATGCTTCTCATCTGAATAATGTGAACTATGCTTGATATAAATTTTCATTTCCAACAAAATAAAATAAATAATAATAACATTAAAAAGAGTCAGGAAAGTGAAATATAAATTTAATTAAATAACATCTTTATTTTACAGTTCAAAGACAAAAATAAAATTATTTAAGTAATACTAGTGAGTTTGGATTTTTAATTGATTTAATTTATTTATTTCTTCTCTATTTTATAAAGAAGAATAGATTACAATAAAAAAGTTAGGTAAACAGTTTTATATCACTAATAATGGTTCTAGCAAATTAATGAAGAAAAGTAGTCCTAAAACCATGATATGGAATATACTTTTGGAAAAAGTTTTAAACAGACAAACTAAAATATAAATCAAATAACTGAAAATCCAGAGACAGAAAAAACAACACATATTTAATTGCTAAAAAGATTTTCCAACGAGTAACGTACACAATATTATACATAATAAAATAACCTTTCATATAAGAAAAGTTTATTTGTAAAATGTTTTAAAAGTCTTCGAGATTCATAAGAACCAAAAGAAAGAGAAAGCATAATAAGAAATTAAAATAACAGATAGGTATCTAGTTCCTTTTAAACAAAAATTTTTGAGACTAAAAACAGGCTAACAGGATACAAAAATAAAATAAAAATAGGTATCTAAGAAGGCCTAGTGGCTGCAATTAAATGTTTTAAGGGGTTAGCGTCAACTAAGAATGTTCAATTCCATAAAAATAAGTTATATTACAACAAGCTATTTAATAAATATAAATGAAGGTAGAGGATTATATTAACGATTATCTAAAAATGCTAGATTCCTTGTTGACAGAAGAAAAAACGATCATTGAATAACAAATGATTTAGAAATTCCTCCATTCAACCAACAAAAAAGATAACAGTGAAAACACCACAAAGAAGAGAAACTTAAAATAACTATGTTTCTTAATAAAGAAAACAAAAAACATATCCCAGAGAATAATTAGCAGAAAAGGACCACATAAAATATTATAATTAAGACCTCAAAGGGAAAATTAAATTAGTAATAGAAAACATTTTTATTTTTAATGATGACTTTTTAAATGAAAGTCAAAGGTTTTTCATAAGAATGTTAAAATTGTATAGGTAAGCAAATAAAAAATAATATATTTTCACCACAACACAACCATCTTGGGTTCAGTACTTAATAAAGATAATCTCTTTTGGTCAACCAGCAGATTTTTCTATCCAATTAAAGGTATCCATTTAAGGGAGGCTAACTGTACCACAGATAAGATTAGTATCATAATCATACAGAATTAGATACTACAGCCATGAAAATGTTTGTAGTGTAATGTTTGTAGCAATATTCGATAAGGAAATATTTTCTCTAGGAACTATGATCAAAAAAAAAAAAAAAAATTAAATTTAAAATAATATAATGTAAACAAGAAATTTGAATTTCTCATTTTGTCATTTTATGATCAACATTTTTTATGACTGCACAGCAGACATTGTGCCGATCCTGGTAATCCAGGTAAGAGAGTATCTACAGTAAATAGGATTTAAGAATACAGCAATATAATAGCTTATAGGGTATATTTAAAGCTACCTTAGTTCTGCAGTGAAGAAATCCTCAAGAATCGAATCACCTATTTCAAAGGAATGAAAATTTATCGTGTAGTTCTAAAAATTAAATAAGAAAACCTTAACACAACATCTAGTACAAAAATGAATGATAACAAATGTAAAAATTAGGGATGGATGGAAACAAAATGAATACTTAAACATGATTTAATTAAATTCATAATTTCTATTAATATTAACTAAAATTTAACAGATTGGTTACTTAAAATCTGGTTCCATTATTTTACTAAATGAAATAACATTTCTTAAGAAACAAGGATTTTTAATAAATCAATAAACAGGAGATTTCTTTTTTTATTATTTGTTCATCAAGTATATTTTACAAGACAGTGAAGTTAAAAATAAAAAGGAAGCATTTAAAATAATTTATTTAATAATGAAGTATATAATCTGTACTATTCCTGTCAGTTGGTGGATAAAAAGTTAAGAAACAAAACATTTAATCATGTACAAAAGGCAGAGATCGATAAAAAGAAAAATAAATAAATACATGGTACTGACGCGCACAAATAAATATAATCATAGCAATGAATATAGTTGATCAAAATCTTTACTAAGGTCACCTGTGGTCTAGTGGTTAGCGTAACAAACTACTAAGCCCAAGATCGCGGGTTCGTAGCCCGGCAGGTGGCCCTAGTATTTTTTTAAGGGAGTAAAAAATCTTTAGTTAAGCCGTCCTTCGGAAGGGACGTTAAACGGGGGTCCCGAGCCTGTACGATGTCAGGTACTCGTTAAAAATCCCTATCCCAATTAAACCTGGATAGGCAAAATTTAGAGCTCCCACTGTAGCATCGTCCGATTAGCCATAGCAGCATAAAGTGACGTTAAATGAACTAACAATAACAAAAAATCTTTACTAATATGTTACTTAGTGATTGCCCATAACCCTAAATATAACTCAGAGCAACTGTTGGCAGATTCAAAAAATCTATTTTTAAAAATGCACTAAAGGACAATTTTTTTTTTAAAGAAGACAGTAGTAAATTAAAACAAAAAAAACTTGTACCACTACAAGCCGTGAAGGGTAATGGATTCATTGCTGGTTGTTAGAGTACTATTGCTAAGCCAATGATAGTGTATGGTGATTTGGCCGAAATTATACATAAACAATATGTCTTTTCCCACAAATATGGATATCTCCTATATAGAGGGGGTCTTTAAAATCCTAATCAGAAGTGTTTTCCAAATCCCAGAGGGTCGATACATGGCTGTTTAGAGCATTAACTATTTACCTGCCATGGATTGTTTCAAGACTTATAAGTATTGCCCAATATAACATAAATAATTTATAGTTCATGAGTTGGGTTAATTGTTATATAAATGTCACGAAGCCTAAATTAATTAATATTTTTTGCAGTTTGGCTGCTGTTTTACTTTTTTTTTAATCATTTATGTACCATAACTAGAACTAAAACAAATAATTGTGATTTTTTATTAATCTAGTTTTGATTGTCTATACCATACTTAAAACATTTTTTTAAAACACTCAGCTTTTCCAAAATTATTGAAGAGTTACAACTTAGATTCCTTTCGTCCTGCATCAAAATTTAGTTTCTTAATAAATATGTTAAAAAATAGTTAAACTGTTTTTGTTAGATTTACAAAAAATGATTTCCAATTACTTTTTTTTACAAACAGAAAAACTGAATACAATTTTACTAAACAAACATTTCAAGCAAGAAAAGTACTAAAATTGATGATAAAAATGGGTATTGTGAGTGAAACAATGGCTACAGAAGAAGATAGGGCACATAAAACATAAAAAACTTAATAGAGCATAAAATTATCAAAAAATAGTTGAAGAATGAGGATAACATGACTGTGTCGTGTAAGGTGATGTTAAGATTAAGTGTTAATATGAATTCATTCCCTTGATATTTATTCAGGATCAGTGAGGCGACACAACAATAATCATGTCATGGTCAACGTCGTGCGGGTATTACTAGTTATAAGATAAATTGTGAAAGAATAATGGGTATAAATAAAATGGTGTAGTATGGTGTTATTTTACCATTTTCCATGATAAGTCCTAGTCAAAAATAGAAAGAAAATCAATAATTCCTATAACAGAACAATTGTATTATTGTAAATCCATAAACAAAACAATGAGAAATAATTAAATCCAAAAATTATAGCAATGCACTAAGTCAAAATAAAAGGCAATATGTTCATACCTGGACTTATATCCACAACCTTATTATGAAAAGTAGCTTGATTATCCATAATAAATAAATAAGATCTATAGAATACTAAAACTTCCAATGGCTATAAAGAAATCACACCATTACCATGATAACAACAGGTTCATAATATAATTTTCTAAAATTTTGGTCTTCGATGATTTAAAAGAAAAGATAGCAGGCTAATGTAATTGTTAATCAAAATCAATACTAAATCAGGGTCCTTCCTTTCCATCACCACAATCACTCAGAAAATGAAAAATATATCAAAATCTTTTAAATAAGAAATAATTTTAACTTAAAAGAACAAAAACAATGTAATAAACAAAATAGAACAAAATAAAACTAAATAAGAAAGAATGAGGTAAGTGCAGGGAGAAAGGAGTACAATTGATTAGGGACTGAGAAATTGTGCCTTATTTACCGCAGTAATGCTGACCCGAACGAGATGCTTCTTCTTCTCCCTCTACCTCCTCCCATACACCACCTAGTCCTAGCAGACACCAATTAAAGCTTTATATGCATACAAAATATCAAATCATCTTTTAAAGATAATATTTTTCATTAAAAAAAGATGTTCAAATAATACAAATATGTTCAAAAGTGAAACTGAACTAAATTTATTCAAATATATTAAACAAAAATCGCTGAAGTTACAATTACAGCCAAAATTTGTTTCTTGAAAATGATAAATACTTAGTCCTTTCTTTAGCACTTTGTATTTAAAAATCGCAAGTAATCAACATGAAAAAATCGAAAGACCTATCCTGTTAACTTAAATCTTGTTGAAAATACCAGATTACAGAAAGGTCATTAAAAAAAAATACCGAAATTCAACTACCAATTTAAAAAATATGCATAGAAATTCTACTACAAATTCAAGAAAATAGTTGCATAAGTTTGGATTGTCTCCATAAATGTTCAGAAGAGAAATTTCCTATTAATAATAATCAAAATACCTAATCAGACAAGAAGATTCAAGGTCTCTTATCAACAGCCTAATTGGGAGTTATAAGAGTTAAATAATCAAATTGTCAATTCTTCCCGAAGGTTTGGGTTCACACTAAAAATTCTTTCATTTCTTTCTTCTTTCTCTTTTACCCCAACTTAGGTATTGCAACAGGAAGAGAAGAAAAAAATATATGAAAGAAATATTTAAAAGGGCAGTACATTAAAAGGGTAAGTTATTTCTTGCTAATTTGAAGTTATTATTTCAATAATAATTTTTGTATAAAAAGTAAGTTTGCATATGTGTCTATAAACAGAAAAAAATGAGTTTGAGAAAATGTTCTTTCTTAAATAAGGTATTCCCTGAAAATAACTTTGGGGACATATATAAATAGATACATATTAGATAAATAGAAAGAACTAACTTATAGGCTAAAATCAACTGACCACAGTACATTTGAATGACCTCGGACAATTTAGTTACGAGTTATTTAGAAAGTATACACACCCGTGAATGATTGAGCAAATAGAGTGAATGAAAATCAAATTACAATGCACAGATTTTAATTTGTAATTAATGATACACGAGACGTCGAATGCAAGAAGATTTAACAGGTAATAGTGGAAGATATTACATATTACTGACTGCTGCCCCAAGTTTAAATATTCATATACGTCAACCCAAAAATGTGTTTGAGTAGCTATAGGAGTGAATTCTGTACCTTGAGATAAACAGGATTGAGTGGAACAGCAAGTAAACATCATAATTTTTATTTATCAATAAATTAAATTTTATTTTACGTTTTAATTTTTCAAGTATAGACAATTTATCACCTTCTCATCTAAATCTTATAATTAATATAAAAAATATCAAAAATTAGCATAAAATACTTAAAATATGATGAAATTTATTTTCAGTATTTTAAACTCACCTTCTTTCAAAACAATCACAGGAATTCACCAAGTAATTTGAGCCATCACAATTTTAAAATAATTGCTCTGTTTGCCCCAAAACTATTACATACCGTCAGTTGAACATATTAAGCGCTTTATATTATTATTATACATCATAATGTATTATTATGCATTACATTATTTCTAAAGTATTTTGAGCACAGATTGATTCCAAGCATTCATTCATTGATTTTTTCATCGAAAAATTGTTATATACCTTCAAATGAATACAGTTAATAAATAATTTTTTAGTAATTCAGCCTCAAATTCTTTCTAAACATTTGCGAGATTTCAATGGATAATTTGATTGATCAAACATTAATGGATAATTTGGTTGAGCCATTGGTTCTAAAATTAGTTACATACTTACAAATCATTAGGCTACACATATTATCTTCCAGCGCCATAGACAGAGATAATAATCATTTACAGTTTTTTGTAATTTGAGGTTAGAGAGTCTTACAGACATTATTTAGAAAAGTAATTAATTTTCCCCTTAACCGTTTACTGACCATTGTTCCCATTTGGGAACATAGATTTCAGAATTTTTTAACAATATTTCTGCTTTACCAAATGCATTATCAATTTAATTACAATGAAATAAAACATTAAATTGTATGAAAATATTTTTTCTTTTTAAAAAGAGTGACCGAAATAGACTCCACAAATTTTTGAAATCGTAGTTTTTTGAAGTTTAAAAACTACGATTATGAATCCATTAATTTTTATATATTATTAGGAATGTATCACAAACAATTTAAAACTAAATTTATCACAATAAGTTGATTTCGTAAAAATTGACTTATATATTAATTAGACCTCTCAACAAGCCATTGTTCCAAGGGTTAATGTTAAGGTCACCTGTGGTCTAGTGGTTAGTGTAACAAACTACTAAGCCCAAGATCGCGGGTTCGTAGCCCGGCAGGTGACCCTAGGATGTTTTTAAGGGAGTAAAAAACTCCTTAGTTACGCCGTCCTTCGGAAGGGACATTAAACGGAGGTCCCGAGCCTGTACGATTTCAGGTACTCGTTAAAAATCTCTACCTAAATTAAACCTGGATAGGCAAAATTTAGAGCTTCCACTGTAGCATCGTCCGATTAGCCATAGCAGCATAAAGTAACGTTAAATGAACAAACAACAACAAGAGTTAATGTAAATATTAAGGTATATAATATACCTTGCTAATCTGATGTTGATCTCAATTTTATTTTATCTCAGTCTCCCTGTTGACAAATCTAAGATAACTTAAACTCTCAATTTCAAAAACATTTTATGTTTGATTGTTAATGGTGTTTGATAAATAACATCCAAACATGAATACTGAAATATATCTGACATCTAAAAGGCCATCACAAAGTTTTGGAGCATCAAAACTAATCCATATAGTAAAATTCCATTGGCAGCTAAAGTAATAAAATATGACAAAAAATTAAATATTTCTAATTTTTAAAACTTAAAAAATTAAAACTTTAAAAATTTTTTAAATAAAGACCCTATGGCAAACAGAGGCTTGTACATTGCATTTGTAAAAAAATATTGTTGTATACAAAGAAAACATTGACATAAACCCAGAATGGATTAAACTAAGTTATATGAATTACTTAGTATGTTAAAACAAACACAATAGTTCACACGATAGGTAATATATTAAGTTTAATTCTGAAGTATTATTTTAAACAAACTATTTTAGTATTAATAAATTCTAACAAATAAATTGAATTTAAGTTAAACAAATTCTATAAATAAACTAATTCCATAAAAAAACATATCAGATACTAATTTAAGTGTACACATTCATTTGTTAATTAGGATTTCCTTTTTTTTTTCATTAAAAAAAAACAAACTATATTGACACATAATGTTACATAACGCTTTACCTAATGGGCGCTCAAGAGTTTTGGAAGTGGTGCGAACAACTGGAAGAGATGATCTTTGACGGTTCCCTCGACGGAAACCTGTTGAAGAAGTCTCCACTTCAGACATAATCCCAGGATCATCATCCAGAAGCATATTGGGAGGAGGATAACCACGAGGCTGAGGTGACTAAATAAAAGAACAAATGAAAAGATATTTAATTTTGAAAAAAAAACATTATTAATTATGCCAATTCAAGTATTACATTATTAAAAAAATGTTTTTCATCAACCAAAAAAAAAAATTAAACAAAAATACTTTCAACATTACGTTACCGTGAACTTTCAAAACCACAAATTGTTAATTTTACATTGTATCACAAATAAGCCATTTGCTAAGCTAAAGTATAAAAGCTAAAAACGCACCAATCACAACAGCTGGTTATTTTGAATCTTCCGATTTCTGCAGTGTTCGATTTTTTACAACAATTAAATGAGCATACCAATCTTCATAAAATATTTTGTACTTCCTACACCACTGCTTGAATAATGGGCCTTACAAATACTATAAACTGCCCTTAAGGCAGGAGCATATGAGTACTAACTACTTTTTTTTAGTGAAATTCTAGCTTAGAAAATAATTATACAGTCTTGTAAAGTCAAACATTTTAAACAACAATGAGCAGCTTATTAATTAGTTATATAGTTATTAACTTACTTAAAACTACAAACTATGAAAGGCTTAGATTTAGCTTATGGTAAACACTGAACTGTTTCTAGACCAGTATTAAGGAAGAATTTTAGTCGATAGGGTCGATATCAAGCTCAACAATCAGGCTGCTAATCCTCATTATACAGACTAGATAATGATGGAAATAACTACTGTTATATCCAATTAATCAAAAAATATCAATGAAATTAAATCTGCATTTGCTAAAAAAGAAAATGCAGAAAATAATTGAATAATTGAACTGGTAAGAATGACATTAGTACACAATCCCAAATCATTAATGCCTCCCCCTCCTGGATATTTATAAGCATTAATGATACAAGTAATAATCATGCTTTGAATTAATAACTTACTTTTAGAAGCTATAAGTGTTGCTGCACAAGGGCTAGTTCTACAGATTTCGACATTTTAAAAAATAATTTTTCCAAAATATCCAATAATGGACTTGTGCTCTTGTCATTTTTAGCAACTCAAATGAAACTTTGTAAAAATTGTAGGAACAAATAATCACCTTTCTACGGCTAGATTTTGTCCCAGTCTGATTGCAGCATGTAAAAAATAAAGTAAAATGTTAAAATTGTAAATAAAAATTATATAACATTTAAGGATAAATTATAATAATCTACAACAAACAAAGAACTAAAACAGAGAAAACTACAAAGGGCAGATAGTAAAATAAGGTTTATGAAATTAGCAAATTTAAAAATTAATTTTTAACAAATCAGGAAATATTACAACAATAAAGTAATAACTCATTATTACTCTTTTTTAATACAATTTTAATAATATTATTTCAACTTTTCCCTCTTGCTATTTAAAAATGTTATGTCATCAATAAATAAAATAGAAAAATAATTTATTCATTACATTTTTGTTTCTTTAGATTTTATTGTTAACAGTTTTATCTAAAAAGTAAATATAATCTGGTATTTAACCATTTATATTAATTATAGGACAAAAATTAGCAATCTACAGTTAAATTAACATATCGTCGCTGTCAAAACAATACCGCCTATCTACACTTTGGGTGAGTTTACAGGAGAGAAAATAAAACCGTGCCATATACTATATTATGTTATCTTTGATAAAGATAACCAATATATATATATATATGTGTAAGATGCTTGGCTTATGTTCAACCTTGAAAACGTTTTTTAATAGTGTGTGTTCAACCTGTAGAATGTGTTACTGTTACTATCTCATTTTCATTAAAAGTTGTTGATAGACGGTATTGTTTTGATAGCAACAATATAAATACACCCTTGGATAAAAAACTATTACTAGTAAAGTACATGAGCCATAAAGGCATTAAAATATTTAGAAAGGTTTTTAATTGAATTTCTAAATGTCTTAAAAAAAAAATTAAGTTAACCAACCAAGTTTGATAGTTTAAAATTCATGATTGTTTAGTTTTTCAACAACTAAGAGATAAAATTTAAAGTAATAAACCCAATCGATTAATACTGCCATTTATATTTCATATAAGAATTATAATATAAATACACATTAAGATGAATGTTCAGATGATGTGCAATAGCTGACAATTCTAGACACTATCAATAGGGCTTATTCTGCACTTCTGAGAAATCAATTTCAAATTACTTTCTTGATATGAAAATTTTAAACATTTGTTTCAATAAACAAAACAATAAAAAAAAAAAAATATCTTGAAGCTGGTTTTACTTTTTATTTTCTTCAAAATCTGAGACTTCATTTTTGAGGAAATGTTCATAGATTCCAAAAATAGAAGAATGGTTCCATATTTTTCTTTTACATCACCCCATGATGATCCTCAGAACTCAACATTACCTTTAGTCATTTAGTTCTGAAATCGTTGCGAATTAGTGGTTTTATTTATCCGAAATTTGGTAGTTTAAGAAGTTGAAGGGAAAATATAAATTGCCTTTTAAATTATTATACCATAACCTTAGCAAAAGTAAAAAATTAAAAAACAAAAAAAATTTTAATGAATTATGTTTCAAACACTTTCAAATTATTTTTGTTGGGGGGTTATCCACTATCCATTTTGTATATTTCTACAAATATTTTGCAGTATTTATTTTTTTTTTCATATATTTACATAGATACTATTATTATTATTTATTAATGACTCTTCTTCTACCATTCACCTCGGCCTAAAGAGGCCCATTGTGCTCGAGTCCTAAAATCAATATCGTAGGTCTAGGCTTCTGGGATATTTTAGGTAAATCTCAGTTCTTGAGGATTCTCGTGTCCTCCAGGGCCAAGGTCAAATGTCCTCTTTTAACATAGTGCATTACATTTAAAGAGAACGTGCCAGGGGGTTTTGTCCTCCTCTGTACACCATCAGCACTGGGGTTCTTTTTCGAGGCCCAGGTGGGGCATATGCTTCCTGAGTTTACAATGCCCAGTAATAGCTTCAACCATCCTTTTGAGGTCGGTTCTCGACATGCGAGCAGCCCCTTTCTTGATTTTTTCAGAAAGTTTATCATTGGGATCCTTTATAAAAAGGATATTTACAAAGATAGAAACTTGCTGGTCTATCTATAGCTGTCGACTACTGAATATAACCACTTTTGTTCAAGATTGTTTTATTGAAAACAGTTGTATATCTCAAGAAATAAAATAAAAAAATAGTAAAAACCAAAAATATGTTATCAGTTAGGTGTAAAATGCACCCAAAATGTGAAGAAAAGCTCTCATTAAATGAGTTAATCTCTCTAGGGATGATTTGACCTCATTACTAGGCATAAGCTTTGAATGAAAATATAAAAATATTAAATAAGTTTTGCTTAATTCAGGAAGTTCTATATTTCCCTTTATTATGTAATTCTGCAAAAAAACTGCAATATATAGATCAATTTACAAACATAGGCTAAATAGATGATGATTTTCTTATAAATGATATGAAAACTAAACTCTAAGGAAGAGTGTTTGAACGTTTTATAACTAACTGTTGTTATTTATACAAAACTATTCTTTTAGTTGAATAGTAGATTCAGATAGTAGTTTGCAACTGAACTATGAAATTTTTTTTTTTTATATATTGGGAAAAAACATTCTCCAGTCATCTCAACTTTTTAATTTATATAATTCCTTAAAACGTTTCGACAAATATATGTCATTATCAATCTTTTAAAATAAGTTTTCTGCATCAATACAACAATTATAAATAGCTTTAAAGAAGTTATATGTCTTAAATCTCATAAATATATATTTATTAAATATTTGAACTATGAATATGAACATAGCCCAAAAAGTATGCATTTCATGGTAATTTTTTTTATTGATATAATTATTATTTTGTGTTGTATTGCTATTTGTTTCCTAAAATGTGTTTATTTAACACTTGTAATTCCTAAATTACAAAAAAATTAATCATTGGTGTCAGACGATGACAGGAAAGATGCAGTATGTTCCATTATTACACGTTTTTTTCTTTATTTCTGTATACTCCATTGTTACCTATTACTTTTTTATTCTATCACAACTAGGCAAAGGAAGTATAGCAGTAGTTACAATTTTATGTTCAGCTTTTAATCAAGCTCCACCTTGTTGAGTACTTTAAGTCTAAAGCAACATTAATTTATCTACTTTATAGAATCATATGTATCTTTATTATAGAATCATTTATATTATAGATCATACTAGGTTTCGTCTACCAAGGAATTGAGGTGTTGGAAAAGGAAGTAAGTAAAAAAATATCATTTTTCTTACAAAAGACTTTGTTGATTTCTTCTGGTTAAGACCGTGTTGATAAATGTTCCGTCAACCATGCTGCTGACTTCTTGAGATGAGATGAGTTCATTCAGCTCATTCTCATTTCAACCCTGAAGAAGTCAGCAGCATGGCTGGCGGAACGTTGGCGAAAAATTTATCAACACGGTCTAAACCAGAAGAAATCAACAAAGTTTTTTGTAATAATAGTGGCCGTGGAAACCTAAAAGAGTATCATTTTTATTTTTTGAAAAAATGAATTAATCATGCCATTAAGATGGAAAGAGGAGCAAGTCAAAACTGGGATTGCTTTGGTTTATATCGATGGCGGTAGTTACTATACCCTACTTAAACATTAATTTTTTTTTGCCTCTTCTGTAAAATTACTTTTTCACTAAGTACAACCTTTTCCATGTCAATGCCTCAATTTATGATCCTAAAACAAAGTAACAACTTAAGTTGTTTAACCTAATTAAAACATTTTCAAGACCGTCAAAGTAAAAAAGATTGCCACCCAATTGCAATGTAATTTAAAATGAGATTTAGTTGATACATACCTCAAGATCAACGCTCCTCAGTTGAGCATACCTATGCTCCGACGAGGACAGGGTATGCCTCCTCAGATCATCTCTCAGGCGCCTACTGCCTCCTCTCCCACCACTTCCTTCCTCTTCGCCGCTGCCCCCTCCACTACCTCTACCTGTAAGAAGAATTAATTTAGAATTACGCATTGAATTTAGTTTAAAAACCAAGATGATAATTTAATTGTCCATAAAAGATATGAAACTGCCATGAAACTACACTACACTCTTCTGATGAATACAAATGAAGAGTAGAAACACGAAAGAACCATTGGCTAAAATTCTATTAATTCATGTTCTAATTTGAATATATTTTAATCAATGTAAGCCTTAATCAAACAGAAGCATTCGCCATTGATCTACTATATTTGTATAAGTAGTAAAATCATATTTATAATAGTATTTAATCAGCAAATAGACTTATAATATGAAAAAAAAATTAATTTAAATTTCATTGATTAAAATTAGATTCTTTTGCATTTCCACGCTTCAATTAAGAAAATAATCCTATTCAAAACTACAAGTTTCTATTCAAGTGAAACTAAAAGTAATTAATTTACTATATGAGAAGCAAAATTAAACAAATAAAAACAAACAACTGTAAGATATACAGTTTCATAAGTGAAATAAATAAAAATAAAACAATGAACATAAAATTTTATGAAAATAGATCCATGGATATGTTCTTGTTCAGATTTTAATAAACATTTAAAATGCAAGTAATCAGTCAGAATTTACAAATACTATTTAAACAGCCAGCAAATTTTTAGAGCTTGAATTTGTTATTTTCCCATCTTGTTAGTTATTTTTAAACAGGAATATCAAGTAAAAATTCAATTTTGAATTTTTCAATTGGAAATTTTCCAAGGGCAATGTAGTGGGCCATATGTTTTTCCTCTTAGCTTTATTTTTCTTCTTTAGGGCTAGTCACTGCTTATTTAAGTAATCAGTAGGCCAGCTATACTCCAGAGGCTGTATGGCCTAATCTACAGGGCTTGATGAATTAAGTACAGGACTTTCAGAATATTAATCCAGGCAAAAAGGAGAACAGAAAATGGGGTTAAAAATTAAAATAATAAATAAGGGTGTAAATGATAAAGTTAGTCAATACCATAATTGGTTTATATACGGTTCAGTAAAATAATTAATCAGGAGAAGTATAAAAAGTAATAAACATTCAACGAAATATGAAATAAATGTACAATATTAATTATTGAATTTATTAGCAGAGATTCGATAACAAAATAAATGTCTAAATAAAAAGTATACTAATAAAACATAACCAATATATGTACTTCACACCAAAGGGGTGCCGGAGGAATAGCCATTGCCAATGCATTTATAATCTAATAATAACAATTATAAACTGACATTAAAAAAAAAAAAAAGAAATACTAAGAAAAATACAGAAAATTCTTAATATTTAAACATGATTTATAAATAACTAATTTATAGATCTATTTAACTCAAATAACAAAAAAAAATATACAAAACTAAATTTAAATGATAATATGGTTTAGCTGGATCAGAGACGAAGGAATTCTATCAGAAGGTCATAAGAATTTAATCCCATCCAATTGACGACTAATCAGCAACCCAAATTCCAACTATACCCTTCACCAAATAATTGTAAATATATTTTGAATGATACAAAGTAATGCAAAAACTGATTATCATTCCAATTTCTTAAACAAGTAAAGAATTATTATTGTTATAAATAACAAAGAAGAATTGATAGTACAAGAAATAAATGGCTTGTTATTTGATTAATTTTCTTTAAGAACTTGAACCACATTTTAAACCTGTTTCCATTGAGATTTTCATTAGATATTACAAATATGTAAATAGATGGATCTAATCCCTTTCTCCTAAAAGCATAGTTCTGACACATGGTAAACAATTCTAAATTATTTTTAAACTTCTAGCAAAATAAGGACATATTATATAGCAGAACTATTTTTAATGTACATCTTGGAGAGGGAAAAAATTTGTATATAGAATCGATGAATGTATGCAAATCAAGAATACTGAATTAATTACAACAATATAAATTACTGAAAATTAAAACCTAAGCACATGTCTAATATACTAAAAACAAATCTATGATACAGAGAACAATTAAGGCAACAATAAATTGTGTCAGAGATATATTATTTGTAAACAGAAATCAGAACTTAAATTTCTGCTTAACATTAAAGAAATGTTCAACAAAAAATAAAAGAATAACATTAATCATGACAAAATTTCAGTATTTTAAGACAATCAGTTTAAAGAAAGGATTTGAAAAAACAACTTAAGAATATGATTAATTACCACACATTTCAACAAGCAAATAAAAAAATTAATAAAAATAAATAAATAAATAAATAAATATATATATATATATATATATATATATATATATATATATATATATATATATATATATATATATATATATATATATATATATAGGGCAAGTTTGGCAATTTAGATCCGAAAATCAAAATTTTGGGGATTTTTTTTTAATAGTGCCCTCTTTTGTAGGTGTTATTAATAGTAGCTGTCAAAATTTCTTATTCAGCAATGAATATTTCATTCTATTTTATTTCAACTCGCATCACAATGGTAGTGAATGACCAATAAAGTAAAGAGACCAAAAATAGAATGTCTATGTTTCAAGATGGTCTTTTGTAAACATACATTCTTCTCCAGACCAAAACGGGTACCAAGCGTACAAATAGAGAGGAAGTTTAGTACCACTTATTTTTTCTTACTGTTTGGATAATGAATGGGAGCCTGTGATGCCCGTTCACTTCAAAAATTTATATGAATAAATTAGTTTAAAAAAATGATTTTTTTCATGTAAATGTAAATGCATGATTATCAAAACCACAATAAATAAACAAATAAATAAAATACAAATAGGAATGTTTTACAGGATAAAAAGATACAAAATATATTCTAACGATAAATTCCTAATAAAATAAAAAGAAGCTACATAAAAATAATCAAGGTTAGTGTTTCAAAAATGCAAATATTAAAACCAAATACAGTTAATATTGCACAGGTACATTGTTTTGTTTAAGCCATGATGTAAACTAAATAAATTTAAAAGGATTTTTCCAAGCTTGAGCCAGCCATCGAACTAACAGAAACTGCTCAATGCAAGGGTTATGTTCAGTCGATATAGATAAGGTAAGAAGGGGTGGTGATAATCAAAACATTAAACTAAAAATATCAAAGAGACACAATACCTTCTCTGTGAAGGAGCAAAACTGTACCTGTCGGCTCTCGACAACACATTATAGTTATAAATCACTGGTACCTGTAGAATATACTTTGATGAAAACTGAGCTGTGTTGAGGCTCACTATTGATTAATTAGAAACAAAAATGAATCAGTTCAATATCACACCATGAACTGGGTCAAAAAAGCACTCTAAAAATAAATAACTTGGCAAATGCCCAATAGTATGTAACTTCTGTTTTCCAGTTCGATTGAAAAACTCAGTGAATAAACTAGTTCAGCTGGTTCTCTTCAATATTCCATGCATAGGTCTATCTTTATAGACTGATGCAATGCTGTAATAATTACTACTTGTCTGTTAATGAACAGGAATTGTCAAATGTTCGTAATTATTTTACAGATTAAATGACAAAAAGATATTAATCAGCATGTAATTTTAAATATATATATATATATATATATATATATATATATATATATATATATTCTGATTCTTAAGTTCCAGTCAATTATATGTATTACTATTTAAAAAAAAAAAGTTTAATATAAGAAATACATCAGAATGATTATATTTATTTAAGAAACTGTGCTAAAAAAGATAAAATTTATAAGATTAATGCTTGCTAATTAAATAAAATACTACTTTTCTCTAAAAAAAGTAATAATGACAATACATTTATTAGAAAATATAAATAACATTATAGAATAAAAAGTAGATTTTTAAAATATTTCACTGATAAGCCAAAAAACAAATGACAAACATTGATTGACCATTAAATTGGAGTTAAAAATCCATGTATTGTATATAAAAACAGTAGATTGTGATATGCAAATTGATACAGTTTATTTAGTAACTTAATTTTATTTGATAAAACCAACTCCTAAACATTTCTAAAATAATTCATATGATAAACTTCATAAATTTTGTTTATTTTTGATAAATTAAACCTTTGCTATCACTTTTATAACAGTTTAAAACTGAAAACAAACTGTCAACTGTCAACATATTTGAGTATTAAACATAATGTTTTCTTTAAATCAAAAGTAACACTAAAATAATTAACTGTAAGATGAAAATTATTGTAATAAGTAGTTATATTATTTACACTCCAAACAGGATAAAATGACTGTTGAATAAGATAAATGCTATTAAGTTGATAAGATAACCTTACCCGGCAAGGTAGCGGCTTTATTTTCCAAGTCCATGATGTTAATATTTTAACTTATAATAAATAATATAAATCCCATTATAATATCCATAAAAAAAGGATATATTGAAGTGTGGAACATATTAAATGGAACGACATAAACTCCTCAAGTACAACGTTACTACTGAGGTTTTGTTGTGGCTGCCGCCAGAGGGAATTTTCCCTCCTTGGGATCAATCGAAATGTCCCTTTGCTCTTGGGCCTTCTTTTAAGCGCCCATATAGGCAAAACCTTCCGTCAGCTTATTTTTAGCTATCATTATTTGGTTTTATTATTAATGTTTCAATTACTCTGTAATGTGCACGAACAAATAAAAATTAAACCATACAAAAGGGAAAAAAATATGCAAATTGATAAGAGTAAATTAAAGTTAACCATCACATACGAATCAATATTCAATATGGGCTTCCAAGAAATACGAAACTATAAAAGAAATGTAGGACGTAGGCATTTGGATATTTCTTTTTTGAAAAATGTAAGATAGTGGTGCTTCTTAAAATTAAATTTAATCATAAAAAACTATCACTAAAACCTATGAAGGGCCTTGGATTCTGGTCATTGTAGTAGCGGTTGTGCAGGAAGGTGATTTGTCCGAGATCATGCTCAAAAGCCAGGTTTTACCTCCAATTAAGAGTACCAACTTTATAGAGGCTGTGTGAGCAACAAGAGGGTCTACAGATCCCACAGTGTTCATTCGTGGCTGTTAACAGGTTAAACTATTTATCTGTAACAGCCGGATTTTAATCCAAGACCTCAACAACTTGGTGCTCTACACACTGAGCTACCCCGCTCCCTATATTTAAAGAACATTAAAAAAATATTATGTATTCTAATAAAAATAATATTAATTTGAAAATATATACTTCAAAAATAGATCGATTTTACTGAGGAGAGTTGGGTAGCTCGGCTAAGCACTATTCCACTAAGCTCAAGGCTATAGGTTCAATACCGGCAATGGTAGATAAATTATTTATTCTTTCATTAACAGTTGAATTGGTTTGGGCTCACCCAGTCTCTTTACTAGAGTACCAAATCACCCCGCGGCCAAATCATTCATCTATGTAAAATTAAATAATTTCCACTGAATCTAAATTACTTACGAATGTGTTTATTCGATACAAAAGAAAAATATAATCAGTAAATCTAAAAACATTGTGTATTCATTAGACAATCGAAAGATTGTGACCTCTATAGACGAAATAATAAACGAGCGCTTCTCGAGGTTTTTTTTTTTCAAGTCAAGGAAGAACATCTTCCTCAAATTTACAACTACTGATTCTTAATATTAATCCCTTCTTATTGTTATTTATGAATATATTATACTATTTAAATGTTTGTTATATATAATAATGTAGTCTAGGAATGAGATATAGTACAAGAAGAATATAGGAGAGTTGTTCTAAAAATATGGGATTTATTTTGTGCAACATGCATACAAATATTTTTCTAGGATACCACCTATGTTTTATGTTCGCTCAAAATATGTTTAGGACCAACTGTTAAAACTCTAAAGCGTTCTGATTAAGTATTTTGTTAAGTGCCAAATAGTAATTTCTGACTCTTCACATCTGATCGTTTACAAAAAAAACTCCCACGCAGCACTACTTTTTACAAATATATCATACTAAACTTCATCTAATTCACATAAAATAAATGAAAATTGTACTTAGGGACGAGCATTTAAAAGCACAGTGAAAGGAAAGCATTTGAAGGTAATTGATAAAAAACAACTTCAAACCTCCTTGTTTCCATATTTAAATTAATGTTATCACTTACATTTGGCACAATTGAGTCTAAATTTGTCAAAATGGATCCCTTTAGTTTATATACTAATATTTAAAAATCAATAGTAGTTGCAAAAATCTCTCCGTCCAGAAACAGTGGGCAGTAAAACATAAAAACTATATACTAACTTCAAATTTCTAAACAAAATTCAACCTCAAATAGCAAAAAACAATCTGGATATAATAATAATAATAATATATATAGTCGCTTAATATATACTAAAAAAGTTTGAAAGTTTAACATTTTGAAAAAATATTTCTACCGTAAATATAAAAAATATTGGAGAGTAGCAAACAACGCAGAAATAAAAGTAATTATTATGGTCAAAAAAATCTAGTATTACACTATTTATTGAAGATGAAATTTTTCTATGGGAATTACGATGAAAAAACGTTCAAAACTTAATTTAAGTTGAGTGATTTTTTTGTATTTTTGTCAGATCTATTATAAAGTTGGGGCTACCTGTGGTCTATACATATGTACAAGTGGTTAGCATGACGAACTACTAAGCCCAAGATCGCGGGTTCGTAGCACGGCAGATTGCACCAGGATTTTTTAAGGGAGTACAAAATCCTAAGTTACGCCGTCCTTCGGAAGGACGTTAAATGGGTGTCCCGAGCCTGTACCGATGTAAGGTACTCGTTAAAAATCCCTATCCTAATTAAACCTGGATAGGTGAAATTTAGAGCTCCCAATGTAGCATCGTCCTATTAACCTTAGCAGCATAAAGTGACTTTAAATTATAACTTCTATAAAGTCTATAAAACGCCTTGGAATAGTTGTAAAGAACAAAAAAATAAATAAATGCTCAATTATTTTTTTAAATTTATTTTTGTTATAAAATAATGCAATAACAGTAAATATTATGATGCACAATAATGTAGTAAAAACGTCAATCAAATAAGAGATAACCCAGATAAATTGTTTTTTGTTGTTGAATTTTTTTTATTTCTTTTTTACATTAATTAAGTCAGTGGGATTGGATAGGCCTCACAACTGTCTAATTATTTAGAACAAAAATGAGAATGGGAGAACCCCAAACAAAAATGAGTTTGGGAAGAACCCCAAACAAAAATGAGATCGCTATGTTAATAGCCAACGTCCGAAACTTATTTAGTTTTTGCAGGAAGAAGAAGAATCTAGTCGATCAAATCCGTATTGTTATTAGATAGTATTTATTCATAAACATATTACCTAAATTACATTAGAAAACTATAACTTTTATTCAAGAAAGAGAATGAGAGAAGATTCAGCTAAAATTAACTTGTACAGAGCACTTTTACTTGCATTAATGTTTATTTGAAGAAGAAGAGGATGTGGTAACAATTTGAATTTAGATAGTTTGTCACATTTGCAGCCTCAGATTGTTTGTCAGCTGCAACAATCGCGTTCAGCCCAATCATTTATTTAGTTTTAAATTCCCCATTAAACAGTTGTGAAGGAAATATAGAAAAGAAAGAAATGTTCAGATATTTTATTTACAAAACGATACACATTTAATCAATATAAAATAACACAACAATATAGTAAATATTAATCCTGAACACCTTATAACTAAAAAAAAACCATTTTAATTAAAATTATGTATGATTGATTTTATAAATTCATTTATAATTTTGGTATCTGTTCTGCAGGTTGTCGCTTCGAGTTGAGTTACAATAAGATTTAACTGTACATTCGTTTCATTTTTAATATTTTCCAAAATTGCAAGTTATCGTGAGCTTTAGTATGGAAAAGAGAATTAACTATGAGTAATGAGTACATTTCGGTGTTCATTTCATCAAGAAATAAAAGTTTCAACAAACATATATGTTTGTTGAAACGTTCGTTTCAACCGGCACACTCGATTGTCGCTATTGCATATTTCAACTTTGTTTGTCACATGGTAGATGAGATATTTACAATTCCAATTTTGCAAACCAACGTGAGTTTGTTGAATAATAGAGTTCCAATGCCACAATTTCATTTTTTTAAATTGTTATTATGTGGTTTAGCTAATTAATAAAAATAAAAAAATATTCAATTTATTTTGAATAGTCGTTGGTTGACCAAATAAATCAAATGGAAATTATATAGGTAGAGGTCATAAAAACTTACTAACAGTAAGAATCATTTGATCTCATCCCATACCATCTTCGGCTCGATTTAATTTTAATTTAATTTTTTAGCATACTTCTATAAGTAGTTTTAATATAATTTTATAGCCCCATTATAGGTCATTATTAGTGGAAAAAACTAAAATATAAATAGAAAGAAGCATCTTAATGAGAAAAGACAAAAACCAAAAAAAGAAACAAGCCCAGTAATGGATAACAATCGTTCACTGTAATTAAAAAAATGAACAGCCGGAATAATGGGAAAAATAAATACAAGAATAATAGGGGGGATGAAGGATTTATTCTCAATCAGGGTTCTAGTAAATAATAGTTCTTCATTTTATTTCTCTGCCAATTCACTCTTATTTATTTACCAGATTAAAACAGAGTTTATTTATTTTATTATCGTTTGCAAGACCGGCCATTATTTCTTTAGGAGTACGAATAACGTACTTTTAAGAGAAAGAAATAATAAATCCATTTTACGAGACGTCGACTCTCTAATTTAAACAATCAGTCAAACAGAAGTTAATCCTGCTTATTTTAATAACTCCAACCTCAAAGCCAACACAATTGGAATCTTCTTCAGGAAAAGAACCCATTTTCCCAAGATCATTGTTTTCTTTAAACTTTAACTCCTGAAAGTTGAATAATTTTTTTTGGCAACACAGTTTCTAGTTATGAAGGCAAAACTGATATAATTGAAAAAAAACTCTCCGTTTGTAATGGTTGATTAGATCTGAATTTTATTATTTCACTAGCTTCGTAAGAAAAGTGATTAAAATAAACCTAAAATACGTGAAGAAAGTTGATGGACAATTATAATTAAAAAAGGTAAAATGAGCGTAACATTTTGAGTTATAGGGGCTATTAAAAAACTTCTTTAGGCTTTTTTTTAACCAAAACTAATTCTGGTAGAATGAGCAATATTTTTCAGTAAACCTTTTCTGTTGGGTTTTATTCTCAGATAAATTCCCAAATGATATGTTGGCTAACTAGTTGCACAATACTCATGTATTTCTGGAATATGGGAATGGGAGGAATATAGACATCAGTATTTCAGTATCAATATGGAATTGCAAAATACTGCCATATGGAATCAAGTTTGTAAAAGAAAAAAGATAGTATAATATAAAATGCCTAATTATTTCAAGGGTTAAATTAATCTAAAATATTTCATCGAAACCGACGAGACATATCTGTGGCACCTATGCATAGTGGGCTAAGTTGAATTTTGTGAATTTCAAGCTATCTACTTAGAATCGTAATTTTCTCTCTTTCCTTGTGTCTAACACGCTAAGTGTTTCGTCCATTGTAATGAAGGATATTCCTTTGTGAATCATGGGCTGATACTCCAATCTTGAACTTAAAGTAAGTTCAGAAAAATTTCGATTCTAAGTGGATAGCTTGAAATTCACAAAATTCGACTTAGCCCACTATGCACAGGTGCCACAGATATGTGAGTCTTTCTTCCAGAAAGTATATTTTGGTAGAAAATAAGGTTATATATTTTGTAAATAATCCAAGAAAAAAATCTAAGTCTAGCACGAGGCTTTTAAGATTTACTTTAAAAACATTAAGTAAGTTCCGTCGCAAAGACAGCATCTGTCGAAAAATTGAAGGGTAATTCCAGCTCCAATATTTTCAAGCAACAGAATACAGGGTGTTTCAAAAAGAATCATCCGATTTCATAAAATCATAACTATTCTGTTATTAGAGCTAAATGCGCCAACAACGTACTGTTGGAAAGAGGAAACTGTTGGAAAGTTATACATGGTTCCCACTAGGTATCAGCTATTGCAAATGGCGTCAGGTTGTCTGTGTAAAGGCAAACCATCGGGCCGTCCCAGCGTGTCCGATGCAGACGTGGAGCGCAACAATGGATGATCTGAGGAGTCTTAAAACAACAGCAGTGGCATCAGTAACTAAGGACATGCTCGCTAGAGCGTGAGACAAATTTGAATACCGCATAGACATATGCCGTGCATCTACAGGTGGGCGAATTGAACACCTTTAAAGGTATGAAAAAAACTTTGTGAGTTTCCCTTTCAGACAAAAAATCAGTAATTGAATATGTTTATTAGTGTTAGAAATATAAACATGTCAAATCGGATGATTCTTTTTGAAACATCCTGTATTATATCCATATTTATAAATTAATTGTTACAATTGTATCCCGAGTAATTAATTAGACAAAAATAGATTACTTTTAACATTTAATAAGAAATTCAAGAAGTGAAGTGAAACAAATTACATTATGTTAGAAAATGTTAACCTTATTACCTTAGATAGTGGCAAGACGAAAATGTCAACTTGAGCTTGCGAAAGGATATTTAGCTTGGAGATGGCAGGAAACTATCCCTGGCAGATGTCACTTTTCTAAGTTGGCTAGGTTCATGAGAAGCAGTTAGGAGCGTCAGGTTATTATATTTTGAAGAATGTGTAGTCTATATTATTACATAATACACATAGTAATACTTTGTATAGAAGCTAGTAGTTGGATACTAGTACATGTCCACAATAATATAATAATAATTTTTTATTTATTGTTCTTATGATAGTGATTATTTTTAATCAGGGGTGCAGTCGATGATAACAAAAAATAAGCATATCGTATTTTATCGTGCCGGCGTTTCATCCTAAGATGTAGGCCATTTCCGGGGCTAGGAAAGAAATAGACAATAACTATATAAAACCTTGCAGTACTAAGGAACAATAACAGATTTTATGTACAGAGTAGATAATAATGTAAAGAAATACAAAGAGTAACATAAATTAAGAAATAACTAGTGAAAAAAAGTAAAGTGTAAAGTGCACTATGTAATAACTGGTGAGATAAAATGAGAATGGAAAATTACCATGTGATTTGTAATTGTAACTTTTACTGATGACATGGTAATCATTATATTTCAGCCTATTCATATAACAAATGACCTACAAAAACCATAATTTTCTGTTATATTAAAAAATATATAAACAAATATTACTGCAAAATAACTACGTTTTCCATTCATATTATGTCTCACCAGTTATTATATGGTGTAACTTACTAAAGAGTAAAGACTTTTCGCACTAATTATTTCATAATTTATCTTAATCTCTGTATTTCTTTACACTATTATCCATTCTGTACATAAAATCTGTTATTCTTCCTTGGTACAGCAAGGTTTTATATAGTTATAGTCTGTTTTTTTCCTAACCCTACAGATGTCCTACATCATAGGCCGAAACGTTGGCACAATAAAATAAGTCATACTTATTTTGTGTTATCACCGACTGCTCCCCTGACTAATTCAATCCATCATTAGAATTATTACCATAAGTCGAAAATTTTCCACTTCAACATGAAATAATAATAATGCGATAATATATAAAAAAATGTACAACACAATCCATCATGAAGGGTCTTAGTAGGGAGTTTCTTACAAGGTAGAGACTGTATTGTTTCTACGGATGGAGATTTGCACGAGATCACGCTTAACAACTAGGTCTTGCACTAGCATACTAGCCACGTCATAAGTGCTTGGAGTTTTAGATATTGTGAAATGTCTGATATGGTAAAAACATTTGTTATAGCCAGTGATACTGCTGCTTTCTTGGCTGCTTGGTCTGCCGCTTCATTGCCTTTGATTCCCACACGAGATGGTATCCAGACGAATACTAACTCCTAGTCCATCCTTTTGATCATCGTTGAATAAGCTTGGGCTTTTTTCATTGTGTTGTCTTTCGTATATATATTAGCGAAAGCCGTTATTGCAGATAGAGAGTCCGTGAAAATAACAAAATTCCTTTCTTGACGTGGCATAATATGATACAGGGCTGCTTTGATTGCGTAACATTCTACGGTGAAATTACTGGTTGTTTGTGGAAGTCTGTATTTGATTGTATTAGAACCGAAAATTATAGAACATCCAACGTTATTGTTTTATTTGAACCCATCTGTATAAATGTGCTGGCTATTTCTGTATTTGTCAACGATTTTCTTAAATTCTAAAAGATATGTGTGTTCTGATGTTCAATTCTTCTTGTGTTTTTGAGCCTTAAATTTGTCGATGGTAGTTTCAAGGTGGGTAGCTGTTTTAATCTGTGCTTGTTTGAAAATTCTTGATTTATTCAATATGGCTTCTTGTTCGTATTCCAAGCGGGGATGTCTTGGGTTTTCAGTATATTTTGTTGCATTTATTTGAAAAATATGTTTCTATGCTGGATTATTATCATTGAATTTTAATCTTCCAATGTATCCGCAAGTTGATGTCTTCTGACAGCTAGCGGAGCTAGACCGACTTCTACACATAGACTGTTTACAGGGCTAGATCTGAATGCACCAGTTGCAAGACGGATTCCCGCGTGGTGGACTGAGTCTATAGTTGAAAGCTGTTTAAAGTTTGCTGATGAGTAGAAAAAACTGCCCAAATCCAATTTACATCTTATTAAACTAGTGTAAACCTTTAACATGGATCTATCTGCTCCCCACGCGCTTCCAGCTAGGACTTTCATTATGTTTAATCTTTTTACACACTCTTCTTTCAGCCATTTAATGTGATCATTCCAGCCGAGTTTGTTGTTAATAATTAAGCCTAGAAATATAACTTTTTATTCAAAATTGAGAATTATACCTCTGCATGTTAAATCTGGAGGAGAAGTTGGGTTCAAAACGCAGGTTACATTTTGTTTTTTCGGTTGAAAATTTCAATCCTGATCGAGCGGACCACGATTCCGATTTCGAAAGACAATTTTGGATCGTTATTTTCATTCTATTTTGGTTTCTGAAAGGTAGTAAGAGGGCTACAATAAAAAGGTCTTAATAGATTTACATATATATATATATTGTTAATCAATAACACTACATTATTTATTAACAATATATTACAGAATATATTTGCTTTGTATACCGAAGATTCAGAGATCCAACTGGACTATTATGAAGTTCATTCCCAATAGATGCAGCGGTCACCTGGATGGCATTAATCTAGCCGAACTGGTTCATTAATAGATTCAGAAGAGGTGAATCAATAGACCTCCTGAATAATTCAGTGTTGTCGAAGATTTATCTTGAATAGTAACAGCTCTCGAGAGATGTCTCAATTAAGGATTATCTTTATTCTTCAGGCAACGTTATTACAGCTAATTCGAAACATCTACTACTATTTAAGGGAGTTGGACAATATTAATTTAGATAATGAATAAAACAATCAGGGCAGTTCCCATTTTCCTTCAATGTAAAGGAATGGTTATATCGCGGGGTTACAAGTTAAATACACAAAGTCAAAAAGATAATTATAAGAAAACGCTGATGAAAAGGCCAGAGTACTTATATATATATAATACAGTAACAAATATATGCAGAAACAAAACGATACGAACTGGACTTAAAATTGAAACCCTCAATAACTTAATTGAGATAGGACAGCTTCGATGGTTCGACCATGTAAAGAGGATGGATGGCTGCCGGGAGCGAAGAAAGCTAAGGAGGTTAAACCAATAGGAAAAAGACCCAGGGAAAGGCCGAGAGTGAGCTGGAAGAATAACCTCCAAAATATCCTTAAATAAAAAGGTATTGGATGGGCGAAAGTCAGGAGAGCAGCAAGAACACCACTGAGAAAGGTGACGCTCCTTACAAAATCAATTCAAATTAATCACACTCCTAAACCATCCAAAAAGAACGGCCAACCCGAATTCAAACACCGAATTTTCGTCACACATATACATCAAAAACTCAATGCAATTTCATTCTCAAGTACAATGAGCCTATTATTTTGTTAACTTATTAATATCAACTTGATAAATCATAGTATAAGTTATAGTTAGTGACACTAACTACCACAGCTGGGGAAGGTGTGTAATACATAATTTAAGAACTAAATTTTTATTATAATCTCTATTTATTTATATCATTAATACATTATTTTTCAGACAATACCGAACGTTGCACTAAAACATATATTGCCCGTATTTAAAAAACTCCTCTAAAGAAGATATTTCGTAATTCGTATCTTATTAATGTGTGAGAATCTTTTCGTGCGATAAGGAATTGTGCTCATTTGAAATAAGGAATACGTAAAAATAGAGAAAAAGGTATATTTCTTAAATGTAACGGCCAAATTAGGTGGGAGAATCGGTACGAAGCCTAGGTGGTCACCAAGATTTTGTTATTAGTTTTTATGAGATAGTGATATTTCACTAATTCATTTCCTTCTCAACACTTAATATATATTTAGATCCTGTATTAATTTCATACTCTAGTAGCCTGACTAAGAAGGAAGTATTAAATAAGATAAAAAATTAGAAGAGAAGATTAAAGCAAAATTTGATACGGCGGAAAGAAGAAAAAAAGTTATATTAATTGTTTTTACTCAACTTTGCAACTCTACGTAATGAAGTAATTAAATCCTCTGGGTATTAAGCAAATAAATAATAAATTTTAAATAATGGTACAACGCTAAAATTATCACATAAATTATTAAACATTATATGCATTTAAAGCATTATATCAAGCTGTTTATTCATATAATTATTAAATTACAGACCCCTTCTCTGAAATAGAAGCTTTCTTGTTTAAATGGTAAACTCTAACGACCATTCCATAATATTGAACATCTGACATTTCCAGCCAGATCCAGCTTGCCTCGAAATTAACCAGAAGCTGCCATATTCCTAAACTTCTCCTTAGGTTTTGATAACCCTTCTGCCTTCTCTGCCTTATCATAACCCTAATCAACGAGACTTCTCCGAAGGAATAATCATTAATCTGAAAAGTGGTAACATTCCTGTCCACCATGAATCTGATAAAAAAAAGTGATTTCAAAAAATAATATTTTCTGCTTCCTTAACTTGCAGTTACTCTTATGAATTGTTAATTTCGTTGGCATGTTTTTCATATTTTTTTTTATGATATTTTTTTTTATTATTATCTGGTTTTGCAATTTCTTTATCACCACCCGTACACCAATACACATTCTCTCCAAAATCTCCTGTCCACACTATCTTCCTCTGTGAGACCTCTAGCCTGCCATTTCTTTTATCAGCTCCTCTATCCACTGCTTTCGAGGTCTTCTCTTCTCAGGGCAGTATTTAAATAATCGATGGGGCCATCGCGTAACATCCATTTTCATTACGAACCACTGCAATCTTCGTTCACTGATGCCATTGAGAATGTTAAGATTAACTACCACCTTATTTCTTAACACTTCATTTGGGACCTTCTGCAACCTGAATGTAAGTGCCTTCTTCTCTAGGAACCCATTTCTGATGATAGTTTTATGTCATTTATGCCATATATGTTTTAAGGCAAATTTGTTTAAAAGTAATTTCCTCTATAAGTGCTATTTACTTCTAATTATGTAGGCCTTTTTATTATTTTATTAGGTTTTATTATTCCTGCGAGGCATCGGAAAAGAAGATGGCTTCGTGACCTTTTAAGTTGAATTTGTTGATCAAGTACTACCAAAGGGTAGTTTCTCTACACGCCTTTATCTCATGCCATTATATATATATTGCTATGTTTCTACTGTTAAATATATCTTGAATATATATATTGATATTTGGCATGCCAGAGTCTCATTTAGGATGAGTACTCAAATTATTAATTATATTCCTTAATCTTAATTGGGTTCCTTTCCAAAGGTCTATTCTTCTGTTTACCAATTTACTCATCTATTATACCTTCAATATATTATTTATAAATAAATAGTGTATCTGGGGTATGTAAGCACCAAAAGAATTATGATAAGGGTCGTTTATTTATTACATTTCAACAAGGTTAATGATTCAGATTTTAATGTATATAAAAAGGATTGCCATAAAATACATTACAGGAAATAAATGAAACTTATCTGTGGACAGGGGTAAATTGGGTTACAGATCGATCTTCTTCCTTGACATCTCCGCCCGCTTCGTACGGCCGCTCTTCTCTCTCGGGGTATCCGTCCTTCTTCTCTCCGGCCTCTCCGGTCTCCCGAGCACCTTCCTCCTTCGCCTTCGTCTCCCTAGTCTATCTCTAGAGTGCTTCCTTCAGCCTCGTTTTCAAGAGTTTTCTCCTCTCCCCCTCTCCTTCCTTCTCAACCATCTTGGACCATAAAACCATAAGGGGACCAAGGGTCTGTTCTTTGTCCAAAACACATTCCCTTTCATGTGTCCCGACATGACACATTTTCCCCGCTCCGCATCCCCTTCATGGTGCCGACAATACATAGCAATATATATATATATATATTTTATTAGATTTACTTGATGTATTATTAGGATATAGTTATAAACTTCAATCAATAAATTTTAAAAAACGGCTTTATTATTATTTCTTATTACATATTTTTTTAATTTATTTTTTTTTAGATAAAATCTCTGTATTGATTTCATTAGTAGTTTTCTAATATATTTCTAGGATAACCGTTACATAAAGAAATTAGGCAGTTTTTCCTACCTCCCTTAAGTCCATACATCATTAACTCAATGATAACATCTCTCTGAAATGTTAGTTTGTCATTAATATTAGAACTTATATCGGGGCGCCTCTAAAGTAAGTATTATTATAATGTTAATACTTATAGTCGTATCACAATTTATCTACAAAAAACGTGTACTACTACAACCCATAAAGGTCATTGGGCTTAGTACATGACAGAAATACCATTTACGGTTTCTAAGCCAACGATTGTGCAATAAAGTGATTTAGCCTATATCACGCTTAATCATCAGGTTTTTCCCCTAATTAAGGGTACTTACTTTATAGGGGGTGGATGAGCCCTAGGGGGGGGAGGGGTCTACATATCACGCAGAATCTATTTTTGGCTGTTAAAAGGTTAAATAATTTATTTGCCAGAGCCAGATTTGAACCTGGGATTCTCAACAACTCGGCCCTTTACATACTACTAAGCTGTATTGTTTCCTACTAATTACTTTCAAAAGTCTATAATGCACTTTTATTATTAATTTCTAATATTTATGATTTTACCTTTGTATTATTATTGAACATTTCTTATCTTTCTTGTACCTTTCAACCAACCAAACACCATTTGAGCCAAAACGCCATTTTGCACTGTAAATAATATATATGTCGGCAGGGTACCGACCATTTCTTTCATCATGATGCTGATATTGCAAAACTTACAAGGTACACCCTATAACCATTTTAGGAGATAAATGAGTCATACCGTAAGTGTGATATATAGGCAAATTAGGAAAGCCTCTGCAGCCAGTGGTTGCAAGACGACCTTAGATCTACTTTCACTGACTGATTCGTTAGTTTACTTTCATAACTATCCGGCTCTGAGGTAATGCATTAGCATCTAGGCCGCTTTAAGTCCACTGTTGAAAATAAAAGAAAAAAAACTTAGCTATCTCCGAGGTTTGGTGATGTATGACTAGTAACCTTGCTTTAGCGAATTCCATGAAAATATTAATTTTCAAGTTCAGACCTTGATCTCAAAATCTCCCCACCTACGTTTTGTTCTACCTCTAGAACGTTTATTTTGTATCCCAAAAGCCTTATTTATTATCATCGGGATAGATCACCTCAATGTTATTTGAGATGTTACCGCCTACTGGTGGTCATGAAATTCTCTAATCTTCTATTCAAAAATTTTTAATATTTATTTTCAAAATCCTCAAGTCGTTATTCATTGGCTAAAGCAAGACACTACGTTTGGCATCACCTTAAAACCAAGAGAAAGTTTAATAATTTTGTTAATTCTTTATCATAAAAAAATCATAAAATACATAATTAATAAATTATTTAGTGCCGATTTGATTTTTTAAAAATTAAGCTTTGTATTTCACTCTACTTCAGACAATATGATGATATAATTATAAATTCCGTCGCTAAGATCAATCTATTATTAATTAACAAGGCAACATCAGGAAATTAACACCAAGTGACAGAACCTCAAAACATGCCAGTCTCATATTATTTGGAACGTGGTTTTTGAATTCTAAATTTTGGCAATTAAATTTTTATTGATTTGATGTGTAGTAAAATAATTATAAATATAAAGTAATAATTTAAAAAAATATTATTTTTAAAAACGAAATTAAATTTTTATCAATGGTATTGGTTGCACGGATCCCAGTTAAAGAAACCAGTGGTCTACAACAAATCTTATAGACATAAATTCAATTTTTTGATTCTCATATGTTCTCTCACGACTGACTAGCGTTTATGGTAAAGTAGCGTTCCTAAATTATATTTTATATTTCAATAATTGTTAGAAACAACATAAAACAAAAATAAAACAATTCCTTAGTGTTCAGGCTTGCAGGATAACGTATATGATTCATCTGATCATATACAATTATCATATTAATGAAATTCACTGAAAACAACCAGCATCTGATTACAAACTCAGGAAAACCAACTGTGATAGAACGATAGCAAGATCTGTAATATTCATTGCATATTCTTAAGTTTTCTTAAGCTTAACGTACAATTGAGGCGTGGAGATGCAAAAAGGGATAAATCCATATTTTATAATTTTTAATTTTTTTAATGTTTTTCACAAATTTAAAAAATAAATAATCATTTCATAATAACCTAAATTTATGTGATATGTTTGTGATTCCTGGAAAAATTTTAAATTTGGATTTATCCCCTTTTGCATCTCAACGCCTCAATTGATTATTTGTGATTGCCTAAATGTGTGATACAGATATTTATTTTTAATGGTTCATGATGTTTTTCGAAAATTTTATCAGCAAGCCACAGATCGGTACTGTTCAATCAAAAAGTTAATATTTAAAAGAAATGTATGGCTTTATAAATACGCACAACGATAACGGAAATTCAATAATAATTAAATAATTAAGTATGAATAAATAAAGTTCTGATTATTTAAACTTAAAAAGCAAAGATAAGTTTTATAAAGTCTTCTATAAAATATGCTTGCAAAATTAATAAATTTTGCGCAAAGCATATTCGCACTACAATAATAAAATGCAATCAGTAAAATTAGGTAACAAAAATATTGGGTGTTGTCAGCTTTGATTTTCATAAATATAAATACTAGTATCTTGTAATAGTTTTTAATAAGTAGTTATTATAATAAAATTACCTGATTGGTCCGGGGTAGTCGAGTTTGGTCTTTGTTTTCCATCGGCATTCCATTCTTCTTCTGAAACAAAACAAAAGCAATTAGTAAACCAAGTTGAAATATATGGTATTGTTGCGGGCTACTGGGTATTAAAATGAATTAAACAATTCCTTAATTAAAGATACTAATATTTATTAACAAAATGATAAAAAGGATACAATTAAGTTACAAACACTTAAATTATTAAACTAATATAAATTTATAATGACAATATTCTAAATATTATAATCTAGGCCTAACTCCTATTTAATTATTACAATAATATAAGATATTACTAATTCTAGATAGCTTAACTAGTTACAATAGTTTCTATGAATATTATAAAATTACACTACAATTTATAACTAATAATTAACGCTTATTAGTTCACTAGTCCACCGACCGTAAGATTCTCCAAGTATGCCAAACTGACACACAGTAACAAACAGAAACAATTTATTACACTCGCGAGACTGTCACAGTTCACTGACACACTTATTACACTGGCCGGTTCAACACTGACTAGTTTATCGCACTGACACTCACTTATCACAAGTCTTCTCTGGTCTACTCTCAGGCGAAGACTGACTGGCTCGAGGTGAGGGAAGTATTTAAATAGGCAAGGCCGAACATTCTAGAACACGGAGGGGCCAGACAATTCTGGAATATTCTTAATCCTTTTCCGACAAAAGGAGACGATCTAGAACGGTCCTAATCCTATTTTAACGTCTCCCGCTGACGGACTTAAGCCGCTAATCCCCCGCTTCCGCCTTACTTTGTGCGGCCGTTAAAGTATTTTAAATTATAAATAACTAGATATGAAACTTGGGTTGATTAATAATGATACTTATAATAGTTAAATTGTTAAATATAATAGGCTTATTTTGAGTTTTAATTTTTTTATCTTACATCTTACTCTAACAAGAAAGGAATCTTTCCTTAACCAACGTCGAGTGTTGTATGTAATACAAATCAATACATTTATGATACTTTTTTACCTGGATTAATCACTTTGTTTTACCTTGATTGTTCAGTTTAAAAAAGACGATGTAAACTGGTCTAAAACTTCAGAACATTTCGTACTGAAGGAAAACCATTATCCAGTCATAATTTTTTTTTGGTTTATTTAATAATTAATAATACGTATCCACACTAGTTGTCATTTTCAATTATATTGATTTTTTTTTTTTTTAATTTATTTATTGATATTTACAACTGTATTACAATTATACAACAAGTAAATAGAATGCGTGTTACATAATGACATGAGAATGACAAGTAGAGAAACTACCCACTGGTAGTACTCAAATAATTATTTTGATTAAATTGTTTTTGCATCAATTTTCATCGTATATAATTTAAAAAGTTTTAAGTCATAAATTCTGTAAAATTATAAAAAATAATAACAATAAAATATATACATAAATAAAAAAAATATGTTCTTAATATACCTTAATTAAGGTATATTAGAAAAAATAAAGGAAAATAAATTTTTTAATTTAATTTTATTAATTTATTCATTTTTTATTTTATTTGATGGTTGTTTTTGTAATGTTATAATAGATGCTTTTAAAAAATTAAAATATAAATCACATAAATTATTATACAGATCAAAGTTTGAATCATTTAATAACGGTTGACCATGGAGGATGGTTTTATTCTTAAACCATAAAACAAAGTGTGTTTTGAGGACGAAGTGCGGTAGGAGATGTAGGTACATATATATGACGCATGAAACATGCGATACAAAAAAAGTAGAATATGAGTTTGATTAAGACATCCCGATTAAACATGCTTTAGGAATAAATAAACAAACAAGAATAAATTATAGCATACATTGAAATATTAGATCTCAAGTCGTTCGATATATAACAGGTATCTGCCTGTGCACGAATTTTCAACTCGGGTAACATATATTTTATTGAATATTTAGCTATAAATTATTAAATTTCTAATTGTTGTGCGTATTGTTTTGATAGTTATTATTTACATGATAATATTTTAGTGTTTTTCACTTTATATTCCACATCAGACCTGCAAGATACTCCAATAGCTTGCGTACATTTTATCATAAACGCCAATTTCAAAAAATAATAAAGGACTTCTTACAGCAACAAGATGCCTTCAGCTGAGAAGGAAATTCTTCTTCTTATAAAGTGCTTATCCTTTGGATGTTGGCGATTATATTTTACATACCGCTGCATTAAAAAATTGTATCGAGGCTAATTCTAGCATTTTCATTATAGCATCTCCTGAGATTTATCAAACGGGAGTGACTCCTACGATCTGGATCCCTCTTTCCGTTAATTGTGCACTATAAGATTAACTGCAGGCGGTACTTTTCATTTCGTATCACATGACTAAACTATGCCAATTTATATATTTTCATGATATCCAATGAGGAGGCCCAGTCTCGGTGACGGGATGTAGAGCCAGCCATGTATGTATGCATGATATCCAATATCTCGAGGGGTTTCTGTACAGTTGTCATAAACTTTCTTCACTAACATGGAACACCCACGAAAATCTGAGCATATGCCGACAAAACCACATCTCCAATCGTTGTAGACGTTTACTTGAATCATCCGTAAGTGCCCATATCTCTGATCTGAATAATAACACAAAATCACGTAACATCTGATTACTCTAATTCGAGTCTGCAGGTTTAAATTTAAGTTGCATAGCACCTTTCTGAATTTATTAAAGTAATTTCTTTCCTTCTCTATACCAGACCTATATACGTATAAGTATAATGGAATCGTAGTTAATTTATTTTTATAAGTTTAATAAAATAATTTTTAATTTTTTTATCACGCATTCTATTTACTTGTTGTATAATTGTAATACAGTTGTAAATATCAATAAATAAATTAAAAAAAAAAAATTTTTTTTATAAACAACAATATGCTGTAATGAAGGATAATTCGAAGTGGAAAGAGATGAGAAAAATTCAAAAGCCACTTTCTCGGATTATTCCTTCAGTATCTTACGAACTATTTCGCGCTATCATAAGGTTCAAAGGGAGCCATCTCCGGAGGAAGCAACAACTGAATTGGAGTGAATCCACTTGAGCCCCTCCGGAACTAGTTGAAAGGAGCCGAAGAGATGACCGGGAGGAGATAAAGGGAAGAAGAGAGGGAATAGAAGGAATAGGAGGGGATAAAAGAGATGGAGAGCGGTAGCTACGATTAGAAGATCGATCGAGGAGTTATTACTCCGGCCGGCTCAGCACACCTCTTGTACAAACCTCAATATACCCCACTTTCATATTTATCTTCCCAAACTTGGAGGAAGGATGGCGAGAGTTCTCACTACCAAGCTTTTCCGCAGGAAACCGTGCTTGGAGGTAAGGCAGCAGAACAAAAACTAAAAGTAGTCGACCGATCATGGAATTTTATGGCAATGTTATATTAAACAAATATTTGAAAATTTAGGCATACCATAACATTTGTTTTAAGGGGTATGTTTTTTATATATAACGAAACTGAAAATTAAAAGAAAGTATAGAAGAAGAAGAACATGTTTTGTCTATAAAAAGACCAATACGGCATTTACGATAGTTAAAATAAGGTGGAAAATTGAAATACAGCCATAGAAAATAAAAGCTCAGAAAATTAACGGATTTTAAATGAACTTGTAAAACTAGAAAAATAATACTAAAGTAGTTCAAACTTTTAATGATGAAAGAATTGTAAAAATCGCAACAAAAAAAAATCATCCTTAATTAAGATATGCCGAACGAGTGCCAAATCGCAAACAAAAAATACATAACGATTAACTTCTTAAAAATATATAGGTATATTGTTAATAATAGTGACTGATATGGAACACACAACTCTACAAAATATGGTTTAAACTGTTAATTAGGCGTTAAAAGTTTTATTTCATACCAAATAAATTTTACAATTTTTTAAGTACGTTCTCTTTCGACCTCTTTACAAGCCCTGAAGAGGATCTGCAGTAACTGTAGAACGCCTTCAGCGTCTAGCTTAAATGATTTTTATAACTTATTATAAAGGTAAGTAGCGATATAACGACTAGTACGAGGATCGGGACCTGTCATCTCAAACCTGACGTTCAATATAAATATAGATTGGATATAAAACTGAAGGTCACTGGGGAAGAAAGAAAAAATTCATTTCGATAAGCTAGCTCCTTGATGTTTATTTCATTTATCGACCTTGCGTGTACAAAAAAAGAAAGAAAGATCGAGTTATTTAACGAAATGTAAACCAATTAGCGTATAAACATAATAATGTTTACTTCCTTATGTGCATTAAAGGAAGTCTTTTGATACAAGATTTAAATGCTTTTATATTAACAGAAATAATCAAATAAATTTCAGCTATAAGCAATTTTTTTTTCTCTTTATATTTCCATCCACACCTGTAAAATACAAGTAATTGACAAACAGCAGATTGGCTGACTGAAAAAAAATATACAGAATGACTTGGCAGCCTTACGAAGAACAGTACCCAGCGGTACCTCTCCATTGGCTTGCTTTAATTTCCTACTGTAATAGATCCCTCATCCACGTCCTTTTTAGTCTCCTCCTAGTGTTCTCAGGCATGAGAGTAGTGGCCATTTGTTGTATCAATGGATTTGAGTGTCCATATAGTTTTTCTTGAAAGCGTTTATAGTACGTTCGTATGTGTTCGACAACCGTTTGTATTTTTAAGTCAATATGCAGAGTTTTGTTATTGACGTACCATGGAGCATTAGTGATAAGTTTAAGTACTTTTGACTGAAAAGTTTTTAGTCGTTTTCTGTGAGTCTGTTTAGTGATGCCGTAAATTTGTAAAGCATATGTCCAAACTGGTTTTAGTAAGTGTACGTATTTAATTTCTGTCTTAAATCTAATTTGGAGATTTTCCTGAATAACGAGTACATTAATTTGAGTTTGTGATCTAGTGATTGGCAATTCATCTTAACGTGAGGACCCCATGTCATTCTCCTATCAAATGTGAGTCCAAGGTATTACTTTGTCTCTCTGTTGGATGGGTGCGTTATTAAAGAAAATGGGAGGACATGTTTCGCGTCTAAGAGTAAAAGTGATGTGTTGTTACTTTTCGTGGTTCAGTCTGATTCTCCACAGCTATAAGCAATAAATAGAAAAATGTACGTGACTTGTGCCATCATAGATATTTTAATAATAATAAGGCCCACAGTTTCATTGCCGATACTACCAATCTCTCCTAACAAACTTCCTTCCACGAAACACCCCTATAACTCTAATCCTATAGATAACATTTATTGCGATCCTCCCGCCTACACCTTGATCTACCCCTCAGGCGTTTTGCAGTCTGCTCTACGCTTATTAATTTAGTATTCCGCTTTTTGTAATGTCCTAACTTCTCCAGTGCAATTTTTCACTGCAAATTGTGGAATTTTTCGGATTCAATATTATTGGCCTATACCTAATTTCGTATAATATAAGACGTTGTTCATCCTCCAACAGCTGTTTCAAATTCACAAAGAATTGTTGGATGGTAAGTAATATCTGAATAACATTTAACATTGCTTACCGACGGCTCGAAAGTATTCCCCAAGGAGAAATACTTGTTATCATGAAACCTTTTCATGACATTGCCATTTTGACCACATCAGAGCGAGATAGAAGGGCTTAAGATGAATTCCTTTCCACTCGTTGGATTTTCCATCAGGGTCTTGGTCGTTGAGCTAAGTCGATGATGACCTCAAGCATCGCCTTGCAGAAGGAGCCAGAGGACGCTAATTAGGAAGGAGAAAGGGAATGTGAAAGGGTTAGGTCTGTTTGATATCGCGCCGAGAGTTCTCATGAAGTGTTGTTGGCCAAGTCCACTACCGCGTTTGAAACCGCCATCAAGTTCACATTCCTCTTTGTTGTTTTTATTGCTAGGGGGTAATTAACCATAAAACAATTTATCAAATCAAGTGGAATTCCGCGTTGAGTAGTCTGCAAACTTTTTCGGACGTAATATTTTAGGCAGTGCACATTTTCGAATACCTCAAGACATTGTTCATCCTTCAACAGCAACGTTTCTGATTCGAAAAGAACAGTTAGAAAGATGATAGTTTTATAAGTTATAACTTTAAAATTTTGGGACAAAACACAAAATAGGTTAATGAGATATAATTATTGTACACACGAAATATATGGCCTCATTGAAAAACCTCTTGACAGATAAAGTATCTATATTTATGAGATGAAAATAGTTGACTGGATGATCTAATGTAAAGGTGATTAGTCTATCGTATAAGGTGTGTGTAGGAGGACTTCGTAACTCAACCCATTTAGTTTCTTCATTTTCTTTCGTTGTAAACAGTAATTGTTTCCTCTACATTAACTATGCTGGTTGTTTTTTTATAAATATTTATTGCATTATGTTTATATCTCTGCTGTACAATGTGGATGTGATGGTTTCACCTCAGGGTAGAAATGAGAAATGAATTATTCATTCCATTGCCCACCACACAGAAACCAATAAGTTGGATGCAAATTTGATTTTGGCATCCTTTCCGGAGTAGTGTGTTACAAAACCCTACCCCGAACGAGGTGATAATGTTTTTGCAACTTGGGCTGCCGACTTTCCAAGTTAAAACTCATAACAAAATCAATTACATGAAAATCGCTGGTTTACATGGTCATATTTGATGTTCGTTCAATCCCAGTAATTATTTTTAAAAAAGATATATATATATATGTGTGTGTGTGTGTGTGTGTGTGTGTGTATAACAATCTATAAATATAAATATAGATATGTAAAGGTGAACACTGAATAAGTAATAAACTTATAATTATGTGCCGACGTTTGTAGGTCATCTTCAGGGCTATGAGAAAGAAACAAACAGAACAAAAATTATAAAAATGTACAGTAACAATAATATGGTGACAAGTAATGTAGAAATTTAAAATAGTGGCAGATATGAAGATGGAAGATAACGAATATTAAAAAGTGACACAAGTGATAAAATTAAGATATAGATAGATTTAAAAAATAATGATAATGAGGAGAAATTAAAATAGTGACAGATATAATAAAATTAAGATAAAGACAGATATAACAAAATTACTGATAATGACTAAAAAATGAAAATAATGACAGATATAATAAAGTAAGACAGATTTAATAAAATAAAGAGAATGAGCAGAAATGACAAATTATAAATAACGTATATAAAATAAAATACAGAAAATAAATGTACATTAATTTAATAAAATTAAAGAGAATGAGCAGAAATGACAAATTATAAATAACGTATATAAAATAAAATACAGAAAATGAATGTACAGAAAGGGTAGTAAAGTAAAATTAATATAAAGGAAAATCAGAAAGGAGGAAACAAAAGAAACAAAATGAGAATATTTACATATACAAAAAACGGTTGGAACATGAAGAATAAAGAAAAACTAGTAAAATAAAGATATAAAATGAACGATAACGGACTTAAAGATGTTACATGTTACAGAAAAGTATGGAACTGTATGTACAATAACTAATGTGAGTAATAGAAATACTATTGTACAGTAACATTAGTGTACAATGACTGTTTGAAAAATAGTAGATAGGATTAATGAATTTTGAAAAATTAAAATTAGTGAAAAACTATTGTACAGTAACAATAGTGTACAATGGCTGTTTGAAAAAGTTAGATAGGATTAATGAGTTTGAAAAATTAAAACTAGTGCTTAAAAATATGAACTCTTGATTACCAACATATGATGGATGCCAAAATGATAAGGGGGAAATAAAAGTGTGAAGAATGGAGAAAGGATAAAGAGAAAAGGATATAATAAATAAAGTATAAAGAAAGGACGTACCTATTTGGAGAGAGAAGCCTGCTGACTAATACTGAAAAGACCGTTAAGGGCGGAAGGGGGAAGGGTTAGAAGCGATCTCTAGCGGCCAAAAAGTTAACTATAGAAGGTATCTATACTGGAGTATAGGAAAAAAAGAGGGAAAGTGAATAAATGGATAAAATAAATAAAATTAAAACTAAAAATTATACGAATTAACAGATTCGTATATTAATAAAAATAAAATAAAATAAATAAAATTAGAACAAAAAAAAAATTATAAATGTCAATCGTGTGATAACAAAAGAAACATCAGTGACGAAGTAACAGAATTTAAGGTTTTTTGAGTAAGTTAAAAATTTGGGAGTAGGTAGAGGAAAGGTGATGTGAGTCAGTCTTAAGATTGATAGTGGAGGAATCTAAATTTATGTGGATAGTTTCAGAGAGGAAGCGTTTTTCATGGTTAGGGACCGTAGCTAGGATAGAGGTATTATCAAAATCAAAAGTGTGGTTTAAAGAAAGGGCATGTTCGGAAAGTTTAGAGGAGGTATGGTTACGGGAGGAAATAGCATATTTGAATTGGATAATACGGTCTTTAAGGAAGTTTTTGGTTTCACCTATATAGGAAGAGTTACAATTAGTAGTAGAGCAGGGGACACGATAAACTACATGGGAACGTAGTTTGAGGGGAATAGGATCTTTGATAGGGGTATAAATATGGGAAAGTTTGTTATGAGATTTAAAGGCAATACGTAAATTGGGGATAAAGGAACGTAAGTATTTTTGAATGTTATTAGAGAGGGAGGGTATATATGGCAAGGATCTGTATATAGGGATAGATGGTGGATGTGGCGATCGGGTGGGGGTGAGGGGGTTATAGTAGTCATGGATGAGTTTATTAACAATATAGGGAGGAAAATTGTTCTTAAAAAGGATTTCTTTGATACGGTGGGTGTTGGTTGTATGGAAGCAGGCGTCAGAGAGGGATAGGCCTATTACAGCTAACGTCAATTCACCATCTACAAAACTTAGCGAATTCTTACTTTCATCCTTACAAGTCCTTAGCCGTAACAACCCGTATGATATCCAAAACTCCTTTCACCTACGTGATCTTTTAACATCCCTCACCATTCCTGATCATTACATCCTCACTTCCTGCGATGTCGAAAGTCTTTTTACCAACATACCCTTAGATAAAGCCCTTGCCATAATAGATAACAACTGGTCACTAATAGAGCCCCATACCTCTCTTAACCGGTCCTCATTCCTTCAATCCTTAAAACTATGCTGTGAATCCGGCTACCTTACCTTCCATGGACAGTTCTTTTCCCAAATTTCTGGACTTGCCATGGGAAATCCCCTAGCTCCTGACCTCTCTAATATTGTTCTTAATGACCTTCTAGACTCCACTCTACCTCCGTTCCTTGACGACATTTGTTTCATCAAAAAATATGTAGACGACCTCCTCCTTATCATCAATCCCAACATCATTACTGATTTATTATCTGCCTTCAATTCATACCATCCCCGCCTCCATTTCACCGTTGAAGTCGAATCCAATAAGTAGTGACTTTTCTTGACCTCCTTATCATTAAAAATCCTGACCACACCTTATCCACAGATTGGTATACTAAACCCACTTACTCTGGCAGACTTCTTAATTATTACTCCCAACATCCACATCACCTTAAAATTAACGTCGCTAAAAATATCATTCACCGTGACCTATCCCTCTCTGACGCCTGCTTCCATACAACCAACACCCACCGTATCAAAGAAATCCTTTTTAAGAACAATTTTCCTCCCTATATTGTTAATAAACTCATCCATGACTACTATAACCCCCTCACCCCCACCCGATCGCCACATCCACCATCTATCCCTATATACAGATCCTTGCCATATATACCCTCCCTCTCTAATAACATTCAAAAATACTTACGTTCCTTTATCCCCAATTTACGTATTGCCTTTAAATCTCATAACAAACTTTCCCATATTTATACCCCTATCAAAGATCCTATTCCCCTCAAACTACGTTCCCATGTAGTTTATCGTGTCCCCTGCTCTACTACTAATTGTAACTCTTCCTATATAGGTGAAACCAAAAACTTCCTTAAAGACCGTATTATCCAATTCAAATATGCCATTTCCTCCCGTAACCATACCTCCTCTAAACTTTCCGAACATGCCCTTTCTTTAAACCACACTTTTGATTTTGATAATACCTCTATCCTAGCTACGGTCCCTAACCATGAAAAACGCTTCCTCTCTGAAACTATCCACATAAATTTAGATTCCTCCACTATCAATCTTAAGACTGACTCACATCACCTTTCCTCTACCTACTCCCAAATTTTTAACTTACTCAAAAAACCTTAAATTCTGTTACTTCGTCACTGATGTTTCTTTTGTTATCACACGATTGACATTTATAATTTTTTTTTGTTCTAATTTTATTTATTTTATTTTATTTATATTAATATACGAATCTGTTAATTCGTATAATTTTTAGTTTTAATTTTATTTATTTTATCCATTTATTCACTTTCCCTCTTTTTTTCCTATACTCCAGTATAGATACCTTCTATAGTTAACTTTTTGGCCGCTAGAGATCGCTTCTAACCCTTCCCCCTTCCGCCCTTAACGGTCTTTTCAGTATTAGTCAGCAGGCTTCTCTCTCCAAATAGGTACGTCCTTTCTTTATACTTTATTTATTATATCCTTTTCTCTTTATCCTTTCTCCATTCTTCACACTTTTATTTCCCCCTTATCATTTTGGCATCCATCATATGTTGGTAATCAAGAGTTCATATTTTTAAGCACTAGTTTTAATTTTTCAAACTCATTAATCCTATCTAACTTTTTCAAACAGCCATTGTACACTATTGTTACTGTACAATAGTTTTTCAATAATTTTAATTTTTCAAAATTCATTAATCCTATCTACTATTTTTCAAACAGTCATTGTACACTAATGTTACTGTACAATAGTATTTCTATTACTCACATTAGTTATTGTACATACAGTTCCATACTTTTCTGTAACATGTAACATCTTTAAGTCCGTTATCGTTCATTTTATATCTTTATTTTACTAGTTTTTCTTTATTCTTCATGTTCCAACCGTTTTTTGTATATGTAAATATTCTCATTTTGTTTCTTTTGTTTCCTCCTTTCTGATTTTCCTTTATATTAATTTTACTTTACTACCCTTTCTGTACATTCATTTTCTGTATTTTATTTTATATACGTTATTTATAATTTGTCATTTCTGCTCATTCTCTTTAATTTTATTAAATTAATGTACATTTATTTTCTGTATTTTATTTTATATACGTTATTTATAATTTGTCATTTCTGCTCATTCTCTTTATTTTATTAAATCTGTCTTACTTTATTATATCTGTCATTATTTTCATTTTTTAGTCATTATCAGTAATTTTGTTATATCTGTCTTTATCTTAATTTTATTATATCTGTCACTATTTTAATTTCTCCTCATTATCATTATTTTTTAAATCTATCTATATCTTAATTTTATCACTTGTGTCACTTTTTAATATTCGTTATCTTCCATCTTCATATCTGCCACTATTTTAAATTTCTACATTACTTGTCACCATATTATTGTTACTGTACATTTTTATAATTTTTGTTCTGTTTGTTTCTTTCTCATAGCCCTGAAGATGACCTACAAACGTCGGCACATAATTATAAGTTTATTACTTATTCAGTGTTCTTTCTGGCTGCACCCCCCAACTATCACCTTTACATATCTATATTTATATTTATAGATTGTTATACACACACACACACACACACACACACACATATATATATATATATCTTTTTTAAAAATAATTACTGGGATTGAACGAACATCAAATATGACCATGTAAACCAGCGATTTTCATGTAATTGATTTTGTTATGAGTTTTAACTTGGAAAGTCGGCAGCCCAAGTTGCAAAAACATTATCACCTCGTTCGGGGTAGGGTTTTGTAACACACTACTCCGGAAAGGATGCCAAAATCAAATTTGCATCCAACTTATTGGTTTCTGTGTGGTGGGCAATGGAATGAATAATTCATTTCTCATTTCTACCCTGAGGTGAAACCATCACATCCACATTGTACAGCAGAGATATAAACATAATGCAATAAATATTTATAAAAAAACAACCAGCATAGTTAATGTAGAGGAAACAATTACTGTTTACAACGAAAGAAAATGAAGAAACTAAATGGGTTGAGTTACGAAGTCCTCCTACACACACCTTATACGATAGACTAATCACCTTTACATTAGATCATCCAGTCAACTATTTTCATCTCATAAATATAGATACTTTATCTGTCAAGAGGTTTTTTATAATATTCTTATGAGGACAATTTAATTGGTAACTTATGAAGTTACCAACATGATTACCATAGGCAAACTGTTTGTAACCATGGAAAGAGGTTATATAAACAATCCTGTGATTAATATTACTTCATCAATGGTATTCCTATTCCAAATAAAATGGAGCTAAACAGCTTAAGTTTCGTAATTTCTTCTTGTTATGTTCAAGTTAATAGAACAAATATAAAAACTATATAGCCAGGATATTTGAGATAAATTCTTACTAAATGGTAAGTTCTGTTTTATCAATATTGGGTGAAAGAAATTCTGTCTATTCACAAAATAAAGTATGTTACAACTTTACAGTATATTATTGTTAATTTTCTATATTAGAACACAAAAGTAATATTATAAAATTGTCTTTTGTCTTACTTGCTTTTTTTTTTAAAGAAAAATTTAAGATAACTTCAAATTTGATAAAGATATAATAAAAACAAATTTAATAAATACAAGAAATCAAATCTAAATAAATAATTCTTTTCTAGTTACTTTTTTATCACATGTAAAAACTATCACTACAATTGAACGAACATTGTTTCGTATGCTATCAAATATGGAAATACGCGATTTCGTGTACATATTTATGTTTATGAGTTTAAACTGCCCAAGTTTAAACTCATAAAAAAAAATTACTCGGCAGCCCAAACTGCAAGAAACATTACCACCGTGTTCAGGGAAGGGTTTTGTAACGAATGGATCATTCGCTGATGGTTTGAGAAATGTTTGAAAAATATTCTCAAGTCAAAAAAGCGTTTTCAGACTTTATTATCACAAAACCCTGATTTTTTTTAGTTCTTGGATTGAAAACGCGGGTAAAATGTATAGAAAATAAGGGTAAATATTTTGAAGAAAAGTGATATAATTTCATAAAGTTGTTTTACAAAACAACCTTTTCTTTGAAAAAGAAAGACTAGAGGTGCTTTTTTTATTTATCTCCCAATAAATCTAATTTAGCTAACCCACAATAACAACGTCACAGCTTCTACAGTTTTAAATCTCCCATGAAGGAATTCGATCATTCCCGAACGATCATCAATAAATAAGTGAGAAAGGACGCAGATCCAATAGCCTACTTTTTTTCTCCTTTATTTCCTTGTGAATTATTTATTAGAACTCGGAGTGGGGATTTGAATTGAAAACGAGGGAGGTGGAAAGAGAAACCCTTCCTCCCTTTTGGGAGAGAAGCCCGCGATATACCGGAAAGCTTAGCACGGCATCAAATGGGCTTCCTTTGAAGACGTCACTGTGTATCAACAGTCGGAGGGTGGCAAGCAGAATATTCAATAGATCCAAATATCAAAAAGTATGGACTCCCCTTCCATATCGTAAAGTCTAAGAAAAAAAAGAAGAAAAAAATGTCAACTACTTCATCATTTCCAACGATAATCAAAATAATACCATAAAAAACACGTTTTAATTGGAAAGAAAACTTAAGAAATGACATGCGCCAAGTACTAAGGCCTTATAATAATAGGTACGTCGCATAATTCCGATAAGGATTAGTGAATTTCAACTCCGAAGACAGAGTAGTGCCTTGTGCCAAGAACTAAGCGTAAATTAACCCACAAATGGCTGTATCTTTGAGACAAGCGTATGGGTACTAGTAGGATCAACTGGTCAGTTTCGAATATTTTGGAACAAAAGAAAAATAATAGTTAAAAAAAACTAAAGAAACATGGTTTTGTAGTTAGCAGGTGTATACAATTTATTCATTATTTTATTTTATCCATTGTTTATTTTACTTTTTATGTGTTTTTTAGTTGTTTTTAAACTATTATTCATTTTTATTGCAAAATATACGAAATTTCCCAGTTGATCCTGTATGCCTTAGTACTTGACAAAAAAAACCTCTTAACCTGAAGATTCTGGCCAGAGAAAAACTTACGAAATTATTGTATTTTCATTGGTCCTTGAGAATTTTACAAAGTTTCAACTTAATTCGATGTTTTATAGTGGCCGAAATTCGAATTGAAATATTCCGTTAAATCCAAGAACACGTGCAAACGAAACTAATAATATCAATAAAATAGAGCCAAAAACTCAAAAAGAATCACTATTATTTATTATATTGCAATTTATTATTGCACTGATTTGCATTGTGGTTTTTCCCAATTGCATTATAATAAAAACTAATAATATATTTTTTTTTCACATCCTCCAAACTTTTATTTACAATATAATAATACAAATCTACAATGAATACATGCAAATGCTTATATATAAAAAAGCCATCTGTTACCTTTCGGTATTTTAAGGCGTTACAATGGGAGTCCGCTGAAGGCGGTTTTTACTCGAACCGGCTCAAAGCCGCTGACTTTATACAATGCAAATACAAAACAGGGAGGGACTAATAATATTGTGTTAAAAAGTTATTAATATTAATTCATTGAGATATGTCAATCAATTAAACTCTTCGAGAGAGAGTACTTGAACTGTTTGATCAAATTTCAAATCCAATTCATTCCTTTTTAAATCAGCGTGTTTTATTTAATTAATTATTTATTTCATTCATACAAATTTCTTTTTTAATTATATGGACTAATGCTAATTAGTGTTAATCGTTATTATTTTGTTTATAATGTTTTATTCAGTAATATTTTCGAATAATAATACTTTATTATCACTTTTATATATTATTTTATTATTTCATTTTTAAGTATTTTAAATTAAATATTTTTAAAAATTATTTAGAATAACTGCGATGTGGGTCGAAACGTCGGTCACTAATAAATAGTTAATAAATATTTAAGATATTAGTATTTTGAAATCCTCCATTTAGTTCCCCAATAATATTTAAGAACGAACGATTTGTCGGTATCTGATTGAGGAGTCCAGAAAATAATGTCATAAATACTTCTTCAGGAAATATCAGTTAAGTTTATTTTAAAGTAAACGGGGGACTGGGAGAGATTAACTTCGAATACTTCGAAAAGTATTAAAGTCGAAAAAGAGAAGAGATAATTTTAATTATAAAGAATCAAAGGTTTTTAAAGATCCCAAGAGAGACAAGGGTTTTATAAGAAGGAGAAAATGAGCCTTAAAGTGAGTTTTCACCAATAATTTTCTAAATCGATAGCAATCTGAAGAAAATTAGTTATAATCTGAGGAGGTAAAAACAATTGGGAAAGGCTTATCGACATCTCCTTTATACCCCTCATCAATTTTCCCATGGCTTCTCAATTCTCTTTCTTCCTCTGTCTCCAATTTCTCCGAATGAACCTTAAAGGATGATTTATACTTAAATAATCATAATTTACTACTTAAATGATAAAAAAAAAGATGGTATAGGATATTAAAGGCAAAATTTAAACATGTAATTAATATTGAAGACTATTTTAAAAAAAAATTTAATTTATTCGATATGATCGTAATCAATATTTAATCGAAAATATCAACGTTATGCAGCTTTACCTAATCGATGCTACAGTGAGGGCCCTACTGCCTATCCAAGTATAATTCGGATTGGAATCTTTAATGAGTACCTCACACCGCACTGCAAGGGCCTCCCGTTATACGTCTTTCCCGAATGACCGTATAACCAAGCTTTTTTGTTTACTCCATAAAAAAATCGAACATTCGATCATAGGCATGGAAGGTTTTTAGGCTAATCACTAAGCCAATGGCGACTCCTGAAATTACTAACTATAGAATTATTAGATTCCTTACAATTGGACCTCAGCATCGGCCTTAGACTTAATATTCGTAAAAATTACATAAAACGAGCTAGAGACTTTAGACATTATGTTTGGAATTTTTCCTCTCATGTCTCAACAAGTGTTCTATGCCTCTTTTGAGCTATTCCTCTTCCATATGTAGAATGGAAAAAAATGTTATAAAGCAATTTCCTAAGCGAGAGGAAGTTCATAGGAGTTCATTCAGTTGTGGCTAATAAATTATTATATCTATTAACAGCCACAGAGAGGCCTAGTGGAGCCTGCAGACCCTACTGTGGCTCAACTAGCCTCTATAAAGCACGCTTAAAAAACCACGGAATGGAGCATGATCTTTGAAAAATCCCCACCTTACACAACCATTGTCATAGAAACAGTAGTCACAACCATGGTACTGGATTTAAAAAAAATCCATAAGTAAAAAAAAGTATACATAAAACTCCTAGTCCGGGCACAATAAATTACATAATCAAGGCCTATAAAATTAAAAACAAAACAAGGCCTATAAAATTAAAATAATGTCCTAACTGGCAGTTTATAAATTTGGCACAATCTCATTCCCTAGGACGGCTTATGCTCTAGTTAATAAAAATGAAAAATATGTACCACTACACATGAAGGGACTTGGGTTCATTGAATGGTAGAGACTGTGCCACTTCTAAGACAACGGTTGTGCAGGGAGGTGATTAATTCGAGATTAAGCTCAACCGCCTGGTTTTCCCACTGATTTATAGAGGCTGGATGTACCTCAGGAGAGTCTGCATATCTCCAAGCTATCTCCATGGTTGTACAAATAACAAATCATTTATTAACCACAGCCGGATTTGAACCCGGGACCTACAGCGCAGTAACTGCGCTACTTGTTCCTAAAATTAAGGAATATGAAATAATAAATAAGAGTGGAATGGGCTTAACAGAACATAATAGTTCTTTCGTATCTCTTAACAACTAGTTCTAATGGATGCATGACTTACATGTTAGGGGCGAAACGTCGGCTGTCAGAAAAATATGTTTACATTTACTGCCCCAGACTAATACTCCATCTGATAGACAAATAACAAATATCAATAATAATATATAGAATTTTGATTATTAAATAATCCTTCGATAATATATACTGCCGATTGCATACCTAACCTTAATCCTTTTTAAAATACTTTTTTTTTATGCATAAGCATGTAGGGAAGCAAGTTTACCTGGACAGGCTGATGACTGGAACGGTATCTCCAGATACATGGAAATGATTTAGTCGTTTGTCTGGCTTTGGTCGTTACCGAGGTCTTATCTCATACAGCCTTTATCGGGTCCTCACCAACAGTCATAAACGCTTCTAAAATCACACCAGGGATAGGGAAATATTTTTTATTAGTATAGATTATTTAATGACCTCAACTATGAATCCAAATTTGTTGAAAACGATTATATTATAATTTTGCTAATATTTAGCAACACCTAAATTTTATAAAAATAAAGGAAAGTTTATAAAGCTGTTTTATAATTATTTATTTATTATTCTCAATTATCAATTCAATTTTTTTGAAAATGTACACACTCCAATATTCTGCTAATATTTACAAACCCTATAAAATTAAATAAATAAAAGGAGACTAAAGGCTTTTATAAAATTATTAATATTTATTTTTGGTAGGCTGTGATATATTAGAAAAATTAAGGCAAGTCTACAAAGCTTTTTTACAATTAATCAAATATCCTAATTGGCATTTCCATGACAAAACAAGGATAATCATAAAATTAAAAACACAGATAATTCTTTTTTAGATAAAAATCGCTCCAACAAAAGAACAACTTTATAACTAAAAAAAACAATCAAATTTTTGAATAGAGGTATTTGAAAGATCCGTGTGAACTTAAAATATAAATATTTTGGTATTGGTAAAGCAAAGCATTCCTATTATAATGATGGTAATGAAATTATTTTATTAACCATTAGAAAATTTAGAAAACATTTTTGATTTTAACTTGATGTCATTATTCCCATAAAACTTCAAGTTAAAATATGACACAACTCAAAATAAAACTTTATTATAAATAAAATAAAAAAACATGTTGGTAGTGGGATATCAGATATGTCGTTCCTGAATTAAAAACCTTCAACCAGTACAACAGCTACTGAAGGCTTAACTCAAAAGTGCCAAATTTTCAGTTATTTCATAAACATTTTTATTTTGAAGAGAAATTATTTGTTCAGGCCATGATTCGAACCCGGGTCACCCGCGTCTCTAGCGCGGTGCTCTAACCAATTGAGCTAACCTGCTCTAAACAACTGAGCTACCTGGTGTCATATCTAATACACGCAAATCCATTCTCTTAACCGATCCTATATCCCCGTGTTCTCGCAATTTTTGCGATGTAAACAAGGGGAGAATGTTCATTGAACAATACGTTAATTAAGATCTTCTTGATTTACGTCAATATATTATTTATAATTTATTTTTATTAATTATTATTTTGATAGTGATAATTTTACAATATATAATCGGTGAAGAGATGGATTTGCCTGACTTGGATACGACCCCTGGTAGCTCAGTGGTTTAGAGCACTGCGATGGAGACGCAGACGACCCGGGTTCGAATCCCAGCCAGGGCAAATCTTTTCTCTTCAAAACAAAAGTATAACTGTAAATGTTTTCCTTCGGTTGGCGACATACACAATATAACGCTTCTTGCAGTCAATATATTCCTTGCGGGAGTACAGACTGCTTGTGAGGTCACCCCAGATAAATTAACACGAACATCTACGGTACCTGGAAGTAGTTTTTATACCTCAACGGAATAATACAATACAATGTCATGGTGAATAGTCCCATCACGACGTAATCTGGCATCCTCCACAGAAGCTAGATGGCATCCTCAATCACAATCAGTGGAACCCTGCTCAGTAATCATTGGAATGATGCTTTGTCCGTCAGTTAACTTACCCATGAATCGAACCCATTAGTGTAATGGTTAGGGATATCGCTCTCTCACTCCATTTATTTAAACTATTCAGGGATCGAAGATCACATTTGTCTGACACCATAATAATTTTTTCTCAGGACATGGAGACTTAAGTGTTTGCTTTAGAGAAACTGTACTGAATAAAAACAAAATTCGAATAAGATCCTCCGAAATGTATAGAAAAACAAAAAGAGGTTTTAACACCATTTCCTACCAATCTGACAAGGGAAGACTTATTAACCTAAGCATGACCGGAAAATTGAAACCTGAGTTACGTCGACAACTACATTAATTCCGTCACTAATCAACCAAAAATTATATACTTTTAACTGAAATATATATATACAAAATTTAATTAAAATCAAACATTTAAAAAAAATAATTATACGCAACGTTTTTCTATCATGAACCATCCATCTATCTAATGGTTTATAATATTTCGTACTTATCTACGCAATTAAGAAATACGAATTAGTTTTGAACGCCACCAAGATAATTATGGGCACTTGGTACCATACTTACTATATTTTGAGTAATTGAATAAAAACAATTCTCTAAAACTTTAAATAGAAAGTACTTTTTTTTTTCTTTCAAAGTAATCATTTATTTGCACATCCCATACTTGAGTATACTATGTGCCTTTTAAATTCATTTTTACAATAAGGATTAACAACACTTTGATAATTCTAACATACATACAAAAGACATCATTACATATATCTCTTCTTCTTTCTCTTCCTCTTGTGCCTTTCAGCGTCGAGGTCATCATCAGCATCAACCCAGGATCTCCATCTATCTCTATCTCTCGCCATAATCCTCACATCCTGCATGTTCTTTCCTCTTGCTTGTCCCAACTTGGAAATGTAGTTGGAGTACGTCTGTCTTGGTCTCCCTCTAGGTCTAGTGCCCACGGGTTTGGCTTTCATTAACTTCCTTGGATCCTTGCCCTGTCTTGGCTCATTCTGTGGGTATGCCCAAACCATTTGAGCTAACGCTTCTCCAGGGTTTCTTTCAGGGAAGAAATGCATAGCTCCTCTCTAATAGTTTCATTCCGGATTCCATCTCTTCTTGTCCTGGAAGTTACTCGTCTGAGAAATTTCGTTTCGGCAGCTGTTAAACGACTCCAGTCTTTATCCAGGAGTATCCAACTCTCAGTCCCATATAGAAGAACTGGCAAATATACACTTTTGAATATATGGAGTTTCACGCCCTTTCCTACTTCTCTTTTGCCTACAATAGTGTTGCAGATCTGGTAGTAAACATTATTTGCTTTTTTTAATCCTGTCGAAATCTCTTGTTCTACTTTCCCATTTCTGCAAATCATTGTGCCCAGGTATGTGAATTCCTCTACGACTTCCATTTCATGTTCATTGCATACAATATGTATATCAACTTATATGCTGTTACAAACTTAAAATTACAATAATTATGATTATCTATATTTTACATTGTAGATAAGATTATTCTTAAATAGATGTCAACTTTTCGAAATCAATACTGTAAATAAATTTAGTGAATTCGGTTCGAAACGTATTGTATATTCATTTACTGGCCCAGCTTTCCCTCTAAATATTGTGGATATAATTAATTTCGATATTTGTCATTCATGCATTTGACAGTCATATATTATGTGTTTAAATGTCTGTTATTGAGCAAGTACTGTCGTTGGTTATGTGAAATCTATGTAAGTATGATTTGGTATGTCCATGTTCAGTTAAAACCTGAATTAGTTTGTAGTTAGTGGATTTTATTAATTTTTAGGTATTGTTTGCCAGCTTTAGAATAAACCTATGCAAAGATTTATTTGAAACAGTCCACCAGTCATTCCACCATATAAAGTACTTCCAACAATATGTAAGGAAAGTTGCTGCTGAATGTTTTGAATGAAATTTTTAAAATATTATTACATTGATATTTAAACTTACCATAAACATACATTATTAATTATTAATAATATATTAATTATATATTGGGTGACCGCCTAGGAAAAACAGAAGGTAACCATCTGAGGAAAAACCGCGTGCTGTTGGCATCTAACTAAACAGTGCACTAAATAATACATATCTGGCTGTACGGATGAATGAAAGAATCCAATGCCATAAAAAAAAAAAAAAAAAAATTATATATGTTATAATACAATACATTATATATTAAACTAAAGTATTTTTTGCGAGCAAAGCCATATCAGGTAATGGCTGCTAAATCAGGTAAAACTGCTAGTGAAATATACCTATATCTATGGCATTTAGCAGGCTAATTAACCACAAACATTTTTTAAGAAAGGTCAAGGCATGGCATAATGTTGATATTGAAATGAATTAAAATTTTACTGAAAGAATTTTTTGTATAAATGTATTGATAAGTATGACTAAGGCAAGAGCTATTGGTATTATTGTATCCCCAGAGCCTTCAACGAATTAATGAGTTGAGTTATTGTTACATAAATAAATCGTAAAACCAACATATAAAACAATACAGAAAGCTGATTTGATAAATTACTTTATGGTGTAATTACTCCTTAGCTATAAAAACAACAAAGAGTAATGCAGTGGTGTTGATGACGATTTCAAAGGTGGCAGTGGACTTAGCAAAACCTCTTCAGGGGAACTCGACCGCGATATCAAACACGAGCTAACCCTTTTACATTCCCTTTCTCCTTCCTAATTAGCGTCTTCTAGGTCCTGCAAGGAGATGCTTGAGGTCATCATCGACTTAGCTCTCAACGACCAAGACCCTGATGTAAGGTCCAACTTGTGAATGGAAATGAATGCATCCTAAGCTCTCCAATCTCGGTCTGATGCGCATCAAAGGTTTCTTGATCTTAAGTATTTGCCCTTGGAAACTGATAAATAAAGCCAACTTTAATAAGAATAAATATTATTCAGTGATTACCTACCATTCTTCCATCTGTTCTTTATGGACATTTAACGTGGCTGTTAAGGTTATTGGATAAACAAGGTCCAATGATGTTCGAAAAAGGCATTGAAAGGAACAATCGGTCCGACAAAGGATGAGACCACTGATTAATGATGGTTAATGATAAGTAAAGTGATAGTGTGGCAAAGGTTAGTTAATGTTGTTTAACTTAGTAAAGAACGAATTTCTAAAAAGTTAATAAGACAAGCCTGTTTTAGAAGCGTCAGAGGCGAAGATTGAAGGAGTGCGTTGGCATTGATGTGACGGATTCAGGTTTGGGTGATAGTTGATGGACGAAAGTTTGGGGGGGAGCAGAGATTGGTAATATCGGCATTGAGCCTTCTGGTTCTCTATTCGTACATAATCCTATTCCTACATAATCCAAATGATCTAGCGGGGCACTGCATCATAACTCCGTGGGTCCTATAAAAAATTATGTGTTCCCTTATTATTTTTAGACCGACTATAGACATTTTTTGGAGTGAAAAATTGGATTTGGAGTGAATTGTGAGTATTATTACTGTGTGTTATCAACATGCTTACCGGTATATACATAAACGAACCAAACATTTATTATTGTAGGATACGAATTTCTTTCATTTCATTGATATATATATATATATATATATATATATATATATATATATATATATATATATATGTAAGATTGTTTTGACGTGATTTTATTCTTTATTTATAAAGGAATTAAATTACACGTTCTTTCAAACTAGTAATTAAACACTTGTAACAAAATTAATTTAACTAACAAACTTTAGCACATGTGTTTTTATCAAAAGTCTAAACAAACACTGAAGGTTACAACAGTGAGTTATCACATGCAGTAACCTTACACCTCCACCTCTGAAGACGATTCACACGGAGAAAAAGGAAGTAGCTTGCTGGAATGAAAGAAATTGGAAATCTTCTTTTTCTTTCCACTTGCGACTTCATAAAATGTTGGTGAAATCTTTCGGACGATTGGAAAAGGTCCAATTCGTACGGGGTCAAGTTTGTTGCGATTTAATTTGTTTCCGTTCTCGATGTAAACCAAATCGCCAATCTTGAAATCATGATGTCTCCTATTCTTGTCTATTCTCGCCTTATTTATTTGAAAGTTCCTTAAAGAATTTTGAAAAGCTAATTTTCGATCCTCTTCTAAGGAAGATGTATTGTCTTCGATAAGAGGAGATATAGACTGTTTCTTCCCAAGAAGTAAGTATGATGGTGCAAATCGTGTTGAGCTATGAATTGTATCATTATACTCATTGACACATTCCTTTGCGAGAATCGGCCAGGCTTTATTTGTCTCACTGTTTATTTTGCATCGTAAACGATTCACTAGCGTTTGATTTAATCTTTCGTTAAGCCCATTTGATTCTGGATGATAAATGCAACAAAAAACAATCTGTATTCCTTTTTTTTCCAAATAGTTTTTAAAATGGGTTGAATTTATGGAAGCATATTGGTCGGCTAATAGGACCGAAATATTATAATTTTTAGCAATCGGATTAATCAGATTAATTAAGTCGTGAGCGCTTTGACCCTTACTCGTTGAGATCCATGCATATCTGGTGAAATGATCCACCAAAATGTGCATGTATTTCTTTGGTGTCCGATTCCCTGAAAACCCTCCAACAGTATCAAGTGACATTATTTGGAACGGGTCAGTGGCAGGACCCAGTTGTGAGAGAAGGCCGATAGCTCGACTGCGACGGGCTTTATTTCTAACACATATCTGGCAACTTTTACAGAAGTTATGGATTGCTTTGTCGAAACCCTTGAAGTAATAATGCGGTCGGATCGTGGCGATAATCTGTGCTGGACCAATGTGACCGTAATGATCATGAACCAGCTGGATGATTTCATTTCCTAATTTTGGAGAAACAAATATTCTCAGTTTGCCTTTTAATCTTTTAAGGATCATTCCTTGCTTATAGTCAGTCCGTTTTGCTACTTTTAACTCCGGAAAGTGTTCAGCTTGGTCTTTTAATATCTGAGGTAGATCGATCAAGTTCACGATCCTGATTGCATCTTCATTATTGAAATATTCCAAAACCGGATTTCTTGATAGTAAGTCGGCTAGAATATTTTCTTTGCCTTTTTTATAAATAATGTTGAAATTAAATTGTGATAAATAAAAAATTAGATCGCCAAGAATTTCATCTGATCTGGCCTTTGTCTTCAAGTTTTCTAATGGCTTATGATCGCTGCATACTGTAAAGTGGCGTCCTATTAAATAATATTGCCAAAATTTTATAGCGTCTTTGATCGCCTTGCATTCCAAATGAATGATGTTTAAACGTTTTTCCCTTTCCGATAGTTTCCTTGAATAATAAGCTACAGGATGCAGTATTCCATCTTCTTGTGGCTGTTTCAGAGTAGCGCCTATCCCTTTAAAACTGGCGTCTGTTTCTATAAAGACGGGCTTATTATAGTCGTAAATTGACAGTATTGGGGCCGTACATAAATAATCTTTTATCATATTGAAAGCTTTTTCACAATCACCGGACCATTCAAACTTCACGTCCTTTCTTAATAACCGATGTAATGGTTCCAGTTTTTGAGAACTATTTTCTATATATCTTAAATAAAAGTTTATTGACCCTAAAACACTTCGTACTCCAGTTTTATCCGATGGACTTTGTAGGTTTTTTATTGATACTAAATTACCTTCAGCTGGTGAGACTCTGTTCTTTGAAATTGTATGACCCAGATATTTAACAGATTTAGCTGCAAACAAACACTTGACTAGTTTTAGTTTGAATCCTTCAGCGTCGGTCACCTGCAAAAATTTTTCGATATGTTCAAGATGATCTTCCCAGGTTTGAGAGAAAATCAAAATATCATCGATATAATTGATGCAGAATTTTTCCAAATCATTTCTTCGGATAATGTTTGATAAGATTCTCTGGAACGTGGCCGGAGCATTTTTCAGACCAAATGGAAGGACTTTGAACATGAACTTTCCATATTTTGTTATAAACGAAGTTTTTTCTCTGTCCTCTTCTTTTAGTGTAATACACCAAAATGCTGAATTAATATCTAAAACCGTAAAGTATTTACAATTTACAACTTTGTCGATTACGTCCTGTATCGTAGGAAATGGAAAAACTTCTGGAACTACCAATTTATTTAATTTGCGAAAATCGATACACAAGCGTGATTTCTTGTTCTCCTCTTTCTTGAACGCGAGGGTTACAGGGGAAGCGAACGGAGAATCAGATTCTTCAATAATTTTTGCTTGCAATAATGCCTTAATCTGACTTCGTATTTCTTCATCGTCTGGAATTGAGCATTTATACGGTCGACAAGTAACATATTCATTAGATAATAATTTTATCTCTGCTTCTTTTGATTTCACTTTCCCAATATCAAATTTATCCTTTGCAAATATGTGTTTATGCTTTTCTATTAGCTTTGCAATCTGCTGTTTTCGCTCCTCATTTTCAATATGATGTAAATTGACGTCGAACTCTTCTTTTTTTAAACTTTCATTAAAATTTAATTGAGTATTATCGTTGGGATCATTATTATCAATTGAAACTTGATTATCATCTATTTGAATTTTTTCCATCTGATCTAATTTAGATCGAATAAAATTATCCTCTCGATCACTATTGGATCGGTTTTCATGTAAATCTATCACATTGTTGTTATATGTTCGTTGTAATATTCTTAAGTTTTCATTTTGAATCAATTGAAACTTTTTTATGGCATCAATCCCCAATAAGATGTCATAAGAAAAGTTTTCATTCTTGACAACATAAGTTGTTATGTAGTCTGTAATATGTCCAATACGAAGTAAAATTTTAGCCCGGGCTGAAGTGAAATTTAATCCGCTGATAGTTTTCAATACACTTTTTTTTCAATTAATTTCAACTTTAGCAAGTCAGCAATTCGTTGAGAAATTAATGTAACGTTGGAGCCACTATCATAAATAGCCTTAGTTTTAACCTTATCACATATGATTACATTAATCTTTATCAACGGATCTAATTTCGCCCGGTTCTTCAGTTTAAATGTTTGTCATCCAGGTCTGTTTGTAATATTTCTAAGTCGTCAATCTCAGAAGATCCTTCAGTTATGTTTGATTTTAGTTTTTCTGAAACTTTACTTCGATTGCGGCATTCCGATACGAGATGGTATCGATTCGGAAAACCAATAGCTGCACAAATTGAACATGCTGTCCTTTGAACTTTGTTCTTTGAATGAAATTCATCTCTCTGAAAAGTTTTCGGGCCAGAAATTATTTTAGATCTAGGACTTGACGGATTTTCCTTCTTCTTTGTAGAAAACGAGTCCTCTAGTTTTCGGAGTTCCGCATATAAGTCTTCAACAGTGTTAATTTTCTCTCTATCAAGTTCTTCTTGAGCTTCTTTCGGCAATCCAAAAACGATGAGGTTGATACGGGATAATTCAGTACCCTTAGGTTCTACTTCTAGGCATAACCTCTCCTTTATAAGCGCGTAATTGATTAAAGACCCACCCAAGTATTTGTAGTTGAAAGCTTTCCTAACAATATGCCAGCCTTTATCTACAAAAACGTTCAAGAATGACTCTTTCCAAGTACTCCAGTGACCATTTACACCTATTTTCTTTAGATTTATTTCAAACCAATCTTTTGCTGGGCCCATGACAAAAAACGCAAAGCTTGAATCTTACCACTATCGGAATTTACCTTGAAGCGGCTACACTCTTCTTCAAATTTAGTTAACCATTCTTTAGGATCTGATTTATTCCCTTCAAATTTTTCTATAACAAATTTTTTTTCGATTTGATGAAGTTTTATTTCCTCTTGTTTTAAATTTAAATATAATTGGGTTTCTAATTGTCTAATCCGATTTTCTAACTCTATTTGTTCAGCTTTAGCAACCGAGGAATTTGTTATTGGGTCACATTCTTCTAAGGGAAACTCTCTAAAACAAACATTAGCAGCTTCATCGAAGTATTCTTTTTTTATATTTTCATCGATTTTTACAGAAACTGTTCTATAACCTGTTTGGTTCTTAATAGCAAACATTGCATTTTTTATGGGTTTTTTATTTAATAGAGAAATGTGGATACTTACATCTCTAAATTCTTCTGGCACTAAATACCAAGTATTCCTATCAATGGATATACATTGAATCACAAATTCTTTCTCAACTTTCTTAACCACTTGAACATGAAGAAAATCCATTTTTTTTTTTACTAGTTGAAATCTTGTAATTTAATTTGTAAGATTGTTTTGACGTGATTTTATTCTTTATTTATAAAGGAATTAAATTACACGTTCTTTCAAACTAGTAATTAAACACTTGTAACAAAATTAATTTAACTAACAAACTTTAGCACATGTGTTTTTATCAAAAGTCTAAACAAACACTGAAGGTTACAACAGTGAGTTATCACATGCAGTAACCTTACATATATATATATATATATATATATATATATATATATATATATATATATATATATATATATATACATATATGTACATATATGTACATATATGTACATATATAACTTATATATACATATAAGTTATTAAGAATGTATTGTTATAATTTTTTTTATTTTATTGTTACTAATTTTTTTTTCCCTCTGTTGGAAGTTTTTATACATTTTTTCTTTCATTGTAAATTATGATTCTCCAGATATATATTTAAATTTGTACAATTATTTTTATTTGAGACTGGTCTATTGGTACAGCATTTTTATTTTGTGAAATGTAGCAAATTATACAAGAAATAAATAAAAAAAAAAAAATCAATATGCTTTATGTAAACATAAGTTGTACTATAATCAATCTAATGAAAGCACTTTGTAATCATTAAATGATTTTATCATGCTTAATCTCTTAATTTCGATAACTTATTTATGGATTTGAAAATAAATATATTATTTAATAGTGTGACGAATCTCACGGGCCAGAAAAATGTTAAAACGGCCGCGGATTGGCCTCCCCAGATGACAATAACAATAGGCTCTGCGAGTGTAGTCTATAACTATTATTATCTACAAAAATAGTTTAAAAAAATATACAATCTAAACAAGTTACGCCCAAGAGAATTAACAGTAAATTAAAGTTACCTGAATGACGAAATTCAGAAAATACTAATGCCAATGTTTAATTTATTAGACGTTGAGTAAACTGAATAATTATGTACGGAATTACAATAACGCTGCAACACCTTCTTATTGATATACGAGTTAAGAGGAGCCTCCCGAAGAAGATGAAGATTCAGGAATACTGCGGTACGAGATAATTGAGAAGGCAAATAGAGAAGCTGTCGTCACGTGATGTTAATAGCAGCCCCGTTCCTCACTCTCTGACATTTACAGGAATCGTTTTGAGAAGTCAACACAATTTAGGCTGAACAACCGCTGCCTTCTCTACAGTTCAGTTGGGAATATGCAATGGTTATTCAGGTTTTCGATCCAGAAGTTTACGGTAGAGACTATATTGTTTCTAAGCCAACTATTGCAAGTGATTTAGTCGAGATGTATTAATCAAAATTAATGACAAAGTATCCCCCAAATAAAGAACCGATTTTATAGAGGATGGATGAGACCGGTGAATGTCTGCAGATCCCGCATAGTGAAAACATGGCTTGTTAACAGATTAAATGAGGCGGGTCACTTGAGTGAGTTCGCAGGTATCCCAAGGATTTTTTACTTTTTTTAAAATCATTGAATTGGCGGTCCTTCGGATAGGACGTAAAATGGGGGAACTGAACCTGCAATGTATCAGGAACTCCTTAAAAATTAATATTATAATTATTATATATTATATATAATTAGCTGGTAGTATAATAAAAATTTAGGATTCCAACTATGAAAGGCTTATTGAGTTTGTTGAAGCAAATGGTTTTTATATTATGAACAGATTCTTAGATTCAGATTAAAGAAATTACAGGTTCGTTAAAAAAAGTAAAGTACAGGGACAGTTTAAAGAAGATAATTCAATGTTAAATGGAATTGCCGAAACCTCCCAAGAAAGAAAAAAAATCTTCTAAACAAAAGGGGGGGATTTGAAAAAAAATGAACGAGATACAAGACAAATAAACAATTAATTAGGAAAGAAATTGAGAACTGTTTAAGAGAAAAGAAGGCTGAAAAAATCGAGAGAGCTTTAAAGGCCGAAAACCAAATAACTAGATTAGATTAAGGACTGACCTCCCTGATAATATGGAAAAAGTCCATTTAAGGAAATGGACCTGAACCGGACATGTCATCAGAAGGAATGCTGCAACATGGACCAGGCAGCTTATAGATTGGTATCCAAGAGCAAGGAATAGAGGACGTCCACCGACAGATTGGGACAAGTAGATGAAGAAGAGCTGCGGAGGGGCAGCCTGGAAGAAAGTAGCATTGGATAGGAAAGAGTGGAAACAGATGGGGCAGGTACATTATTTAGTCTGGTTGCAAGAGAGACAGGTAGAAACAATCGAGCTTAAAACCTTAACTAAAGGTTGATTTTGTTCATACGTGATTAGGTATAAAAAAAATAGAAAGTTTTTTTATTTGTTTATTATATTTTATGAACAAATAAAGGTTATTATTATTATTATTATATAATTAGCTGGTAGTATATTAAAAATTTAGGATTCCAACTGTAACATAATTCGACTAGCCATAGCAGCGTAAAGTTTCGTTAAATAAATAAACAAACAGAAATGATCTCTGGAACTTGTCACTAAAAATCTGTTATTGGAGTATTACCAGTGGGTGTCTATTTATCTTTTTATTATGCCGTAGTAGCATAAAATAATAAAAAGAAAATAATAAACAAACAGATAAAATAATTTATCTGCCACAACTGGCTTCGAATCTGGGACCTTCATTATAACAAATTTGCGCTATAAACACTGAGCTATTCTGTTCCCTCTAATATTATATTCAACCAAGATTTTAAAATAAGAGAACCATGTGGATAGATGAACTACCAACAAAGAGTACTCTTAGCAAGGGCCTTAATAAACAAAATGGATAACCTCACATAAGGTTATCCATTCTAAAGCCCCGCCGGGAATCCTACATCAGCGCCTAATCTGTTCCAATTTCGCCCAAGTCCCCCAATTTCCCATGTACAAATTTAATTCTCCCTCCATCTCGATCTTGTCCTTCCCCGAGGGAACTCAGTCACGTGCTAACATTTCTGAAAGCAACTAGTAAAATCAGCTTTATCACAATAAATAACTTAATATAATAAAAAAGATATTATAAAGTCAAAAAAAGTGCATTTTGTTATGCTAACTACTACACCACAGGCAATATGCAGTTATATAATAACCTAACAAGCCCAAAGGGTTCGCATCCCTGCAGATGACTGTAAGATTTTTAAAGGTAGTAAAAAGTACTTCGTTTAGGCGTCCTTAAGAAAGTGTTCTAAGTTTAAGATCTCTATCCTAATTATACACGGATAGGCAAAATTTATAGCGACCACTGTAGTGGTATCCATCGTCCGATTACCCATAGCAGCATTAATTAAGGCTTTAGCATTAATGTCAGACATACTTCAAATAAATAATACTACACACGACTGGATCGAATACGAAAATGCAGGTGTCAGAGTCTAATTATAGCACTTACGCAAATAATAATAAAAAAATATGTATGAAAAAAACCAAAGGGGAGAAGTGTTAGAGAAGAATTGGTCGACTGTATCTTCTAATTTAAGGAAGAAATAGTTGGGGGTGCAGTCAATCAAAACACCTAAATAAGCGTAACTTATTTATTATGTGCCGACGTTTCGGCCTACAATGTAGGCCATCTTCAGGGCTAAGAGAGAGAAACAAACAGAAATATATAAAAACGTAGCAGTAACCAGAATATATAAAGTGGTAAAGGAGTGGAAATTAAAATAGTGACTAGATATGATGAAATAGTGAATAGATATATGATAAATAAGAATGAATATAAGACTGGTTACAGAATATAATAAACTTAAAATAGTGATAGATAAAAATAAAATTGTAGATGATGAACAGAAATTCTAATAGTGACAGATATAATAATACAAGAATACGAATATAAAATAGAAAAAATACATGTCAAGAAAGGATAAAATGTAAACAATAATATAAAGGGAAAGAAAAATGAGGAGGTAAACGGAAAGATACAAAAAGGGAAGATTAAAATATAGAAAAAGGGGGGTGAGTATGAAGGATTTAGAAAAAACTAGTTTAATTATAGATATGGATAAGATACCAGACATGAGGGGTTACATAGGTAAAGTGTAATAATACAAGCATATATAGAAAGAAAAGATTGATAAATTTCAAAAATTAAACATTGAAAATAGTGGTATTTATAACTAAGAACTATGAAGAATGAAAAGAAAAGGAAATATAAGTAAGGGAAGTTAATATGTAACTGTATACAGTTAGAAAGAAGTGGCATTAATGCAAAATAAGATGTGAATATAACATAAACATATAGAGAATAGGTAAAGAAATACAGTAGATGAAAAATATGAGGCTAAATAATAATGAACTCTATACTATTAACATATGATGGATGCCAAAAGTAGGTGTGAGAACATGTGCGAAGAAAGGTGAATGTGAAAAGGATGGAGATAAGATAAATACTAAGATATGTACTAACCGAATAAAACACGCTACAGCTTGGGGAGCTCAGACACAAGTGAGAAATACGTTAGGTCGGGCGGGCGGAAGCGATAAAGGCGATCTCTGACGGCCAAAAAAATAATGACAAAGAAGGGGGAAGGAGAAATGCAGATGCAGTGGATATAAGTGACCGTAAATAATGTAAATTGCGTGAAAAATTAAATTAAATTAAAAAGGAGAAATGCAGATGCCGTGGATATAAGTGACCGTAAATAATGTAAATTGCGTGAAAAATTAAAAGTCAATGGTCAAAATGTAATGAATAAAAGAATGGCATAATAAATTAAGAATGTAAGGTTATTTTAGTAAATTAAAAATTTGGGAGTAGGTTAGGGATAGATGATGGGAGTCGGTCTTGGCATTAACGGTAGAGGAATCTAAATTGATGTGAATGGTTTCTGAGAGGATGCGTTTATTATAATTAGGAACGGAGGCTAGGATCGACGTATTTTCAAAGTCAAAAATGTGGTTAAAGGATAGGGCGTGTTCGGAGAGTTTAGAAGCGGTTGGGTTGTGGGAGGAAATGGAGTATTTGTGTTGGGTAATGCGGTCTTTAAGTAGGTTTTTGGTTTCGCCGATGTAGGAAGAGTTGCAGTTGGGAGTAGAGCAAGGAATACGATAGTCACTATTTTAATTTCCACTCCTTTACCACTTTATATATTCTTGTTACTGCTACGTTTTTATATATTTCTGTTTGTTTCTCTCTCTTAGCCCTGAAGATGGCCTACATTGTAGGCCGAAACGTCGGCACATAATAAATAAGTTATGCTTATTTTGGTGTTTTGATTGACTGCACCCCCAACTATTTCTTCCTTAAATCAAAGGGGAGAAGATAGATTTTGCTACCAAAGAGAAAAAAGAACATTTTTTTTATTTTTTTAGGATGGCTTTATTTCTTCTTATTATAGCAACGTTTGAAAACAAAATTAAAAAGAAAATGCATAAAGATACTATATTAAACTACGAGTGAAGCGGTTAGACCAGTCAATAATAATAACCTAGAGAAAATTATAGGTGTTTTTTTTGTGGGTTTTACAGGAAAACTGCAGTCATTTGTGCAGTCAAACTCATTAACAAAAACAAATTACAGAAACAGAAAAGAATAGAGTCTGTAAATCATTTCCTAAATTGGCTTAATGAGAAAAGGAGGCCAATAAAAAAAAAAAGAAGAAGGTTTAGGAGATAATTGTCTGCAGACCTATATATCTTAAGGCATTGAATGCCCCAAATATCCAAGTGCAAAGCTGAATTTATCATGCGCTCAGGTTAAATCATAAAGTGTTGAGAAATATACATTTATGCATGTATGTAAAAAATGAGAAGCTAATGACAGCACGTATTTGCATATGTATTTAAATATACATATACTTATTAACATTCCTTGATACCTTTCCTTGTAGCTCTTTTTTATCTTCAGTCCATTTATTTCTCGTCGTCAGCCTTGGGTTTCCCAGATAACCGTAATGGTCATTTAGTTTCATCCTAGGATAGTTGCATTCTTGAATGTTTTCACAAGTAATCTCCATCTCCTGTAGGTCTTTTTCAGCCTATTTGAACCAGGCTGGTTTGAAAAATCTTTTCTTTAAAATAGGTTAAGTCCGTAGGGGTTTCACCCTTAGCAAGCGAATGCGATATGCAACTCTCCTATTCCTCATAACATTTTAGATTTTTTGCAACATGGTTTTACAGCACAATGTTATACCGTTTTCTGTTTTCACCTTCATGGTCTTTAATTGGGCCAAGAACTTAGCTCCAGATCTTCTTTCTTTGAACTTCACTTTTTCTACCAAGCCTTTCTTATTCACAGCGAGGCAGAGTCCCGCATTACTATTAATTAAAAATAACTATTGAAAATAATAATGCTTACTATGGTGTTCAGTCTCATAGTATTCAAGTAATTTTTCGGCAAAAAAAAAAAAAAAACGGCGGTAAATATTTATAATCATAGACAGCAACAAATTGACATATAAATAAGTCTCTCAGATTAATTATTTTTATCCTTATCCTGCCATAATATTTTTCAACATTCAGTAAAACATCTCTTTTAAATTTAAAATTTCCACTTAAGAAGAGGGTTGTAAATATAAGGGTTGATGTTTATTTCTCAACCTTCCCTCTCTGATTGCAATGAATGGATATTTGAAGGAATAAATCGTCCAGGAGTAGAAAAGGAAGTAAATACTAATAATAAATTGTAAAAAAAAAGGATAACAACACTTACAATATATTGAAATAATAATAAGGCACAATGTTATGGCTGAAGGTCCTGTTCTATTTTTTTATTCCTATGGGACCGAAGTAAAAAATAAAACAACAATTATAGCCATTTGTGGCATGCAAATACGAGTAGAAGCTGTTCTTTCTTTCTCAGCCGTTCCAATTAAGACTAGAAGAATGTTCATCGTAATATAGATCTTATATACATTTGTGAGGGCGGTATTCCGATTATTTAAGAAAATATCTAACTATTTTTTTACTGTATGAATTTACAACAACTTTAACATTTATTCAAACGTTCTTATAGCTCTTTTGTAAAAGGACATATTAAAAAAAATCAAAATAGTTGAATTTTTTTAATTATTCATTTGTTTACAATATTACAAACCAATCATGTTTTTGAAAACTTTTTCAATTTTTCTATAATGTAAAACTATTTCCCTCTTTTCTGTATACTCCTCTCTCAGCGGGAGTATATAGAAAAGTGTTCAATTATATTATATAAAATATAATGCAATATTATAGTATTTGCGTATTGACCTCTAGCTTTATCCAGCATTGCTGATATCGGTGCAACGTTGGGCGAGGATTATTAGAAGATATGCGTAATCAACAGTACGTCACATACACTATCTACCTCTGAGCCTGCGTTCACAATAAAGCGATATAGTATCAGAGATGAAAGCGATATATCGTGAGAGATATACGATAGGCGAAATGCGCAGACTGTTCCATAAAATCTAAAGAGAGTCGATAAAAAAGGTTCACACACACGCAAAGATGCAACATATCGCAAATGACATACCTGATGTTCCTCAGCGATTTGTATAGTCCGATATTTTGAGCTGTGAATCTGACGTGAATAATTCGGTAATTACTCTAGTATTCAGTGATTAATCATCTGGAACTATTCCATTGCCGTATACAGGATATTTCGATTCCTGAGAAACCATAAACTTACATTGAATCTAAATAGTAAAGGTAGGCTAATCTCTAGAACTTGGTTTGTTTTCAGTTTCAAAGATTTCATTACATAAATGCTAATTAATAGGTGCGTTCTTAAGGAAATGATTTTGAACTGTAAAAGGACTAACAGGATCTTCTCACTAACGAAGTTTGATCATTAAGACAGACTACTGAAGAGCTCGAGGCTATATAGTCGTATCATGTTGCACTTGACCCGCGAGAGAATGCACAACTCGATAAGTAATCAGGCCATTGATCGCGATAAATCGATTCTGGTAATGTCCTCATGATTCTGTATTCGTGTATCGTTTCCCGAAATGCATTTGAATCACAACCATTTACTAATTCATCCATGAAATTGCGCTTGAATTAGAGCCGTTTTAATTTAATTAATTTGCTCATTAACTCCATTATTAGTAAAACGACTTTTCACCATATATTTTCATAAGCCTTTAAACCAATATAAGCTCGTAGTCAAACAAGAGTTTATTCATTTTATCACGGCTATCATAAAGATTCATTTTCTTTAATAAAAAATGTACTTTTCCCTCTCTGTCAGTGAATTCATTTATTATTTAAAATGGTTTAACGCTTTTTAAAATGATCCATAATATCATATTTGCTGCAGGTTTATTGATTTTCTAGTATAAATTATTGAAGGAAAGAAATATTTTGGGATACGTGCCAGAGAATAAACTACTAAGCGTAGAAATTAAATAAAAGTTAGTTTTAAAAAATACTATAGGGAACGGTATTCCTTCGTTTGTATGACGCTGTGTTGCTGCGCTAAAGCACCCGGGTTCGAATCCGACTGTGACAGATAAATTATTTAATCTGGATTTAATGTATGGACCCTGTGGGGCCCGCAGAATGCCCCATGAAGTGGGTACCCTCGATCGGGGGTAAAGCCTGAATGTTGAGCCTGATCTCAGACAAATCACCTCCTTCTCAAACCGTTTTCTTAGAAAGATTACAGTCTCTACCATGTACTGAAATCGCTTGGTACCCCATGGTTCTTCATGGTTTGATGTATAGTACAGCTACAATTCTATGGATCGAATAAAAATGAAAATATCGAATATTATTTTTTACGCTAAGCCATAAATTGGGGTTTTTTGTATAAAAAAATCTGAAAATCATCTGAAATCGGAAATCATCCGAAAAAAAAAAAAAAATCAAAATTTTTTGGCGGTGTTATTACTATTAAATAAATGGGTAAATTTTTCTTTTTCACTCATCAATGCCATATTAACCTAGCTCCAGAGCTTTTCTGCCAGAAGAAACTTGTTTCACTCTTAGTATCCCGATGCAATTTCAAGATCACTGATAGTTTTTCCTGTTTTTCCAAAAAATTTAGGTTTTTCACTTATGTCACTTCAGAAATACTAGGGCGATATTATGTCCTTCTCTTTTATCTCAGTTGATTGTCAAGGTAGTATAAATACATATATGATTAAGAGAGATATGTAACCAAGGGAGCATCCATTGTTTGTATTGATGATGGTAACTAACAATAATGATGTTAGAGCCGATTGTGAGGAGCCATTAACGGACTGATGGGCACAAAGGCCCGCTCAAGATTGGATAATCCACCTCAAATATGTTTGCGGTCAATCGATACTTCATGAACCACTGAACATCAATGCCAGTGCTCGGTAACACTGTTATCAGTCTGTAGTCACAGATCACTGTTTAAACAGTTGGTTAAACAGTTAAATACTCAGGAACTCTTGGATCGCACTCACGGAAAACTAACAAAACTTTACCAGTTGTCTAATGTAGCGTTAAACAAATAAAAGGCTTGGTGAACCCGGAGGTTCGATACCTATGTCAAATCATTTAATCCCGGATCAACCTCCTCGCCATCCTTCAACCTGAGCCTAGTCTCCAGAATGATCCTGTGCTAATTCCAACAAGTTTACAAGCCCATTTAAACCACCGCGACTGTATCACTTGAATGATTCTGATACGGTAAATATTCTTTAATTCCGCGTTTAGCTATGATCTGGATTCTTTGATAAATTCATCCTTCTTCATGTGCAATAACTTGCTATCGAAGACCTGAGTGCAGTTGTCGTCCATGGAAATGCGAGATCAACTTTCTCATCCGATCAAAAAAGGAAGGGTAAGTTAAATAAGGAAGAAAATGGTCCGGGTGGGGTTCAAGAAAATTCTCTCTGTAGGGAGAACTGTTAACTATTGGTAAGCCAACGTTTCTTGATCTCCACCCCAACCATTTTCTTCCTTTTATACACAAGGTCAACTAATATTATTCAACAGATAAGTTAAACAGTTTGGTATATCTTTCAATGCAGAACATTGGGGGTTTATTTGCAAGAAGCAAAATACACTCCCCCCCTTAACTGGCACATATTACTTTTATAAGTAATGTAACTCGCCGATGAGTAGTATTTGATAATAAATGTAGCAACCTACAGTTTAACCTCCGAGTCCTTCAGGAGGAACTAAGAAAATTCAACATGAAGATAAACGTTGATAAAACCAAAATAATGAAACTAGAGAGCAGAACGAGAAGACAGAATAGTCCGCTTAAAGGGAGTCCCTGCGGCTAAGTCACAAACTTTAAATATCTTAAAATGCTTCAACTCTCTTAAGGAAGGTTTTATTGGAAAAGGAGAAGTTACAAAAGGCACCAAGAAAACAGTGCTTAAAAATACCTTTCTCCCAATCCTGAGATACTCCAGTGAATCTTGGACCCTCACCAGCAAGTATAAAAGTCAACTCCAAGCAATGGAAATGAGATATCTAAGAAGAGTTGAGGGAAAAAGGAGAAGAGATCTTTTAAACATAATGTTAATGTCGTTTTGTGAGAAAACGGAGCTAATTCTAGTATCTTCTCGTGAGATTTCTTCTAATAGTGATGTCAATTTATGTTGCAGATTACGAAAATGGCGTCAAGTGGTAGTGGACGAAAACGACAGTGCACGTTTACTGAAGTGGTGAAAACTAAATATTCCTTTATGAAAGTAGGAAGAGAGCCAACTATAATTTAACAATAATTTATAATAATGTAAAATTGATTTTTAATAAAAATTTTGAGTGTATTTGATTTTTTTTATTTATTTCTTTGCCTGCATTGTAGAAATTCCGGTCGGCTTAGAATTCCCCCGCATTCCGGACTTAGACCGATATTTCCGGAAAATTCCCGACGTATGGCAACCCTACTCCTGTATGACTTTTGGCTAAAGCCACATACGAGACTAAAGTGGAAGGTAGAAGACCTCGGGGAAGGTCTAGAAGAACCTGGGCGCGCGGGGTTAAGGAAGCCTTTGACAGGAGATGCCTGGACTGGGAAAGGAGGAAGTTGTTGGTTCAGGATCGAGACATATAGATTAAGCTATAAAAGCCGGCTCCTCAAACTGCTTAAAGCGGTAGAGAGGAAGATATTAAGTAAGCAATATAACTTGAATTTCGTATTTTATAAGGAATAGGGTAGCTTAGTGAGAGCGCTGAGTTGCTGTGTTGGAGCTCATATGTTCGAATCAGGCTGAGACCTATGCATTATTTAGTCTGTTAACAGCCATTTATTGACTATAGTATCTGCGACCCTCCCGGGACTCGCCCAATCTCTGTAAAGTACGTAGCTTTAATTGGAGGAAATATCTGGCGGTTGTGCGTGCACAACGAATAAAACAAATATTGAAGGAAAAACGTTTTTACGGAATGTGACAATTCCACTAATATTGAACGAAAGCGAAATTACTACGAAATTATTCATGATTTAATTGTTATAATAAATTAAATTTATAATACTGATTAATACAATTTACATCTCGAGTAATGGATTGGTCGTTCTCTTTGAAGGTAACCGAATTAGGTCCTCAAAGGGAACATTTAAACATAGCCAAGCTCTCTCTGACCAGCTTGTTAACGAGATGAAAACTAGTCTACAGCAAAAGCCATATATATATATATATAAAAGTTAAGACAAGACCGATGATCGCATCGTCGCTAAGATCAAGCTGGCCATTGTAGCAGCTGTTAATATGTAAATATTATATATGGAGGCTCAAGATGGCAATACAGTCAGTGTTAACCCAGTTATCGAACAAGTCATTTCATCCTCAATTTCTTTTCTTTTTTTAATGCTTTGTTTCTGGAAGTATATAAGTGGTGCCGAAACCAAGGATCTTTAAAAATAATTTTTTTTTTAGTAAAAAAAAAGTTTTATCATTTTATTTTCTATTTCTTCTCTTTCTTGTAGCCTTAAATAATAATGACAGAACCGAGACAGAGAGACATACTAAGGCCAGCTACATTAACGCTTGTGCCACCAACGCAACCACCGACACAGGCGGAACCGGTGGAACCTGAGTTCCCGCCTTTGCCGACGACAACGCTCGCAATGGCACATGCGGACCTAGCAGTGAGGAAGGCGAACGATCGCAGAGGAGACCAACGCACTCGAACGGATGAAGTTGAAAAGGGGCTAACGCTCAGGATGTAAGAAGAGAGATCTCGGATCTGGAAAAATTCAATGGCGATGTGTGGAAGCTGAACCATTTCCTCAAAGGCGGTGAGGTTACCATGTTCAGTATCGAATCCCAGGTTGCTGCGGATCTCATAGACGAGTTGGATGCTAAAAGGCTACGAGTGGCTTTAGCTCGCCGGGTCTAAAGAAGCGTACTGAACCTAATACAGGCAGATGAGGATACCCCGTGGACAGGGAACCATGTTAAATTATAAACTGTAATAAAGATATTTCGGCAAGAGAAATAAAAACCATTTTCCAGTCATGTTTATTCTTGATTATCAAATCATTCAAGACGTTTCGACACTATGATGTCATTTTCAATCTATTTTTCTATGCATCCTTAAAAAAACTCCTTTACATAGTCAATAAGTCTAAAAATTCTGTGAAAAATAAATTAACAATAATCACATTACCGTACATAATTTAAATAAAATGTCCAATTTTAAAAAAATTAAATATGACTTTCAGGGTATCTATACTTATGGTGATTTATTTTGGACATTTTATTTAAATTATGTACGGTAATGTGATTATTGTTAATTTATTTTTCACAGAATTTTTAGACTTATTGACTATGTAAAGGAGTTTTTTTAAGGATGCATAGAAAAATAGATTGAAAATGACATCATAGTGTCGAAACGTCTTGAATGATTTGATAATCAAGAATAGACATGACTGGAAAATGGTTTTTATTTCTCTTGCCAAAATATCTTTATCACAGTTTATAATTTAAATCCCTACTTCTGTATATGGTTCCCTCCAATATAACTTCTATATACGTATTTATTTGATCTATATTTTTTTATAATTTTTTATGTATAATTGGAATTTGTTTGTATCTTGTATATCTAGTCACTTAAGAAGACCTGCAATTTGGGTTGAAACGTTGCCTTTCCAATCAATTCAACCCTATTTAAGAACATTTTTCTGACCTCCAACCGTACCACTTTTTCCCCATATATACAAGGTAAACTATTATTCAATATACTAAAAGTTCGACCAACTGCCTTAGTCTCTAGTCAGGCTGTAAAAATAATAAAAAAGTTGTAAGCATTAACAAAAGTATACGGTTTTATCCATCAGGTTAGAGCGCTAGGTATTTCTTTGTATAGGTATAAAATAATTTCCTCCCTAATTAGTTAAACAGACTCTCGATAGAAGGATTTCCCATTGGGAAAAACCTTTCGATGCCCAGGGGAAACAAGGCTACTGCTGTGGGCAGTATAATGGGAAAGGGGTGTAGACCAGATGGAGTGTGTTCCAGCATCCTAAACGATGTCAATAGGATCGCGATGGATGTGCTATTAGGATGGAACTGCTGTTCCACAAAGAGGAACAGCTCCGGATATTGGAACAGTAGCGGTTAGATGAAGTGTTGTCCGTCTCACGCAACCCTATTTCTACTCCGAATCCCTTCTTGTTTATCATCTTCTTCGGGAAATTCGGTCTCGCCAGATACCCTATATAACCCTTGTGCCATTAAAGTCGGTACTGGTTTTTGTGTTTCGGTCGGAAGGGAAATATTTAAGAGGAGGAAATTTCCGGGATCTAAAAATCTAGGCTGGAAATATAATTTACATATGAAAGGACCAACTTCGGAAATTGCTTTGTGACCACTCTTTCGTGTTTTTTTTTAATGCTAAATACTTACACATATACTCTTTAAAATGATTATAACCCAATATATCTCGTATTTAGTTAGTGTTGGCAATACTATTATTATGATCTGTAGTGTATTTTTTGTTTTGGACAGTTCGTCATTAAAAAAACTAAATAATAATAACTGAAACATGAACTATAATATAGCATGTTATTTACATTATAACATGCTACAGTAGAAAACTACAGAATTTGTCTACCCAGGTATAATCAGGATAGGGATATTTAGCGAATACCGGCATCGCACAGACTCGGGACCTACATTTTACGTTCCATCAATAGGACGGCATAACCAAGGATATTTTACTCTCTTTATAAAATTCTAATGTCACCTGGTCCAGCAATCTTGAGCAAAGGAGATTGTTATGCTAACCTCTACAACACACGTGACACCATTTTGATAAAATTATGCATAATTTATAATATACAAGAAATAAATTTTGCATTACCATTTTCTTATAATTGAAAAGCGGCTAAATGTGGTCTAGTAATCCGGGAACTCAATTCAATAATATTATTTTTATAGCCCTTATAAATCTAAAATCGCTTTCCTAAGGTGTATTTAATATTTATATATTAATTATTAATCATTAAAATAACTCAGGATGGATTTTACTTGGAAGAGTAAAAATACCAACAGGACTAAATTAATCACGAAATATTTATTATTTGCTGTTCAGGGGATTCGAGGAAATGGCAAACAAATGATGGCTGACGAACAATGAAAGTGTTTTCACTCCGGAAGTACGCGGCTAATTATTAAATAAAGCAATGCCCGCTAATATTATTGTGCGAAGAGGTTTTTTATTTTTGGAAAACATAACCCTTATGAAAACACATCTGCCCATAAGCCTGTAAAAGCTTTGAAACAAATGCATCAGTATGTAGCTTTGATTTTTCAAAAGGGAACAAGATATTGGTAATACTTACATATTATGTATGCATGTATATATTATACATGTATACTGGTATATATACCTTCATTATACATCATACCCTAGAGATAGATAACTTCTACACTAGGTTTTTACTCAGATTGGATTAATATATTACCTTTACAAAACTACTTGCCGGATGAACGCCGGACTGTCAAAATGACATATTCTTACCATGTATTCGTGAATTCCAGACAATGGTATACAATACATCCATTCCAATTAACCTTAGTGCCCTAGGAGTTCTATGAGGATTCTGGTGCGTATATTGGTTCTGCAATAGTCTATATCACTGGTTCCCAACCTTTTTTAAACCACACCACCCTTGTTCAAAGGAAAGTGTCTTCCACGCCTCCTCCCCGTTCAAATGAAAGCTTCCCACACCCCCCTCCCTCTTGCACAAACTTTATATGGGCATATGAACAAAAATAAGTATTACATCAAAAACAAAACATTTAGTTCAACTATCAAAAGATATAACATTTTTTTTTCTTTCTTTCGTTCTTATTCAGACATCGCTTCTACCTTGCTGTGTAGAGATTTTGCATAAGCAACGCCACCTGCATCTGTCAAGGCCTGCTCTTCTGGCTTCCTCCCATCCAATCCCTTTTTCTTTAAGGACATTTTGTAGATTATCCTTCCAGGTCATTCTTGGCCTTCCAATGGGTACAGCATTATACTCGTACCTAAGCAGGAAAACCATCTACCACATAACGAAGATATTTAATTCAATATTAAAATATAATTACTTCCTCTACCGGCTGGACTTCCTCAAGGCTCCTGCCTATTCCCAATCCTATTCAACCTGTTCATATCAGATCTCCCAAAACACAAAAGTAACCATATCGCTTTACGTATACGACACCAGCTTTGCACACAGCATCATACCGAATCGATACAATAGTAAACCGATAACAACAATCTTTTTAAAAAAATCCACAAATTCTGTCAAAAGTGGAAACTAAAAATCAATCCAATAAAATCGGCCGCCATAATCTTCACAAAGCGCAGACCTAACATAGATCAGCACATTATCTTAAATTCCGAACACATCCCCTGGGCTAAATCCGTAACATACCTCGTTTTAATTCTAGATAAGTCCTTAACATTCACAAAGCACATCAACAGGAAAACCGAAAAAGCGAAAAAAAAAGTCTACAAAATGTTTCCCTATTTTAATCAAAAATCCAGGCTAAGCCCCCAAAACAAACTAATCCTTACAATACAGTTATCCCCTCATATTTTCAACTTTGTCGCGCGCCCCCGACTTGTTTTCACGCGCCCCAGGTTGGGAACCACTGGTCTAAATAATGTACATTGCGAAGAATCGCACTTAAAAATTATATATATCAAAATTATACCTTGTTTTTTAACAATTTTGGTCTTCAAACTAGATAACATTGATTCTTAAATATATGCGCAGGAATGTGCGGTACGTCTCACATCGACACTCCAGACTCTTCAAATATACAACTCAGTTTGTTTATGGAACTTCTTGGAGGAAAGTTGCTGCCTCTATTTCATGAGTTTGATTGTACTGTTGATATGAGATGTGCTGGACTTGGTCTTCCTTGATACTATGTTTCTTTAGTATGCGTTCTGTCTGAAGTGGTGAAACATTGTCAAGTTAGTTTTTCCAATATTTTAGAGATTTAAGGATCTGCTTTGTATTTTTTCCTAGATCATTCTAATTTATGTATGTTATTTAGTGTTGGCGAGAGTCGGGTTGCTCATTAATAGAGCACTGACTTGTGACGAAGGTCCCGGATTTTTATCAAGTTATAGAAGATAATTCATTTAATCTGATGGAGATGGATCATTCGGGATTCGGAGACCCTTCATAGATTCACCCACCTTCAATAATGTGGGTACTTTAATTGGGGGAAAACTCCTAGAATTTGAGCGTGATCTAGGACATCTTGCTGCAAAGTGTAGTCCTAGAAAAAGGACAGTCTCTATCACGTACTGAACCCAAAACTCTTCATGGGTCGTAGTGTTTTTTTTTTTGTTGCTTTTGCTCTTCTTCGTTGGTCATTACTTTATTCACGAAAAATACTTTTGATTAGCGAATCATATTATTAACTGTTAGTTTTATTTTTTTAAATACCTAAAAAAGTAGCTTGTTTTTATATAACATTTTTGTATGGATTTTAGAAATGAGGATATTGTACAGGATTACCAACAGAATAGAACATAAAAGTAACTTAATTCTCGGACTAAGTCCTTTTAGAATAACTTAAATGAATAGAATAATAAACATAATATACATTCGCCCAGAAGGCAGCATAATACAGACCATTATATATTTATATTCACGTAGATTATGAACGGTCCTTGCTATGAAAATATTGTCGATGCAGCTCACTTATCGATTCATCTTAACTGTAGATAAAGCCTAAGGATTAGAACTAAGATAGCTTTAGGTATTTGGGTGAACTGATCTAGGGTGAAGGTAGGTAACATTGTAGGCGGAGGTATTTAGTATTCAGTGCATTAACTTGGACGGTAGCCTCAGGTAAAATATTAACATCGTGGGCCTACCAAATGGACTGGGGGCACGGCGGCTTTGGGGCACTTTCCCTTTTTAGGATTGCCAGGTATCCTATATTATTACTATATTGTTTCATGTTTTGTTTTTGTATCACGTAACGGCCACTAAGGACCGCACAAATATTATTGGTTAGACTTCTTTAGGAGGCTTGATTTTCTTTCTTCCCATCTCAGTTTCATAATTTTCTACTGCATTTCTTTTCTTTCTTAGGACCAATTTGTACCCCTCCATTTTTCTTTTCCAATATTGGTGAGATTTTTCAGTGTTTTGCTGTATATGTCTATTATCTAACATTTTAAGGTTCTTTAATTCTTATCTTATTTGCTTCGTGAATCCTCCCACACTTTTGCAGCTAAAAATTTTGTTAAAGATCTTTTTTGTTCAATCTTTCCTCTTTTATCCTTTTCATGTGCCCATAGAACATCAGCCTTCTGATTCTTGTCTCGTTTTACAGGTCTTTGATTTCTCTGTATATCTCTTCGTTAGATCTTCGCCTGTAACCTTTCTCTGTTTTCCTGAGCCCATAGATTTTTCTTAAGATCCTCCTTTCTATTCTTATTAGCTTTTCCAAGTTGGGTAGGCATGTGGTCTCCATCCCATATAAAATCACAGGCTTTATCACAACGTAGTAATGCCTTAACTTTGTATTGGAGGAGAGGTTCTTTTTATTGTAAATTTTGCCTGTTCGGAAGCTTAAATTTTCTAATTTTATGATTTTCTCTCGGATGCTCTCTTTCTCAAAACCGTTGTAACATTATTTTCCCCCAATACCTAAACCTATCTAAAGGCTATCTTCACCTTTCCACATTTGGTGTTTACTGTTTTTTTCTTGAAATTTATTTCAGTAGTAATGAGCTCTGTTTTTTCATATGATATTTGTAGGCCTGCCTTTTCTGCTATTATTTGCAGGGCATTTATTTGACCAATAGTCCCTTGTTCTGAGTCTGCTAAAAGTGCGAGTTCGTCTGCAAACGTCAAACAACTCTCTTTTATATGATTGCTTTTGTTCCCAACTATGGCTCCTGAACTAATTTTGTTCCAGAATTCCTTCGTGATTTTATCTAGAACTATGTTGAAAAATATGGGAGACAAGCCGTCGCCTTGTCTTAACCCTGTTTTTATCTGAAAAGATTTGCTTATAAGACCCTGAAATTTCACTTTAGATTTTATATCTGTCAGAGTCAGTTTCATCAGATTTATGGTTTTCTGGTCTACTCCATATTCTTTCAGGATTTTCAGTAAAGTTTCCCCGTCCACGGAATCGTAGGCTTTTTTAAAGTCAATAAAGGGAATGTAAAGATTTTTCCTTCTGGTTGTGTAGTAATTTATGAGCAATTTAAGGCTTAGAATTCGTTCCTGCCAGAACCTACCAATTCTAAAGCTCCCTTGGTAATTTCATGTTTTATTGTAGAAAAAAAAATATTGTTGTATTTTAAGTTAATTTTGTTGTTTAATTTAAGGCATTAAAATGTTTATTTTCTTATTTTTTATTACTTATTCGACAATTCTCTATAAATATTCACTCTGTTTTTGTTATATCTACCTAAAGGGTTCCCCATTTGTGTAACAAATTTTTTGTATCGCCCATTTCCCTATATGATTTATATATAATGTTAGTTTTTACTATATAATATTTTAATTCATATGTATCTTGTATATTTAGCCTTGAAGAAGACCTGCAATGTTGATCGAAAGGTTGGCTTTAAAATAAACAGTTCTTCTTACTAAAGAGAATTTTTTCAGACCTCCACCTGGACCATTTTCTTCCTCATACATATAAGGTAAACTAATATTGTTCAACAAATAAAATACTTACCTAATAAATTAACCACAGAATAGCTCTAGTCAGACTAATTTTTAAGAAGAAAATCCTAAGCATTGTTCAAGTCCACACGCCAACTGCCGATTCGACAGAAGAAGATAAAATAGGACAAGAATTGCTCAAAATAAAGTTAAGTGACAGAAATTAATGTCGAACTCCACTTCCCAATAGAGCTGGTCACTCCGGGAAGTTAGACCATGCTCCCATAAGGGAAGGCCTATAAAGAGTTATTATGTATGTATGTATGTTTTTGTAAATATTAGTAGTTTATTGTAAACCATCTTGTTTTATAATTCTCTTTATAATAAAAGCTTTATTCATTCATTCATTCAAAACTGTATTACAATAATACAACAAGTAAATAGGCTAAGTGATGCATAATGACATGAGATAATGGCTAGTAGAGAAACTACCCACTGGTAGTACTCAAATCAAAATTCAATTAAGAAGGTCACGTGGCCATCTTCTAATTTAAATTTAAATTGAATTCTGTAGAAAATATAAAGAGGGTTATAAGAACTGTAAAAAATACGAAAACAATAAATTATTGTGATTATTTGGGTTAAGCTGCTTAAAACTGGTGTAAAAAGGCGAACTTGGAAAGATTTTAAAAACTGTAAAAACTTTATGGAACTAAAAGTCGAATTGAACACTTGTGAGAATTCGCTTGGTTCTCAGACTTTAGTTCAGTGTCATAAGATAAAACTGAAATACTCATTGCTGTTTTTTGTCATTCTTCTAGTCGAGCTGATACAGTCTTGTGATTTTAGGAAAAAATATTAAATCATAAAATAATTCTTTTCTTTACTATAAGTCACAACTAATGAAACTCCAGAAATATTGATAGAAATGGTAGACATGTTAAGTTTCATATCACTAGTATGCAAATTATTGATGTAAATATTTTGATGTATAGTTTACTAAGGATTTATACATTTAAGATCCTTCAAAAAACTGATTGTCTATAGACTGTAAGGCAAAACTACGTCTAGAATCTTCTCTAAACATTATTATATGAAGTAATCACTTTAATTTTAATGTTTACTATACTATTTTTAAAAGTATAAAGTATATTTTGTATTCTTAATTTTTCAACCTCTTCATAATGCTCGATAGATATCAATAACTTCATAATAAGTTTTTGATTCTACACCTTTATTTTATTATTAAATGTTTTATTATTATAAATTAACTTTAGAAATTAGTATTTTTTATGTTTGTTAAATAAATAATAATAACAATGAGTGTTGCTTAGCCGGTCCACCCAGCCGCCTCTCCCAGTTGCCCTGAAGATGGCCTACACGGTAGGTCGAAACGTCGGTACTAATTAAATATAAGTCTGGTACTTATTTGGTGTTTTTTTTTATTGCACCCCCCAACTATCTCCGTTCTCCATTAAATAGTTATAGTTTTGTTTATTACTTGCTACACTTTGTCTCTATTGAATTAAAATACATTATTAAACAATTTATAATTTAATAGTTTTACATTTTATTCTGCAAGTTTTTGAACTTATTAGTTAATATCTTGTATTAGTATTTTTTCTTTTAGTTTAGGTTCTTCAAAATTTATGTCTTACTATATCTTATAAATGTAAATGGTATTCTATTGCAACTATCTTGAAACAATTCCTCTCTCAGCGAGTTATAAAATGGAAAAAAGTTTAAAGTTTTTTTTTCTGATGCAACATCTTTAGAGGAAAAGAGGTATTAGAATTTCAAACCACGTCGAAGAATGAGGCGAGGCTCTTAGGCCATTTATTATTCAGCCTGGGTTTTGTCTTCTTCTTGGATATTGTTGATCTAATTTTACTAATAATGTTTTCTGAAATAAATATTTATTTACTTAATTTGTGTTAAGTGTCTGCAATCTAGATTTAACATGTAAGCAGGGCTATGTGCGGTGCGTGCCCCCACTACAACTTATCTTAATGAATATCTGGATGATATTCTTGACCTTAGTTCGATAGTTAGTTAATTTATAAATAATATTTTTCCAATTTTCAAAAATATTTTTTTTAGGCCATTAGCTTCAAATTATTTTGGTAGTACTATTATTATTATATTATTAATCGCCCCTCTATATTATTTATAGTATCAAATTCCCCTCCCAATCAGATTCAATTGTTTTATAATAGAATTCTGTATTTATATTTAATAAATCACATTATGGTATTATCTCATTTTAAAACTGGAAAAAAGTCAAAACATAAAATTAAAAATAACTAATATTTTTTGCTTCCTCTATAATTTAAACTTCGCTCTCTATTTTGTGGCAAACAGAATATAGAATATTAACGAACCCGAAAGTTAGATATCAATACCTCTGCTGACAAGCTTCCGCCTTAACCGAGCCCATATCCTTTATATCTCTTTCAAAGCTATTCTCCCCCCTACGCCTCGGACTTTTTTGAAAAGATATTATTCAGTCCCACTAGTATTTCTGATTTTTAATCTAATCGGAGTTAAGAATAGCAGTAGATTAAGACATTGCCTTCCTTGACTAAGTTGCTAAGTTTTCCAATTAAGTTGCACTGAAGACCTTAGGGACAATTTGGCTAAGAGAAGCGAGACAGGTAGAGAAGTTAATAAATAGTACTCGAGAGGAGAGAAGTACCACTTGCTCTCTCACCGCTAACAATTACTTATCTCTCAACCATTTTGTTCCTCTAATCTTTTTGTTGCTTCAAGCTGTCACGATTGCCAAAATCACAGCTTCCTCTTTTGCTTGGATAATCTACTAAATCTTAAGCTCTTTTGTGTATTAAAGGAAAATCGAGTCATGAGATTTGTTTTATGTATTCTAAATGGATAGAAAAGATATGCAAGACCATGCTTTCAAAGGTGTTTGTTTATTCATCTAAGCCCCCATTATACTCTTATGGCTAATCTGACGATGATACAGTGGAAGAGTCCTAAATTTAGCTTTACCATAAAGAATACGAATCTTTAACGGCACCTGATACCGCAAAGGCTCGGGACCCCCAAGAAAGGCATCACTAAATATTTTTTACTTACTTTTAAAACTCTTTAGGCCACTTGCCGGGCTGCAAACCGACGATCATGGGCGTAGTAGGCTGTTGCACCACTTGACTTGAAACCATTACTATCCTATATATATATAGGACAGTAATGGTTTCAAGTCAAGTGGTGCAACAGCCTACTACGCCCATGATCGTCGGTTTGCAGCCCGGCGACAGGCTTCCCTTAATATATTAATATGTTGTTATGTCTCATTTGTCTTAACTTGCCTCGTTATTCGCTAAACTAACCAATGGTAACCTTTAATAAACTTTTAAGTATTATTGCCTCGTCCGTTTAAGATTTAAAACAAAAGAAGAGAATAGGGGTGGATGAAGGTAGATCGAGAAAATTGGTAAGAGGTTTATTCCAAGCATAATACTCTCGGAGATAAAAGAAAGAGCACTTCACCGCTCTTAAGTGCTTCTTTTTCTACCTCACTGATGGAAAACTTTTTTCAAAAGGGTCCTAATGAAACTATTCAGGTACTAAGGAACATAAAGAAATTATAGAACTGGGGGGATCATTTTTCCAATTTTGCAGAGTTATTGAAATAATGACGATAACAACGAATCCGAAAACTCAGGGAATCCTGGAAAAAAAGAATACAGCTTGGTGAACCCGAAGGCACGATGCCGATACCACCAATCTCTGCTTACAAACTTCTGTCAACAGGCCATCACCCAAACTCAAATCCACTGGATCACTCTTAATGCAGTACTATCATTATTAACTGTTATTATTATTATGTAGTACTATTATTATTATGTGAGATATAAATTTCTCTGAGTCATCTATTCAAGATATTTGGACTCAATAAAATAATTTTATTATGACTATTTGAGCTTCCATTCGAAGGATATATCTACAGCCATGGTGAGTAAGAGGTTAAGTCGAATTTTCTCCAAAATGAGTTCTTGTACTTAGAGAAGACCAATTGTGTTATTTGAAGTGAAGCTAAGTCAGACATTGGCTTGGAAAGGAGTTATTGTTTGTACTCATATTAAAACTACATTTCAAGCCTAAAAGTACGGGAATGACGCGATTCCAGGTCCCTCAATACAGTTAACTCCCTCTGGACCAAATTCAACTTAATCTAGCCACCGGGGCTGCCGGTAATTAAACTTACTTAAAGAATATCGAGTATGCTTTTTAATAACCGTTTCTTTTAGAGGCCAAGTGCGGTGGAAGATGAGCCAAGCGGAACAAAATGTCTAGTGGATAGATGTAGTGGTAGGTCCTAGGATTTTATAAAGGCGTTAAACAATCCTAGGATATACTAATCATCGGAAGGGGCGTTAAACGGGAGTCCTGAGTCAGCGCAATGTAGGTACTCGTTAAAGACTCTATCCTCTACCAAAATTTATGACTAGCAATTCAGCATTATTGCCTATTACGGCGGTAGAATATAGTGTTACCGAAGTAGGAGCAACAGGTCTGCGACTGGCTTAAATGTGAAAGGTGCACTACAGCAGATCGGAGGATCGCATGCGGCCGTAAAGAGAGAAGAGCGAGAGGAAGAACTTGTTAAGGAAGGACCGTTATCTCAGATCTGGAATACCCCCCTCCACCTACAGCACACCACCCCCTCGCCCGTTATCTGATCCAACATGGCGCTCACGGAACGGAATAATTGAAAACTAAGATTGCTCATTCAGTGCCACTCCTTCGCTCAACTTTATCCTCCGCCTTTTTTTCGTCATTAAATGCCGCTAACATCTGAAGTGGCGATTTTTATCTTCTATCTCTACTGTTGCAGGTTGGATCTGCCTCTATTCTCCACTTAGTTGGTCGAATTATTACTTCTTTGAAATGTTTTCTTTATTCGTTTAGTTAGTTAGAGTTATATAACAGATATAAGATGGAGATACAAGAGAGGTAAAAGAGACGTTCTTATGAACTAACTAGCGGACTAGATCTAACTTAGAGACTTCTCTCTTACATACTATGATCTATCTACTACATCTCTACTCTACTCTAGTGCCTCGAACATTCTATCCTAAACTTAGAGCTAGTATTATGCATATAAAAGAAGAGGGGAGCTCAAGGGAGTTACTTTGTTGACAACACGGAAGATATTTCATAAATTAGGGTTAAGGAGCCCATAAGTATACACAATATCCCTAGGTCATCAACCCAATCCAACTATCTATTCACTGCTTCATCCTCTTTGGAGTACGATGAATACATCATATTCCTGCCTGCTGTTCCTTCCTCTAAGTCAGCGGATCCCAAACTGGGGGGCGCGCCTCCATGGGGGGGGGCGTGAGGACATGTCAGGGGGAGCGACAAGTTGAACATTAAATTAAATTTAAGTAGTCTTTCTAAAATTCTAAATTAACCATGATGTTTAGAAAATTGACCACTTTGATATAATGGACAAACCTTCATTTTGGTTAAAATATTTCAAAGTGTATCCTAGTGTATCACGGGAAGTTCTTCGTTTATATTTGCCTTTTTCTAGCACCTATTCCTAAAAATCATTTTCAACACTTGTGGCAATTAAAAAAAAGTATCCGAATAAACTTGATGTTGCTAGTGACTTACTAAAACTTAGCCACGAATAGTAAGAAAAATGCAAGCCCATCCATCTCATTAACCAACCTAATCTATTTTTCTCTTATTAATAATTTTTGTATTTTATGAAAACTGATATTGTTGTACCTTATGGCAGTATAAATAAATGTTTTGTTTTCAATGTAATACTTATTTGTTTTTGTTTTGTTCCTAGGCCCACACAATTTATTGTTGAGGGGGGCGCGAAGGCTTTCATTTCAATAAAAGGGGGACGTGGTACAAAAAAGTTTGGGAACCCCTGATCTACGTCCTTCATCCTCTTCGACCTTCTTCTCACCTCTTCTGGGATGACGAATTTCTGTGTAAGTTTCGATTTGTATTGCAATCATACATTTGCAACCATTATAATGTTCTGTATATTTAGATAATCATTTTATCAAGAAATGGACTTTTCAACGAAAATTTCGAAGAATAAAAGATAATATAGCATAAAAAGTATAGTATATATAAGTCGGTTCTTTAATCGAGAATATAAAAAATGAAACAAATGAAAACTTATAGTGACTCGAAGCGAAAACCTGCGGAACTGATACAATTTTCTAAATTATTCTATGGTATAATGACTCTTTTGTAATTTTTAATTCTTTAATTCAAGATGTCTAAGAATTAAAAATTAAAAAAAAGAGTCATTAAAAAATGTCAACTCTTTTCGTGTACTAAGTAGGCTGTTAAGAAAGAAATAAAAAATTCATTCATTAGCATGGTAGAATCCATTCTGAGAAAGTTCCCGTAAAAATTTAGCAGTAACTACTGAACAAAAATAGCATGCTATATTAAACTAAAAATTAAAATTCACATTTATCGCATCATCTATGTTCCAGCAATTAATTGATAGTTGTAATTTCTTGTGAGTGAATAAAAAAAAATTAAAATATGTCTCACAAACCGTTAAGTAGGTCCAATTAAAAACCTACTGAAGCATTAATAGAAAAGAGGAAAAGCTCATAATAGGACAGAAAAAAAGTTTCAATAGATTTTATTTATACAGTTGAACAGTTCTTGCGAGGCATGTGCATTTAAATATTTACTAATTTCGAATTTTTATAAATTCATAAAATGGAGGCCATATTATTGCACATAAACTTTGTTTTCTTATAAATATTTCTTTTGATTATGAGTGTGTTTCACACTTCCTCTTCAACGACCTTTTCATAAATGCTTTCATTCATACGTTAGGCTTACAAATTCTTGAATGTCTCAAATTAAGAGATTTTACCGGATATTTTATTTTCGCCACGGATGTATATTAAATGATATTACATAAGAAATAACTGCACTCACATCTGATCAACGTCGTAAGAATTTTGAAAATGTATTATTTAACAAATAATTATAATAAAATCTGGTATTATATAAGGAATATAACTAAATCAGGTTTTTTTTTACCGATAAAAGATTTTTATAGGAGATGATTGCAATAAAATAATTTATAAGGGATTATATGAATTGTGTATTTTACATCAGTGTATTTTGAGACTCATGAAAACAATTCAAATTACAATAAAACGAATAATAAAAAAAAAAATAGCATTAACATTAGTTGCAATTTTTATGCATCATTATTGCCCATAATATATATAGGGGCGACCTGTGGTCTTGTGGTAAGCATAACAAATTTCTAAATCCAAGATCGCGGGTTTGTAGCCCGACAGATGGCCTGGTATTTTTTAAGGGATTAAAGGGTTACACCGTCCTTCGAAAAGAACGTAAAACGGAGGGAGCCTGTACAGTGTCAGCTACTCGTTAAAAATCCCGATCCTAATTAAACCTGGATAGGCGAAATTTAGAGCTCCCACTGTAGCATCGTCCGATTAGCCATTATATATTCATATATATATATATATGAAAGCTTTACTAGTTTAAAATAGCATAATTCAATGTAATTATATGCTGTTATTATTATTTTATTATTCTGGGTCTACAGTTTTGCTAGAAACCGGGTCTCCAAAGCCAACCAATCTCACAGCCAATAATTGCATGTAAATAATTATTATTTCACAAATAAATAATTTTTATTCCTAATTAATTATTAAAAAATAAATAAAACTGAACCCTTGAAGTATCTTGGATTCATTATATGCTACAGACAGTACTGTTTCTAGGAAAACGGATGTGCAGTGAGGTGATTTGGAAAGGGGATAATGACACGTTATAGAGGCTGGGAGAGCCCCAGGAGGGTGTCCAAATTCCAAGGGCTCAGTTAACAGACTAAATAATTTATCTGCCATTGCCGGGTTTGAACCTGGAACTATCAGCATAGCAATTCAGCAATCTACACACTGATCGACTCTACTCCCAATTGATAAAAAACATTGGAAAAATGCTTATCATTTCCTATCGAGATGCTTTATTACTCTAATGAAACGATACAAACATAAATAAGTTCAAACGGAAATGTATGATAAATACAAAACTTAATGATATGTTTCCATTAACACTTTTTGATCGTGATTTCCCCGGAAATAATAAAATTTCGGAGCAAAGTTTAGAAGTTCTTCGAGGAGTTCAAATCATCGGGTATATTGGTGTAATTAATGTACAGTAAATAAATACTATTTAATTATTCTGCTACCAGAAACAACAAAGTTGAAGGGGAGTAAATTTCATTCAAACTTTGAGTACATCCAAAATACTATTTTTAACTAAGGCTTTCAAAACTCTAGAACCCCTAAAAATTGAGTTAGAGGGTTGACAATTTTCATGTGAATTGAGTTGGCGTTTGAGAAGTGCTTTTTTCTTTTCTTTTTTGCCTTTACCAGTAAAATGTTTTCAACTTAGTTTTTTAGTATCGCCGTTTCAGGCTACCTCAACATCTACTAGAGAAATGCTCTAAACTACCATTCAATTACAAAAGACTCATAATTCTTGAATTCCATTCCTTAAAATTCGAAATCCTTCGTCAAATCCTCAATCCTTCTTACTTTGCTACAAATAAAATAATCCATAATAAGCTTAACGTTGCATTTGTTTTTGATTTGGCTCGGATCAAATATCAATCTTTTCTGGACATATTTTATTCCCACTGAAACATAGCAACCTCTTCAACTCCCGATAATTCTCCGAGGTGTCCGAGGTGTGTGAAAAGAAGATGACCTAATGACCTTCTAATTTAAATCTGAAATTTGAGTACTACCAAAGGGTAGTATTTCTATTTGCCATAATCTAATCCCATTACGTACCATTCATTCTATCAACTTGTATATTTAATATCGTTGAATATTTCTGTAAATAAATTTTTAAAAGTATACGATTCGAGAGATATGACGGTACGTTTTGTGAAATTGGAGCCCTAAAATATTCTTGGTAGTGTTTATAGAACTGAAATAAAGGATGATAAAATACTCCTAAAAAAGCAAAGATTCAAGTAGAATGTTTTTTTTTCAAACAAAATACAACCATGAGCTTGAAAAAATAAATGGTAAAAACAAAAGCTGTAATTCGAGCAGAAAAATATTATTTTTGTTAAAGAGACTGTTAGAAAAATACAGCGGCATATTTAAATATAAATTTAATAAAATTAATTAGATATGTATTTCATGGGGAAATGGTCGAATTCACTCAAAATTAACAGTTTAGGCTTATTTTATGAATTAGAAGAAATATTCATTCAGCTTGATTAAATAAATAAGATGTTATAAACTATTTATGAGAATGGATATATCACATAATTGATGCGATAATTACCTCGAACTAGAGCCCATAAATATACTGATTGAAAATTGTATAATTTAATCAAATCACTGATATCAATCGGGAGTTTGTGCATTGCTATTGTGTACACTAAGGTGCACTAACGAAGGCTTGGCTGTGTTATAGAATATTCGAGATCCATACAATGAACAGAGGAAAAGGAACATTTAAATTCAAACCATGCCTCAAACCATCCTTCGCGTTTCCGCTTCGTCGAAGCAATGAAAAGTCCCCATCGTCTGAGGGGGGAAGCTAAGTTATTATGAAGTATTGAATTACAAATGAAATAAAGTACGGACGTAATTTCTCAAAAACTCCTACACAAGCCCAAAAATAATTAAAAATTTCTACTTTTTTGTTCACATTTTATTTGTATCCAAACCTGTCAAATATAAAATTGACAATTAGCAGATTGGTTAGTAGTAAAATAGAATATAATGACATGAGAGGCATGAAGAAGAAGCCAGCGGTACTTATCTCATGGATTAATTTAATTCCTTATGATATCAGATCCCTCGTCCAAGTTCTTTTTGACTCCTCCTAGTGTTCTCAGGCATGAGAGTAGTGGCCATTTGTTCTATTAATGGGTTTGGGTGTCCGTATAGTTTTTCTTAAAAGCGTTTGTATTATGTTTGTCAACCGTTAGTATTTTTAAGTCCGTATGCAGAGTTTTGTTATTCGGACAAGTATATAGTCCGAGTATTTTCGATTGGAAAGTTTTTAGTCGTTTTCTGTCAGCCTGTTTAGCAATTCCGTAAATTTGTAATGCATATGTTCAAATTGGATTTAGTAAGTAAGTGTACGTGTTTAATTTTTGTCTTGTTTCTAATTTGGATTTTTTTCTGAATAGAGAATAGATTAAAAAAACTTCTACTTCTAAAAAGCTCTCTATCATGCTTAAATCTCCAGTGGCTTCTCAAGACATGTTAAATATTTATCAATTATTTTAATAAATAAATTATTAATTATAAAATATTTAAATCCTTGTCGATTATTAATGTATATATACGAGAAATTATAAAAAAAAATACTCATGAAGACTGCTGAACTGAAGTGAAAATTCAAAACTTAGGAACAACTGCAATATACTCTTTTGAATTTATAAATAAATTATAGATATAGAAAAAGACCTGTAACACTACAACCCGCAAATGAGATTCAGTACTTGGTAAAGACTATACTGTTTCTTGGACAACGGTTGTGCAGGTTTCTTGAACCAAACGGCTGTACAGGTACCTTGAATTTTTTGAGTACTCTCATTTTAGAAATGATAAAATGGATCATTTAATTTTATTACAGCAGGTTCTTAACCTTTTAGTAGAAGTTTTGCCACATTATTATGGTTGTTTGTTCTGGGACTTAAAATGGAGGTCCCGATCCTGTACGGTTTAGGTACTCGTTAAAGATCCTTATCCTAATTATACACCAGATAGACTAACTTTAGCATTCCCATTGTATCATTGTCAAATTAGCCATAGCAGCATAATGAATTAACAACAAGTATTTTGCATTAAATAAAATAATGATTTTTTTTAATTTATGGTTTATTTTATATTAATTAAAAAATCTAATTTATAAGAAAAAAGCTTGAATCTTATTTCGCTGCATTCCCTCTCTCATTTGAAATAATACAGTCCTAAAATCGAAAAAAAAAATGGAGTAAAATGTAGCTTTTTTTATTTTTAATACGATTTAACTTAACGATTTAACTCGCTTAAACGAGTCAGGAACAATGGCTTTGGAATTTGCTAGTTTTAAAAAAAATCTAGTTTATTTCATTTAACGTCACTTTAAGCTGCTATGTCTAGTTGGAAGATGCTACAGTGGGAGTCCTAAATATGGCCTATCCAGGTTTAATTAGGATAGGGATTTTTAACGAGTATCTGACCTTGTATGGACTCGTTTAAAAACCCGTTTAACGTCCCTTCCGAAGGACGGCATAACCAAGGATTTTTTACTCCTTTTAAAAATGCTAGGGCCATCTTCCGGGTTACGAACCCGCTATTTTGGGCTTAGTAGTTTGTTATGCTAACCACTAGACCACAGGTTGCTACAAACTTTTTTATATAATGCAGGGAAATAGTTCGATAAAATTTAATAATACAATAAATTAAATAATATAAGAAATGTATTGTAAAATTCCTCTTTAAAATACTTTATTTAACGACACTTGAAGAAACTCAAAGGTTAACTCAAACTTAACATCACATTAGATTAAACCTAGAGGAAGAATAACTTGTTAAAAAAGGAAAAAAAAGAAGAAATCTTGGCGAACAAGAAGTTAGTTGTAATAACTCATTACACAGCATCCGGCTGACAGGATAAAGTTCTTTTCTAACATTTTCAGTTTGGAGGAAGATGAGAAGTTGGTTATCGTCCTGGGGAAACTTCTCTCTCTCCCTCTTCTCGAGAACTTGGGAAACATTTAAAAGAAGCGAAGAACAGGGAGGTAGAGACGGGCCATTTAGATGAGGACTCCCAGGCCGAGGTCTTAATAAACCTTGGGGTGTCAGGACCTAATAATTCACCACTCAGAATTATATTTGAATTGGAATAGGGACGAATCGCAGCGCCTCGTGGTATAATGGAGGAATCTAATAACGGCGTAAAAGTCACCGAGAAACGAGAATCCATTCAAGAGTTTTAAAGAAAAATTTACCATACCTTATTAATTTACTAGTATAACCTGTACCACTAAAGCCCAAGAATAGAGTTCAGCACATAGCAGAGTCTATAATGTTTCTAGGACAACGGTGCAAGGAGGGAATTTGTCCGAGATCATGCTCAACCGCCATGTTTTTCCCCCAATTTATAGAGGCTGGGTAAACCTCTATAACCATCCCTAACCACTCTAGAAGGGTCTGCAGATCCAAAAAGGTCCATACTTGGCTAAAAAAACAAAAATAAAAAAACCTGTACCACTACAACCCATGAAGAGTCTGGGATTCAGTACATGGTAGAGACTGTACTGTTTCATGGACAACGGTTTGCAAGGAAGTGACTTCTCCTAGGTCACGCTCAACCACCAGATTTTCCCCCCTTATTTTGGGTACCCTATTTTTATAATATTTTATAGAGGCTGGGTGGACCCCAGGACGGCCATGCTTGGCTAGTTGATTAAATTCCATCATTTTAAATTCCATTATAGTTGGGTAGCTCACTGGATAGAGTGCTGAGATGCTATCCCTAAGGTTCTGGATTTAAAACCTTAGGCTAGTTAATGAAGATAAAATTTAATTAACCATACTTGGCTAGTTAATTAAATTCCATTATTTTAAATTCCATTATAGTTGGGTAGCTCACTGGGTAGAGTGCTGAGATGCTATCCCTAAGGTTCTGGATTTAAAACCTTAGGCTAGTTAATGAAGATAAAATTTAACTAACCATACTTGGCTTGTTAATTAAATTTTATCTTAATTAATTAAGTTTAATTAATTAATTAAGGTTTTAAACCCAGAACCTTAGGGATAGCATTTCAGCGCTTTACCCAGTGATCAACCCAACTTCTTACAATAAATCACGAATAAAGGGCAAAAAGTAATAATAAGAACTTTTAAAAAATAGGAGAGGAGCGTATGGATATATTTATATGGACTAGATGTCTGTAAGAACTTAAGCCAAGGCGTACGTTGCACTTATAAATAAGATGCGATCACTAAAATGAAATAATGGTGAGATTTTATAAGCGCCCCAGAAGGGTCTGTAGGTCTTTAATGGTCCATTCATGGCTTCTGAACAGATTAAACCATTTATCTGCTACGGATTTGGACCCGGAATTTTCAGCATTCTACATGATGAGCTACACTCGCTTACTAACAACCATAACAAGCAAAAATATTATGTTCTGGTATGTTCTACGCATCGTTATGATCTTCCACAAACTTTTAGCTCCCATGATTATAATAGTCATGCTTATATTCATAATAGCGTCATGTTATGTTTTCATTTATTATATCAAAAATGGTTGATCTATTCCAATTTTAAATTGTCATTGGTAGGGCCGGTAAAAGTATACACACTAATAAATAAAACTTTCAAACTACGAAGTAACGGAGAAATCTACACAAAAGTGAAATGAATCACAAATATTATCCGGAAGAAGAGTCTGAAATTCCTCGGACACATATTTTTGTACAGAAAGAGCCAACACAAATTGACCAAGCATAGATTCCATTATTTCTGGACGAATAGTGCAACATGGACTAAAGAATTAGGAATGATTTAGAAAAATTGTGCATCACAGATTCTCACATGCTAGGAGGAAGTGAATTTGGGAGCAGAGCGAAAAATCTGGAAAGGCTTTAGGATGAAGAAAGACCAGAGAAGGGTGGAAGAAGTAGGACAGAGGATCAAAGGGAACATGCGAGTGAACGCATGAAGGAATATTGGATTCAGGAAATTCTAGAAGGTGAAAAGAAAATAGAGTTGAAACGTGAACCGAAGTGGTCAACACAAAATTTAAAAAAAAAATGTTTATTCAAACTCAAATATGTTTATTGTTTGACAGCATTTCGGCATAACATCATCGGACAGATGAATGAAATAAAAACAACATAAGTATTATAAAATTTTTAACATGATCAAATTTTTCAACGCAATGATAATAAAACTTATCATGATTCGTCCGATTAGCCATAGCAGCATAAAGTGACGTTAAATGAACAAACAAACAAACTTATTATGATAATAAAAATCTCATAATAAGGAGTTGTGATATTTATAGGTAATTACATTTAATTCAATGGTTAAATAAATAAAGAGCCGAATCAACAAAATAAATTGCTTCTTAATACAAAATTTTTATGTGAATCTTGCATATAAAGATAAATAAAATAAAAAATACTTGATATGAGGCGTACATAACCAAAAGCGGTTAACAGAGTTTCAAAAATGGCCTTTTTCACATTTTGCCTTAATTAAGTTTAAGAATTTTGTCTAACATCAAATCAAATTCACCATCATATGAAATAAAGAATTTCAAACTCTTTACGCACGTACTTACTCATTATTCATCTATAAATTTTTGAAAAAATCTGATTTTATATTGGCTTTATTATGCCTGAATTAAAAATAAAACCAAAATTGCATGTTTGGAAAAAAAAGAGTACAAACTGATCTAGAAGACTAAAAAGAGAGATATTTTTCGATGACACCATCCCCTTATGGATGACCTCAAGCAATCCATTTCCCCCTCAGCCTATCATCAATGCAATCATCTGTGTCATCCAACTCTATCTTATCCACTTCATGACGATTGGTTTCCATATTAGAAAATGGAGTGAGGATATAAATGAAATCATTTTGAGAGGAAGCTGTTAAAAATAAATAGAAACGAAATTAATAATCGTGATCATCATTGAAGAGTATAAATGTTATATTTCAATTTTTTCTAGGGCCATCTTCGGTGTAATGATGATCTTAAAGACCTACTATGCCCAAGAGGTGGGTTCTCAGCTCGGTGATTAAAAAATTAAGAGATTAAAAAATCCTCTGCTATGCCGTCAACAACAAACCTTCGGAAGGAACGTGAAATTGGGATCCTGAGCCTGTGCGATCTCAGGTACTCTTTAAAGATCCTTATCGTACCTGGAATAGTATTGTAACGTAAAATGAATAAACAAACAATAAACACATATATGGTTTCTGTTGAGTGATCGTGATGGGAAGTAGCAATTATTCATGCTGAAGTAATTGGATAGAATCGAATACTGCCCCTTACGTAATTAATTAGCCCCTTATCATTAATAACATATCTCAAGCTTATCATAAATAATAAGTATTAAGAACTAATTATCCGAGGGAGAGTTAACGAGACGTAGATGGGATAATTTTGTCAGGTCTCATAAAGTGTATTAAGGTTTCAATAGGATTGTGAAGGATGATGATGTATGCAAGGTCATTAAATATATAGGAATCGAAACTAATGCATGGATGAAGTCAAATCCTTAATGTTAATAATAAAAAAGAGAGAATAAGCCGAGATGTGGATAATTGGATAAATAAGGCTTAGTGAACTCGAAAGCTCGATACCGATATTATCAATTTCTGCTTACACACTTCTGTTCCCAGACCACTGCCTAAATCCAAATCCATCAGATCACTATCAACGCAATCCTCCCACCTACGTCTCGGTCTACCCCTAGATAGACGTTGCCCAGTCGGCACAGTATTTATTAAATTGATAAAAAAGGCGACCTTTTATGTTAATGTAATGTCTGATTGTTTTAATATTACTGAAAAATGTTAGGGAAAAAATGCATAATATAAAAATGATCAGTAGGAAAATCATCCATCAATATTTAATATCAATAATATTCAACTTAATCAATATCTTATAGAAAAACCTATAATTGTAGTAACTAAAAGCTGTAGTTGTAAATAATGGTTATATTTCTGATAATAGGATACAAGTTTACTGAGATCATATAATCATTTTCTGAAGGCCACATATGATTTTCCTGATTTTCTGAGAATATTAAATACAAGGCTATGTGTAACGTAATTAGTGATAAAATTATCAGCACGAAGTTTACTGAAGGCTACAAATATGTAAAGAAACAAGAATTCATTCTGACAACTTACAGTTAAGGTAAGGAGAATATTTCTTCATAAATGAAATTCCGAATAATTCTTCCACAGTTACTAAAGTCAATTTTAGTTTAAATTGAAATATTACTTTCATTATTTATTTATATATTTTTAGGACTGGGTAGTTGATTATAGCAGTAATGTTAAATTTAGTTGACTCATTAAAACCACGGCGAAATTCAAATACTGTAAACATACAAAGGGAAGATAAAACAACACACCCTCTGCTAGCTAGTTAATTATTAAACTGGCGATAATTACAGAGAGATATATATAAATTGAAAAGGTACTAATAATGTAAGTTTATACAAATATTATTAATTTTTTAGTCTGTAAAAATTATGTAAAAATTTAACAATTAAAATTGCACATTAGTGAGTCCCGCCATAATATAAGTCCTTTAATGTCTGGCATCTGAAATTATACAATTATTTCTATTTAAAAATTGACATTTTAAATACTAATGAAAATTTGATTAATAAATTTAACTATGGTCAATGTCTTACTGTATGAGAGACATAAAAGAAATAAAATATGAGAGACATTGAAAATAAATAAAGTATTTAATTACTGTAATCTGTTATTATTCTGTATTTTTAAAGATAAATAAATATTTTAATGATAATTTTATAGTAAATACACACACCCACCCATCTTTTGTTTGCTTAGTTAAAATTTTGACAAAATTTAAAATTTTATATCTCTAATTACTTCACTTTAATTTACGAAAATACAATACAAATGTTATTCTAAAGGGACTTGGTCCCAGAATAAAGTTTATTTTCTATTCTAAAGTGCCAAATGGCATTTGTATGATTTCTCAAATAAATGTTTTTATTATTAGTATTATTTTAATTTAACTGGCCAGTATCAGATAACAGTCAGTAAATTCATATTTTTATGAATAACATTGTTTTTATTTAAATAATATTATTACAGAACATTTTTATTCATTCATAAGGCTTAGTGATCGTTGTTCTAAAAAAGAGCCTTTATATAGATTTGATAACATTTAAAAAATAAACCTTTCTCTTGAAACCAGAAAAATTCTTGGAAATATGAAAATTTATTTTTAAGGAGATTAATTCCTCCCCATCAAAAAAATAAATAATAAAATATTTGTTTTATTTAGAAAGGCAACCCCACTGATCTAATTTAGTAAATAAACAAATAAAATATGATTGTTTGGTTATGTTAAAAAAAACTGATGTCTACTTCAGTTTACCTGGTGATGACAGGTTTGCCCCAGATATATAAAAAAAGGAGACTAAATAGAGATCGAATAAAAATATAAAGAGTGAATACAAAATAAATTAAGAGAGAATAAAAAATAAATTAAGAGATAATAAAAATTAAACATGTGAATTTGTGATAGCAAATATTTAATCTACATCCACGATAACCTAATTATGCACGCCATCTCAAAGGCATTTATTACAGATATTAATAAAAAAAAAACATATGTTGTAATAAATAAACATGTTTCTAGAGTTTTTGTTTTTACTGAAAGAACTAAACATAAAATAACATTTTTGAGGATTAGAATTCAAAATAAAATAAATTAAAATGGTATACCAAGATAGTAACTACAATATTAGTTGAGAAATGGTCTAAAACTTTCATACTAGTTCAGAAGGCGGTTGTATTATTTATATATTTTTTATTTTAATCATTATTATTTTTTTTAATGAAAATAATAATTTATATACAGCAACAAAGTTTAAAGAAAACAAAAGGATGTCAAATTTTGGTCTGTTAGCAGGAATTTTTCAGATGGACAAAAAAACAAACAGGAAATCTACTGGCGATGAAATGACTAGTAATTAATAATAATCGAAGTAAGTCATAAACAATAATTTATTACCATTCACGATGTCCTTCCACTTATTTTTTTCCTATTTTGAAAAAAATAGAATTCATTTCACTCTTCAATTCTTAAAGGTTTTTAATCGTAATGCCTAAACAAACATTTTTGAGGATTGAAAGCAAATTTTTGAATTTAATACAAGAAAACAAAAAATTAAAATAATAGAATATACTAAACCAATATTGTAATTTCAATATTAGTTGAGAAATGGTTTATAACTTTCATATGGTAGTTCAGAAGATGGTTGTGTTATAAAAACAATATGAGATATAGAATTTTTAAATATTTTAATCTTTTTTTTTAATAAATGAAAATAAAAATATAATTACCAAAAAAAAAAAAAAAAAAAAAAGTGGATGTCAAAGATCAAAGTGCACTTTGCTCTCTTAAAGGAAAGAGCTGTCTTGAAGCCCCATTGACGAGATATCTAATCGATAGCCAAGACCTGAGCTAGGACGAGATATCCAGATACCTAGATACCCAGATACTAGATACTAGATAAGACAAGATATCCTCGATACCTGTACTGTTCGAGACTGGCGGGGAGTGCGCCGGTGGGGAGCGGCAGCAGTGCGAGCAGTGGGAGCACATCACAGACTGCCCGGGGTGGAGCGGCGCATGCGCGCTCCGCTATGCGCCACCGTCACTCGTCAAAGGATATTGGGATATTTCCTAGGCCATCGGAATGTCGTCCTCTAGGCCACCGTGTTTGTCTAAGGGAATAGCAGAGCTATGAAGGCACCTGGGGGCGGTGGCATGTCCTAGACTGGAAAGGCTGTCATACTCCGCAAATCAAAAAAAAGGATGAAGAAGCTAGACCTTGTGAGAGTAAAAGCCCTTAGTCATACCATCGTCCTTCGGAAGGAACGTATAACCTCTCGAACTTGTACAGTATCAGGTGCTTGTTAAAGACCCCTATCTTATTTTACTTGGATAGAAAAAAAAGTAGGACAATGTATAATTGTCTGATTAGCCATACAAAGAAACTTTAACATTCTTAAAAAGACATAGGAATCTGGAAATCATTTAATACTAGATGGAGGAGTAATGTTGCTTAATCCTTCCTGATCTCAGGTGTATAGCTTAATATTTATATTTATTTATTTATTATTATTATATTATTTATTTATTATTTATATTTATTTAGGTATATAATTTAACTTAATTTGCCAAAAATGAAATGAAAGATGAAATGAAAATGTAGGAATAATGAAAGATAAATGACCAATTAAAAAACTAAAAAAAACCTGTACCATTACAACCTATGAGTGATCCAGGGTTTAATGCATGGTAGAGGTTTTAGTGTCTCTAAATTGTTAACAGACTCCATCCGTGACTGTTAACAGATTAAATAATTTATCTACCAAATTTGGAATCGAACCCGGAATCTTCGACATAGCAACTCAGCGCTCTACCCACATAGCTACCCTTTTCTCTACAATAAATGGCGATCAATCGACAGAAACTAATAATAATAAGTTTTCAAAAATAGTGGAGGTGGGTATAGAGATAATTATAAATGAGTGGACTACAGATGCAATCAATAAAACAAAATAATAATAAAATACAAATACAATATGTTTTGTACTGGAAATTCTTCTTTAAATCAACAAGTCGAAACGAGTTTTCTTCAAAGATCCAACAAATAAAAATCATAATGAATTTAATTTGAATTAATAATGTTATTCCAGTAAAGGTAGCTCCATCAGATCAAAGAGAGCAATTAAATAATGAAATTCCTATCATTCCCGCCATTTGAAAAAGATCATGGACTTCATGGACAACTTCCTCCCATATGGGGTCTTAAGCACGAGCCCATGAATGGGTTCTATCAAACTCCAGATCAGCTAGAATAATACTCTGTAAGATTGATCTACCAGTTCATAAACTAAGAAGGTATCCACGCAATAGATGTTGATTATGTTCCTAAACTAGGTCCAAAAATACAACTCTTTTCCAATAAGACAAGACACTCCACAATAGTACAAAGATGCTCCACTCTATAAATGGTTTACTGTAAATTATTTGTGATTATAATTATCGATTGCATTACCGGTTGAAAATAGAAGAACTCAAGTTTATGAAAAATACATTTGAACATTCATTCGAAAACACTTGAAAACTACATTCGAATCGCAGTAAATGCCACTGATTGAGTTCTTGTGGTATTCGCAAATCGAACTTTTTACTTTTCCTATCTTCTTGAAACTGAAAGACCTCTTAAAGTTTAACGAGAGTTTTCTTCTATAAAGAGCAGAGGTGGTTTGGAAGTCAATTGAAACTGAAAGTCTTCTTCGGGATAGGTTTTCAAATACCGTTCCTCCTGGCTAAAATTTCGTGGGTGATTAACCATTAAACTGTATGGTAAGCCACTCCATACGCCAGACCCAGTTTTTTTTCTTTCCAAATTTATCTAAAACATGGTTGATAATATATAAAAAGATCATTTCGTTCTAGTTCCATATTTTAAATTCATCTCATTTCCAAGCAAGTTTTTTTTGGGCCGTAATTCATTAGTTATTTGTTTTCGATAATCAAACAATCCATTTACTATCTAGTAATTCCACTAGCCGGGATTTCCAGATAATAGCCATATGATATAATGATAGCGAGTTCAATGACGAGAAGAATTCGCCATTAAGTCATCTTAGGCTAAACTCTCTATAGAGAGTTTGGACTCATCTAGCCTTATCATAATCTGTGTAATAGTAATTGCATAGATTTAAAAAAAAATAATTATCAACGATGTAATAACCATATTTTAGTTCATTGTGGAATTGCATGACAGATCGAATGACGGCCTCCCAATAAACATTGAATATTTAAAAGAAATTTTAAATCTTTAAAAATTGTTGGAATCATGCCGATTTTTAAAGATCTATCATATAGAGGTTTTCTTGTAAATAGCTAAATAAGTATCTAAAATATGTTAGCGTTTTGAGAATATCTGAGGATGGTAGTTCAGTGTGTGGATCGCTTAGTTAATACCCGTTCAAATTAATTTAAAATTAGTTAATTCCCGGGTTCAAATCCGGCTGTTGGAGATAAATTATTTACTCTGTAGGGCCACAGATGAACCCTGATGGATCTAATGACCCTTCTGTGGCTCACCCAGCCTCTATAAAAGGGGTACCCTTAATTGAGGGAAAACCTGTTGGTAGATTTCAGCCGTTACCTCACTTTACAACCTTTAATCTAGAAGCCTCTACCATTTACTGAACTCAGTACCTTTCATGGATTGTAGTGATACAGGTTATGTTTGAAATAACTAGCGTTCTTTTATAAACCCTTTTATTTCAATCGATATTATTTATCTTCTTAAATATAGAACATTTTTGATACAGCTAAATTGAATTATGATAAGTAAAGTTAATTTTGATACATAAAAATGGTAAAGGCTACAACGGCTGTACGATATCATGTTCAACCACCAGGGTTTCCTCCTATTTTAGGTACCCACTTTATAGAGGCTGTCTCCATAGCAACGGGTCTCCAGATTCAAATGATCCATAGTCGGCTGCTGAGATAAGTTGCCAGAGCCGAATTTGAACCCGAAGCCTTAGGCACAGTAACTCTATCATTCAGTCTCCCTTTCTCAAAGTTTATTGTAATACATAATGAAAAATAACGGAGAGATTTACATGTCTTGGAACTGTTTTCAGTAAACGTGTTCTTCAGCGCATTAACAGATTAAAATTTTGAAAATGCTAATAAAAATGTGTCTTTGGGGAAATATAATAATTTCAAAATAAAAAATGTACTACGAAAGAATAATATTAGGACTAAATAAAATAAGGCGGATTACTGGGTAATAAGAATAAAATATAAATTATCAAAATGATTTCAGCTACAAATATCGAACAGAAAATTAGTATTAAAAAGCTACCTCGATGAGAATACAGGGGTTGATAAAACCTGAGTTTAAAATAGACAAAGTTAGTGGGGCGGAAGACAGGGAAATAACAATTCGGATAATCCCTCGTGTAAATCGTTTGAAAGCTTATAGGATAATATATTAATATATTCCATTTCACTATGGGCCATTTAACAGGGAAATACATATTTGTGTACTATAAACTTCAGGTATAAGCTTATCGATTTGAAAATAACGAGTTTACTACCTAAATTAATTTTATATTAGGGTTGATTAGTACTCACACAGTTGCCATGTCGAAGGCCCCGAATCCATTTGGTTGTGGCAGAATTAATTTGTAAACAAATTAATCAGATCAGATCTCCAAACGAGAAGGATCCTTTGGGATCTGAGACCCTTCTTGGCATCACCCAGTCTCTATAAACAGGGTACCCAAAATAGGGGAAAATCTGGCGGTTGATCGTGATCTAGGACAAATTAACTCCCTGTAAAACCGTTATCCCAAAAACAGTACAATCTCTATGACGTACTGAATCCAAGACACTCCATGGGTTGTAGCGATACAGATTAGTATTGGAGTAAATTAACGAACTATACGGTGGGGTAACTACACTATACTTTGGCGTTCTTCTGAAGCTTTCTACTTTCTAACTTTACACTTCTTGGAGTACAAGAACCTCTAACCAATAAAGCCTGGTTTTGTCTTTCCTCCCTTTCAGATTGTGAAAGAGTTTACGTGAGCCCACTTTGTTATTCTTATATGAGCGATAAAACATACCTAACGTGGTTTTATACACCTTTATCGTTATTTATAGGGAAAATATGATTATTTATTACCTCAGAGTCGCTATTCTCTTCCAAGTATCCAACAACATACGTGTGTTTTTACTCGTGGTAAGCATCCGTGTCTAAATTTGTGCAGTAAGTAATCTCTAGATGATTAAGTGTAACATGATAAATAAAAAGTTAAGCTACATCTTTAATGACATCGATCTTTTATTATGTCTAGGCAGATATAATTACAATATTACGCAATACATGTAATCTCCTATATGATGTGTTATTTTTGAAAGTGGTATATCGTTCCTATCATTTCCAATTATCGAATGTGAAAATCGATACTTTTGAGGAGAATTAAAAAAAAAACAGTTTCAAGGTTCAATACAAATTAGTGCCTATTCAAACCAATGACATTCGTTTCACATTGTTTTTGCACACATGTCCCTGTATGAATTTTATACCAATTATTAATTCTACAGTAACTGCTATAGGTCGTAAAAGAAAACTGAGTTTTTTTTCACATTCGATAGTTGGTATAAATGTTGGGGACAAAATGTTCATTTTTTAACTTATCGAAATATTTAAAGGTTTGTACCATATTTGAATTAATTTTAAAAAAATGTCGGCAAACGTTACGCTTTTAACACTTAGCACTTAGCAAAGAATGATGGTTTTAACACTTCAGCTTTTTAATTTAAAATATTATACATTAATTTCACCACTTCCCAGTAGGAATTGGTCTCCAGAAAAGTTAGACCATCACTCCCTAAGGGGAATGTCTACAAGAAATTAACAAGCAAAAATTGTATATAGTATCTGTTTTAATTTTTATTATAATTCCTGTTAATTTTTTTGTAATAAAGGCTTTATTCATTCATTCATTCATTCATATTAATTTCAATATTATATTAAAACTATTTAAAACAATAAAATATTTTTTAGATCCAAATAGACTTACATCTTAAAAAAAAAACAGCTGATATAAAACTTAAGTAATCTAGAAATCTAGGAATGAAAAATCTAAAGACTCATTTCTCTATAAGTCTTTATGAATTCTCATTGGCAAACGTAGTTGGGATGATACTTTTCCGTGATTTCACGATTTTCTTCTGATATAAAAAATACTTAACGTGATTCATCATAGACATATATCGTTTATTATCTCTTAAGTCCCATTCCCTTCCGAGTATTCAGTAATATACAAGTGTTTTACCTTAAGTTAACCATTCATGCCGGAATTTTAATGTAAGCAATATCTGGATCAATACGTAGTAGTATATGATATATAAAAGGTAAGCAATCTCTTTTGTAATGTTCAATTTTATTATCCCTTGTGCTATAGGTGAGTATGGTAGGGGGCCTGGGCCAGGTAGAGTAAAATGACCCTAAGGGTTGATTACCTTTAATTTCAAGAGAGGTCAGTTGTCGTTAAGCAGCAGTCAAGTCAAGATGTAAGGAGGAGAATGAAGAGTGAAGCCACATATATCACGTAAGTCACAGATAGCTCCCCATTTTCATGGAAAAGTAGTGTATAAGTTTTAATAAGTCTGTACCCATGCTCAGCACCAATAAATATTCTGTAATTATTCTTATTTAATAAACAACTCCTGGTCAGTCAACCACGTGAGGAGAGTATATATGTCTCTTATTTATTAATAACATACAATTACTACATATTAAGTATAATGATCTCAGGGTGGCATCCCATTTTAGTATTAAATTATATTCAGATCAAAGGATTTGACTTTTCCCTGAGATCATAGCTTGGACAGTTAAGGCAATATAGCACTTCACAGATAGAAATATAAGCGTACGTAATTTACATATAATCTCTTATACAAAACTTAAATAGTCTAATAATCTCCCAATGAAAAACTGTTGACTCTTTTCTCCATCATGACCTTAATGAATCCTCACTATCCAACATCTCAGTGGTATCCCAAGATATAGTTGGGATAATACTAATAGAGTTTACGTTATAATACTATTAGAGTTTACACTATTTTCTTCTTATATGCGCGATAAATAATACTTAACGTGATTTCCCATAAATATTTATCGTTATCAAATGAGACAAAATGGTTGAGAAAAATAAAACTTCTTAATCCCCATTCCCTTCCAAGTATTCAGCAACTTCATGGCAAACATTTATAAGTGAGTTTTAAAATTAGCAGTCTCTGGATAAATCAGTAATATATAATATACGAGTACAATATCTGTTTTGAGTAACCAATCTGTTTTGTAATATTTATCTTTTCTATCCAAGCAGATAGAAATATAATATTGTGTATTAAGTAATCTCTTATATAAAACGTAGATATTCCAGTAATCTCTGGATGAAAAATTATATGCTCATTTGATGTATTGAATTGGTCAGGGGGTGCAGTCCATGATAACACAAAACATAAGCAAAACTTATTTTTTATTGATCGTGCCAAAGCTTCGGCCTACGTTGTAGGCCTTCTTCAGGGCAAATAGTGGGAGCGGTGACTTGTCACAAAACTAAAACTGTCAAACTTGTATATACTCTTTTCATCACCATGGCCTTAATGAATCCTCACCGATCAATGAATCGGGCCATCCCAAGACGTAAGTGGGATGATACTTTTAGGCTTACTCTTATAGATTTGGGCTTAATTTTTATTTATTTTATGACGCTAGTTGCATCCCTCTCCTCATTGAGATAAACTAATTACACCAAACCTAGATAAAAATGAAAAAAATCTTAGTCTTGCTTTAATTTGAGCTCTACTATCAAAGCCGAGATTGTATATTGGACAAACGGGACACCTACCCCGGCCGACAGAATTCACAGGACAGCGATTTTCAAAATAACATATGTTTATTTATTAAGTTGCCTAAGCTATCAATATTTCCTTAGTCCTTAATTCAGTCAGTAAAATGAGTCCATGTTAAAAATATTAACGCTTATTTAGAAATGTATTGCCTTAAATCTGCTGTTAACTTTTATTGAGAACGTGAAGTGTAACCAAGTCTCTATGTCTAATTAAAATCAGGTTAGCAGCAGTGATTTCATGTTTAACAGATCCACGTTTCATGTTAAAAAGATTATTTATAATTATTTATTATTTAATCTTTATATTCATGGTATGAAGATGTATATGCATTATTATAAACACAACATTCAGTCTCATTTGAATTGACGTCATGATCAGTTTTAGTCATTAAATTGCGGAATCTCATACAAAGCTTCATACTATCACAGTATTTCTTAACGAGTCAGAATAAAAAAAATAAAAAAAACAATCATGGGCGAGGTCTTATTATTTTTATACAAGTCTTGTAGATTGCTAAATCAATAAATTTGTAATAACATATCTTAAAATATCTTATTGTTTGTTATTACTGAACGGCAGGAGTCACATGTTGCCTAGTGGTTAGCATAACAACTTACAACGCCCAAGATCGTGGGTTCGCAGCCTGGAAGGTGATAGGTTTTTTTAAAAGGGAGTAATAAATCCTTGGTTATTCCGTCTTTCGGAAAATACTATAAACGGAGGTCCCGAAGCTGTAAGAGGTCAGGTACTCGTTAAAAAACCTGGATAGACAAATTAAGGACTCTCACTGTCGCATCGTCCGATTAGCCATAGCAGCATAAAGTAACGTTAAATGAATAAACAAAGAGGATTATTGGCTCGGGTATTATGGAAACAACTGGAATTCTGCAAGTGCGCAGTTTTATTGTTATCTGAAATCGATAGGTATATTAATCGATGAGCTATAAATACAATATTTAAATTATTATTAAAAAATTCTCAGACTTCCTTAACTCCTCTTAAAAATTTATATTTGGAGTTATGTATTTCAACCTTTAGTCGTATCTTAGTACACTATACATATAGCATAGATTAAATCGTTATAGTGCATTGTGTTAAAAGACTTAACGACCTTAGGTTCCTCTGCCTCTATACACACCTCTACCTACTGATGAATTAGAGCTTTGTGTAATATCCTGAAATATTCCGCTGAGTCACTCAATGACAAGAGAAAAAGAACAGGCTTATTAAATCTAAAAAAAATTAAACGGAAATGAAAAATAGCAATAATTTCCTCCTAATTTAAAAAAATTGGCAATCGTTTATCTTCAAGCTTAAAATTCACTGCATTTAAAGGCATGAATACCTCTGCGTAGGTATTTCATTTCTACCGCAGTGATTCGGCTGATGTTCTTATTACGAATATATATATATCAAGAAATATCGCTATAAAAATATGGTGTTTGACTTGCTTGCTCACTTCTGGTAATAGACCGCATTTGCTTTCCTTATTCTGCTTGAAATTTCCTGGTCTATCTTTCCCGTCTTGCTAATAACTGTTCCTCAGTAGGTATAATCGTTAGCATTTTTCAATATTTCTCCTCCACAATAAAATCTCTCATTTCTTGCCTGAAAACAATGAGTACTTTGCTCTTGGAAGTAATTATCTTCATACCTTTCTGCAAAAGCTCCTTCTGCCATTCAGTTATCGCTTGTAGCAGTTTCTCTTTTGTATCAGCAAGTAGCACGATGTCATCAACGAATAAGTATTATTTTGTGAGAATTGTCCTGAGATTCATCTTTCCTATTGTTGTCCAGGGTGTCCTTTTACAAATCTTATGGATCTCATCCATCAGAATTACGAAGAGGAGGGGGCACAAGGTATCTCCCTGTTTTACTCCTCGTTCTATTCGGAATGGTTTAGATGCTTGACCATTAACACGTATTACACCTTTTGGTACTTGATACGTTGACTTTATAGCATCTATTAGATTTCCAGGGACATGCTTCAGCTGAAGAGAATCCCATAAATGTTTCCTAGGAACAGAATCAAAAGCTGCTTGTAGGCCTAAGAATGCAAGATACATATTCCTGTTTCTATCCCACGCCTTTTCAAGAATATTTCTGAATATGAAAATGTTATCGTGTGTTTGTCATCGTGGGCAGGACCCAGCTTGTTCCTCCTCTACTATTTCTCTCGACATGCAATGGAGATTCTACGGACACATTGTAGACTGCTGAAGAGAGACAGACCTGTAGCAATAACATTAAAACCTTCATGGCTTTGCTGTACCAAAGTTATTTTATGTAATAATTTCAGCATTAAAATCAACTATAAAAAAATAAATCGCCATATGATTTTTAGACAAGAAGAATGTTGCATCATATTACACTAGTAGCATATATGATCAATTTTGAATTCCATTAAAATAGTAAAATTAATTTTAATATTTTAAACTAAATTAAATTCTTTAAAAATTACAATAAAAAGAAAATGTCGGTAATCAGTAACATTTTTATATACAAATTATAAGACTATTATAATTTCTCTTATTATTATTATTCAAAAAAATTATAATGTTGATTTAGCCAATCATCGCCTATACAAATAAATTTAACTGGTCTGATAATTTTATCAATAAGAATGCAATAGTGATAAAACTCTTTAGAAGTTTGATAATATTAATTTTATCTATAAGTTAATAGACTTATATCTTAATTGACTGCAGCCAGATGGTATTTAAATAATTCAGATTTTTTTTTAAATGTTTAGTACAGATATTAAAATGTGGTCAAGTTTCAGTTCCGCATTATAATTTAAAAAATTATTTAAAGTAGGAAATGTATAAATCGTGATTTCGTCTTCCGCCATTCCCTCATTCTTGAATATAGTTATCGCTACCTTAAGGAATAAATAATCATAATAATATTAGCATAGCTATAGATATTAAAAGTTTATTTATTTTTTGAAATCTTAGTATTGAAAAAAAACTAACAATTACATTAAAATTACAAAGAGGTAGATGGAATGTAATCCAAAAGAAACATTTTTTTTTCCTTTCACGGCAACGCTATTAAACGAAAGATAGATTTCCTAAAAGGATCTTTTATAGGAAATCATCCGTCGAAGCAATTTTCTTTGATTGGAAATGCTTCTTTTATCACATTCTTTATCACTTTGACTAGGAACTCAATAGATGTATTTCTAGATCAATTAACGCTCACAATCTCATAATTTTTTTTGGCAACATTTCTTCCAATTTCGAAATGAAATTTCACCAAAAGTTGGTAGCTTTTATTTGAAGAAATAAATTTGTAATGGCTCCAAAAAGAACAGCCGTCATCAAAGGGGAAATATTGCAAATCATAAAATATTTATTTAGCCATAATTTATTTTTAATTTTCTAATAATATTATAAATAATTATTCGAAATTAGTTTTACTTAAAAGAAATTAAAATGGACACAGGACAAGTTAGTTATAGTTTTTGTATATAGTGTTTTATTATATTGTATAATATATAGGCAAAGATGTATTGACCTATCAAGGTGAACTCATTAATAAAAGCTGATTGATTATTGTTCGTATCATGGCTACTTCATTCAAAGCTGCAGTGATCACATCAAGACGAACCCTTAAACAATCAAAATCGGGCACCAATAATTTCATAAAAAAATGTACCATTTGCAATATATAATCCGGTATCTAATACATAAACGTTATGAAAGACGAATTGTTATTTTAGTAGAAAAACAGCGAGATGGACAAAAAAGGATGTTCCGTAGTTTCTCTTCACCGATCGTTTATTCAATATTAAAATTAAATATTTAACAGTTCCGAGAAAAAAATATAATTATACTGCAAATATCTCAGACCTCTATTCAATATTTAAAGGAGCTAGGTTCCAAGAAATAACTCAATTTATTTTAGTGAGGTACAGGCCCAGGTCAGAATCAATTTTTAACAGCCGGTATAGACCGCAACAAAAACACAAAAACACCGGGAGCGTCACAGCAACCGAGTAGGAAAGCTGGGGACAGTTTACGCATGGATTTCCCACTTTAATATAAATAAATTAAAACAATACCATAATGAACTAAAAAATAAATATTGATTAATGACGGTCAGGTAACTAATATTGAATAAAATAAAATAAATTAAGTGTTTGAAGCAGTGGCTTAAACCTCATTGGTCACCCAGCTGTTTATAACCTTCATTATATTTCACTCCCGTTACAAATACATCCCACCAAGGGATAGGATTTTTGTTTCTTTCCTTTTTTTTTAAACACGTGGAAAACATCTTTACCGTTGCGAATATGCTGACGCGATGAACCCCATTTTAATTATGTATTTTTATGGATGAACTCCGATGTTTTACGTAATACCGAAAACACAATTTTTTTACATTAAAATGAATTTTAAGGGGGGGAGGGGTGTAGCTAACTGTAAAGTGGTGAGTTGCCGTGCTGAGGGTTCCGGTTCAAATCCGGCTTATTTAATCTGCTAACATCCAAGGATGGATCATGTAGGAACTGCAGACCCTTCTGGGGTTCATCCAGCCTCTATAAAGTGAGTATTCTCAATTCAAGAAAAAACTTGGTGGTTAAGCGTGGTCTCGGACAAATCACATTCCTCTACAAACGTAGTCCTAGAAACAATACAGTCTCTGCCATGTACTGAACCCAATAACCTCCCATGGGTTGTAGTATTACAGATTTATATGTAATGAGATTTCAAATAAAGATAAAGATTGTAAATTACTTACATTCTATAGTTAATTAAAATAAACTATAGTTATTTAATAGCATATACACACTTCAGGTATTTATATTTCATTATTTATGACAACGGCAATTTCAAATCCAATTAACAGTCTTTCGAACAGCCATAGAGTACAATTTCAGAATAATTAACTTTAAGGTAATATCCAAGTAAGTTTTATTCATGCATATCGTCGGGCATGGCAAAGTATGCTAATTATGAAAACGCATTAAAGAATAAGGTCATAACTCAGAAACTACAACTGCTCCAAGCGTTTATAGATTCAGAAGTTGCTTCTATAACCAAAGTTGGGTTATTAATTTCATTCGCGAAGCATCCTGGCTAAGTTTGAGTGTTAAGTTCCAGAATAATGTGGCGGGGAATTCCAACTGTTTTAAATTTCATTTATAAGTTAGTAATTATTGTCAAATAAGTGTTTATTGACAATTCATGAAAATATTCTTCCTAAACATTTTCTTCATTTTTACTATTTAATTAATAATTTGGCTGAAAAAATCTTTATACCCATCCGAATACATTAATTAGGTATTACATACTTATTTTTTTATTTTGGTAAATATTATTATATTACCATGATCCTTCCAATTCTTCTTTATGGATGTGAAAAGTGGCCGCTAACGCTGAAGGATGAGCAACAACTGAAGGTATTCGAAATTAAGGGGTTGCCTAGAATACTTGGACCAAAATTGGATGAGACCACTGGGGAATATAGGAGAATACATAACTCGGAATTGCGAAGCATGCATCCGGGAAATATTATTCAAATGCGTCACGAAGATTAAGATGGGCCTATAAAGTTGCTGGGCTCAGTAAAGAACAAATTCCTATGATGCACTGTTCCGACTGGGAAGCGTCTGAGAGGTAGACCGATTCGTAGGTGGGAAGATTGTGTTAAGAGTGATCTGTCGGATTTGGTTTTGGATAGTGTCCGTGGACAGATGTTTGTAAGATAAGATTGGTGGTATCGGGGCCTTATAATATTGTATTATAAATATTAGCACTCGCATAATAGTAAAAAAAAGGTTCGTTTAAATTTACATGCAGTGGGGTAACTCAATGAGTAGAGCGCTGATTTGCTGTGCTGACGTTCACAGGTTCAAATCCGTCTATGTAATAAAACCCCTACAAGTTTTATAACTTGTATGAACTACTGTAAGTTTTTACATTATTACAAGTTTTTCAGTCAGGCTTTGTTGACTTTAGGTTTTTACCTATAATAACTATATAATATATAATAGCTATAAAAACATGAGAAAATTCACACATGTTATCGGCCGTTTATGTATATAACGCCACTTTATGCTACTGTGGCTGATCGGACGAAGCTACAGTGGGAGTCCTGAATCTTGTCTATCTAGCTATATTAGGATAGGGATCTTTAACGAGTACCCGAAAAAGTATAGGCTCGGAACCCCAATTTACGTTTCTACCGAAAGACGGCATTACTAAGGTATTTTACCTCCATAACTAAATCCTAGGGGCCACCTGCCTGTTCGCGAACCCAAGATCTTAGGTTAAGTAGGCTTTTATGCTAACTACAAGACCAAAGGCGACTCCTTGAATATATTTTATCCTATTTAACACTAGTAGTTAAGAACATGTAGCTTCTCAATAGAAATACTATTAAGAGAACAAGTCTAGAACATTAAATTGCTATTATAAATAGTTAAATGACTAAAACATAGCAAGTAGCTTGTTATTAACTAACTCATTACCGGAGAATATGAAAGAAAAGCTGATTTCCATTTTAAGTTAGGAATAAGTATTTCCTAGCTACAAACCACCCATCACCCTTGTAAAGGAACGAGATATTCATAAATAAAGTGAGAATATTATGACTGCGAGTCCTCTGGCTTCCCAGATACTCGAGGTAAAGACAGGGCAATCTACAGTGGATGAGGGGATAAAGGACCTCAAGCCTCAAAAAATAAGTTTTTCGTGACTGGAATTCACCCCCCCAGTTTTTTCCAAAGAATATTTCGGATGCTGCACACAAGATTTTATTTTTAATATTTATAGTGACAGGCCATATAGGCCAAGACATGAACAAGGACAGTATCATCATCGTAAGCCTAGCATCGAATTTGGGATTAAGTAGGGGTCAGGAAGGCAACATGAGATTATCTGCAAGATGGAGCGTTTCTTTGGCACCTTTCGAGATAACCATTCAACGATAGAAATTCTTAGAGCAATCTAGTTTATATGGGCCGTCAAAAAGATATATTAACACCCATATATTAATTCCAACAATAAATAAATAATAGTGTAAAAAAAAAAGAAGCTCTTCAATAGGAAACAAAACTAAAAATTAGGAAATTGTTTTCAATAACTTTAAAATAATAATATTTAAGTGAAAAATAGTTGAATGGATAATTTTAATAATGGGCATACAGTCAATGATTGCACAAAATAAGAATTACTTATTTTTTCGTGCCTAAGATGTAGGCCTTCGGTCTAAGATGTAGGCCATCTTCAGGGATGAGTAAAAGAAACAGAAAATAACTAGATAAAACATTGCGGTACCAAGGAAGAATAACAATTTATATAAACACAATTGACAGAAATGAAAAGAAATACGGAGAATAACATTAATTATGAAATAACTGGTGAACTAAATACCCATAAAAATCATAATTTTCAGTTATTTAAACTTTTTTATACAATATTTTATATACCATTATTTGTAACTATGTTTGCCATTCTCTCCATTCTCCACATTGATTGGTTTTCCATTCTCAACATTGATTTCATAATGTATCTTAATCTTTAGTTTTTCTCACCATTTTTTTCATAATTTATCTTAATTTCTGTATTTCTTTTCATTCTAATAAATTCTGTTCATATAAACAGTTATTCTTCCTTGAAACTGCAAAGCTGTACATAGTCATTTTCTATGTCTTTTTCAACATTGACTGAACCCCCTGACCATTTTATACCATTTGTAAAATAAGAATAGAGCAATGAACAAAAAATAATTCATTTAATCGTAAAAAAGCTTGGGTCTTTTTTAAGATAATTTCATATTGACTCTATTTTTACCAGTATCAGCCAATAAAATACTTATAACAATTAAAATCAAATACCCTACGCTTGTGTGCACAAATACATGAATTATTTGTTCATCACACTATGTTTATTTTAAACTTATTGAAAATTATTTTCAGGTAAAACAAGAAGAGCCTGTGTAAGGAAGAAAAGAATTAGAGAAGAACTATAGATCACTGCATTAATGGATACCTTACACAAGCGACAACTAAAATGGTTCGGAAAGGTATGCAGGATGAGTCAGGACCGAGACCCACGGAAGATAATGGAGGCAAGACCTACAGGCTCAAGTCCTCGAGGAAGACCCAGGATTGTCTACAATGAATATATCAGCAAGTTGGGAGAAAATAGGGGAAAAATCTTGTTTGAATAAGACAACTCACACAAGATAGAGAGGAATGGATGAGATGGGTTGAGGCTAGGGTTCTACCGATATTACCGATATGGGTACAGTATCGATACTTTTCCTTTCGATACCGATATTTTGGTATCGATACTTTCCTTCCGATATTTTATCGATATCGGTATGGAAAACTAAATATCGAAACAATTACTGACTTTTTTTTTTTTTTTTGCTCATCCAAACGAAACCTGAATAAAAAGTTGTATATATCCTACGGCGCATTCTTTCCATATTCTCAAAAAAATAGAATGATATGTTTCCTTTCTCTATATGAACCCTATTATTTTATTATTATGAACCCTATCTGTACATATCACGGAAATTAATTAATAGAAAAAAAATAATATATATGCATAGCAAAGAAAAATTCTTTCGATAACAGAAGAACAGGGTACTCTTTCGATATTCTAATAATATTTTCCGATACTTCACAGATGGCTGATATCTAAATTTATTATTATGTTATGAATAATATCTGTACACATCAGGGAAATAAGTTAAAAGAAAAAAAAATAATATATATGCATAGCAATGGAAATTCATTCGATACTAGAAGAACAGGGTACTCTTTCGATATTCAAAAAATATTTTCCGATACTATTATAATATAAAATAATAACATAATAAAAAATTTAGATATCAGTCAACTGTGAAATATCAGAAAGATTTTTCGATACTTTGAGAATATCGAATGAGTACCATATTTTTCTAGAAACGAAAGAATGTCCTTTCCTATGCATGTATATGTTTTTTTTTCTTTTAATTAGTTACCCTGATATGTACAGATGGGGTTCATAACATAATAAAAAATTTATATATCAGCCATCTATGAAATATCGGAAAGATCTTTCGATACTTTGAGAATATCGAATGAGTACCATATTCTTCTAATAAAAAATAAGAATAAAAGGTCTTTCACTATTTGATTGATTATCCAATGTGTGACGTTTTCCTGGCAGTGGAATGTTTGTAGCCATTTGACGAACCGTGCTTTTTAACGACTAAAAATCTTCCGATACCGAGTGATATCGATATTTTTCTTTCGATATTTTCTCGGTATCGAAGCTTTGTTCCGATATATCGCAAAGGCCTGGTATCGATATTTTTGGGTATCGGTAGAACCCTAGTTGAGACTCCTCCACACTGAAAGATACAAGGAGGAAGGAAAAGAAGAAAAAAATGATTTTCTACATTTATTTTTGTTTCCTATTAAAGCGTGGTTTTTAGTATTTTAAGCTAGTATGTATTTATCAATGATTAGGTCGGCTGGTTACAAATGCGTGGTTTTTAGGTTTTTTAAACTATTATTTATTTTTTTGTTGCAAAATAAATGAATCTCACCAGATGATCCTGCCAGTAGTCATATGATTTTCTCAAAGATGAACGACAAAAATTTACTCAGCATATTCCAAACTTTAGTTTCATTATGCTCAATATAGTTCAAATTCAAAGCCAGGATATTACGATTCTGTAATTCTGTGAATTGATTTTATTTTGAACTACCTTTATTATTTGTTTATTAAATCGTTTGTATTCTCGTTTAAACCTAAGCGGAACGAAATTCTCCTACTTAATTTTAATTGTTTAAAATGCAATACTTAGGGTTTTTGGCATCCAAAAACTCCAATTTAAGCGCAATTTGTTCATAAATTATGATTTTCTGATTATTTATTAACAGGTTAAAATTTGCTGCAAATATCTTTTGAAATATATTTAATTTTAGATATTGATGTACTCATAGTACCAACTATTAGCTAACAAACTAATACATATTTCGCTACCTTAGTTTTACAAGGTTGTATGCTACAAAATTGATCAATCAGAGATTTTGATACAAAATGGTTCTGTGGGTCGAAAACTATACATTGATATTCAAAACGTCAAAAAATCGGGGCCGGGTATCATCCAAAGACCAAAAATACAAAGGTATATGTCGTGAAGATTTTAAATGGGAGTAACATGGTACTATGTAGAACATAAACCTTTGTTACCGTTCGTCCTACGTGTGCGCGAGGAGTCCCGCCCCACCGCTTTTCAGTCAGTAGACACTATGCATTCTTCATGGACAGGAAACAAATATTATTGGAAAATTCATTACTTAAAAATCAAATACTCAAGAAGTATGTACGACAAAGAAGTAGAACTAATATTGTATACTTCGAATTTATTTTTAATATTAGAATTTATTGTATACTTTATTTACGGATAATATCACAATTTATTTGAGGAATTAAGGACCCAACCCTTGCTATTCAAGGAATATTGTTGAATGTTGCCAACAACGTATGGCTATTGACTAAATTAATAAATAAATGTTTTGTAGTTACTTGTAGTCCCAGTTATTTTAGCAAAATATTCCCATTCGTGGTACGATAATAATTGGTTGTGATAATTTGTAATCCTTTTATACCCTAATATAGGACGTTCTTGGATAGCATTACATAATATTTCTGTTTTAGACATTTATAATAATATTAAATAATATTTATAATATTATAATAATATAAATATGTACACAATATTTATAATAATATACATATAACAAGACGACACCGAAAATATCAAGCCGAAGTTTGTTTTTTCGCGAGGTGTCGCTTCACTGGACGCTGCCTTACTCTGAAAATGTTACGACTTCGGAATCATAAGGTTCTATGTTATGATGTCATAATTGTTTTTCTCACTATGGAGTAACAAAGTTGTATGTTATTTTATTTCTTCAGTAAATAGGATCATGCTTTCATTTTTCATTTATTGTTTTTACGGGATTCTTCTTCTGCTGCCCATTGCCACCTGACAGAACTGAAGCGTTTGTCTACATCTTACTTTAGAAATGATTTTATAATTAATTCTACAGTTTAATTATCAAATAATATTTATCTCCGTTTTATTAAAAAAATAAAAAGAGTTTGGAGCTCGTAAGATAAGGAGGACGAGAACCATATATTCAATAAGAAAGCTATAAATAAAACTAAATAATAACAATGTTTTGAATCATGAGCACAAGCAACAGGGAGAGGGTTTTAGATACGCTTATAAAATTATTAATAAATCACGTCTTTAAATTTATTTAAGTTTAATAAACAATAAAACACACTAGTTCAAAGATTATGAATTGACCTTCTAATAAGGAATAGTGTTATTAGAGTATAGTAAAACCTCAATAAATCAATCTATTTCGTGACAAGCCCGGTCACATCGCTCTAGTACAATCAAACGCCGACAGAGTTCTCTTTCTACCCCGTTGTTCGGTTAATGCTAAGTTGTCGTATACGAGTAAAATCACTTATCTAAATAAGATGTATACATAAATTCAAATGAAATATTTCATATTATTATCCGCAGAGTATTTCAATACAGGGAAATGAAGGAAATAATGCAGATCGTGTATTGTATATATTTTCAACATTGCTTGTTTTTTTGTCACACATAAAGTCACTTACTTACGAAAATTACATTAACTTATTTCTCGTTAGATTACATTTGGTCATACCAATATAAATTAAATTTTTTCTATATCACTCAAACTGCAAACACCTTAGTTTAAAAAAATATTATCTAAATTAAGCTTCAATAAATAATTTAAAGTAAGATTTATTTTTGGATTTCCCGTAAACGGCGTCAGATTTACAGAAACATAATCCTCAATAAAGAGATGTATCCAGATAGAAATTTGTTAAATGTCTACTCCATAAAATGTGATCTGTTAGTATTGCATTTTAAATAAATTATTTCTCTTAAATACTAATTTAATAGGTCAGTAAAATGTTCTATGCAATGGGCCTTGGAAATGGCGTCCTCGACAAAATGGGCAAATAACTAGTTACCGCTGTTTAACAGTTTGCAATTTTTTTCATTCCTAGTTTGGTATAAGCTGATTTACGTATGAAATGCCGGGGAGAGTTGTTCAGCACCTCAGTGTGTTGAAAATCTTTGCTAGCCAACTTATAGAAAATATGTCCATCAACATTTGGGACATTTTTTAATTCTTCATTTGTTACTTGGTTGGATTTAAACATTACCTCTTTGTCATAATCTAATTCAATTCCCTCTGGACTTAATTTCTCTTACTTACTACATAATACAATATTCTATTATACTACACATATTAAGGAGGACGAGAACCATTGTTATTCTGTGCCGAGCATCTTTTATATTTATTTGTAACTTGTATCTGGACAAATCTTTCCTATTGGAAATATAAATATTTAAAAATCATAATAATTATAAAAAAATAAAATAAAATAAAATTATAAATAATATAATGACATAAGTCAACAAGATCCTAATTAAAGTAATGTTCAATGAACATTCTTCCCCTTGTATACATCGCAAATTGCGAGAACACGGGGATATGGGATCGGTCTGAGAGGGGATTTGTCTGACTGAGGTAAGTGCCAGGATAGCTCAAGTGGCTGAGTACGACGAAGGATGCGTGGGAGACCCGGGTTCGAATCCCGGTCCTGGACAAATCTTTTCTCTTCAAAATAAAAATATTTAAAAACGATTATTGTTTAGGTTTTACCACATATTAGAAAAATGCATAGTTTTTATTACCTCATAGAATTAAATAAAGACAAAACGTTGGATACGACCTACTTTATATTCAGGAACAGAAGAGATCCTAGGGAAAGACGGATTTTTGGAATTCCTTTTTTTTTTTTTAAACTCAAGGATCAAAGTACCTAAATCGTAGGTTCGCAGCCGACAGGTGTACTTAGTGTTTTTTCAAAGGAGTAAATAATCTTTAGTTATGGTGTCTTTCGGATTGGGCGTAAAATAGGATTCACAGTCTCGATGTCAGGCACTCGTAAAATACCTCTATCCTAATATTTAAAAAAAAAAACCTGTACGACTACAACCCGCGAAGGTTCTGAGTTCAGAACATGGTAGAGACTGTTTCTTAGACAGGGAGGTGATTTGTCTTAGATCACCCTTATTTTGGGTACCCACTTTATAGAGTCTGGGTGAGCCCCAGGAGGGTCCTAGATCCCATAGAATCCATCTCCAGCCACTAACAGACTAAATAAAATTCTGCCAGCGAGCGAATTTTAAACCCTGGACCTTCGGCATGGCAACTCAGCACTATACCACTGAGCAACTCCGCTCCCCTATCCTAATACCTGGATTGTCAAAATTTAGGACTCCCACTGAACCATTTTCCGATTAGCCTTAGCAGTATTAAGAAACGAATAAAAAAACAAATAACTCATATAGAAAAAAATGAGTAGAAAATGGATTCGCATCGTATCATTCGCATAGTAAAATCATGTGAGAGGGTTTAAGAAGGGATTGGGTTGGTAGAGTTCAAACTGAATTATAAGAATACTTTTTCATGTTTATTCGGCAAGGGAGGGCGCTGGGATGACAGCCCCTAACGGCTATGTACACAAGAGATAACACCGCCGACAAATATATACCGATGTTCTCGGCGTCGGTTATCACCCTCGCAAAATATTGAACTTGGGAAACAAAGTTGTCTAAGCGAATCCTAAAATGAAGGGGCCAGGGAGGTCTGACACGTTCAGACAGAAAAACAAGATAACAAAATAATAGGACCATTTAACCATATGAGGAAAAGTATGTGAATTAACTAAGCATATTTCATTATTTAAATAACTATTTCAATTGTCCATAAAATTGTAGTTGTATAACACAAAATAATCGATTTTGACATTATAAAATATTTTTAGCCATCAAAAGCATACTAATATTTATCAATACAGTATGATAATATAATTTAATATGTTATTTGTATTGATAGCAAAGATATTCTATAAAAGAAGAAAAATGGACGTATGAAATATTTAACTAAAGAGTCAAAATCTACTTATAGAATTTATCAACTAGTGTAGCAATAATTAAATTAAAACACAACAATATTATTAATATGTGTAAAAATATATATAGCTAAGTGTAATGAGAACTGAGTTGCTGAAGGTCTCGGATTCGAATTAGGCTGGGGAGGATAAATTATTTTATGATCTAAGAGCCGTAGATCGACCCTGTGGCATCAGTAGACCCTCCAGGGACTCAAATTGTTATAAAGTGAGGTAAATGCTGACTGCACAATCGATGGCTTACAAGAAGTACACTCTACAATGTACATAAAAAATACAGATTTAAAAATATTTATTGTCTAAACAATAGTGAAAAGAGGATAGATACCTTCATAAAATTTTTAATGTCATTTTAATAAAATTTACTTGTTTTAAATGCCGGGTGTATTTATTCCTTATAGTTCACATACCTGTTCAAAATAGATTTGTGACATTGAACCTATGAGGTTAACCAAGTTAATCTTATATTTATTATTGTTTAAAATGTTTTTAATTTTTCAATAAATAAATAAATAAGGATAATTATTTTATATTTTTATTTGAAAAATGTCTAATCACTATAATTTATTAAATACATACTATATGAAAAATTAAAAGAAGATATAGAATATGTGGGTAGGTTACTATGGTAAGGTTATCAATTCTCTCTACTAGAATGTTATTTTAGTTGAATCATTCCTATATTATTGTTTTTTTTTCAGTTTTAAAAGTATAGATAAATAGAACTTCCCTATATCACCTCCCTCTTTTTTGTCATTAACTATGCTATTTAAGTTTTCATTTATATATAAAGCTTCTAAGAATTTTCGTTATATTATGTTTTTTCCCTGACTTAACGTAATAAATGAAGAATTTATTGACTGGATACTGTTTTTTTCCTTCTTAATTTATGAAAATTAAGTAGAAGGAAAAAAAAGTAATAAATTAATTAATATTATTAATGATAAATGATCTGTGGTCCATTTATTTACCCAGTTAACCAAAATTAAAAACCATGGAAACAAAAAAAAATTATAAAGCATATTTACACCCCATTATGTTCCACCAATCCCTCTATAATACATTTACAACCCATTTAACATATTTAATAAAAAGATTCAGGATCATGATGAATTACCACGAACCACGACTAAACAGCGGTATAATAAAGTTACACACCTTTAGAAAATTTCTTGCACGAAACTCCCTCAGGCATTACGTACTTGGGCTAAGGGTACAGTAACCAACTATGCCAAAGTACTTAAGTGCAAAATTAATTGGAGCAAAACCCGAGAATAAATTGAGGCAGCTTTAGTACTCAAGGGAAGTCTATTAATGCCCTTAATGTGCTAGGTAATGCATCATGTTTCACATAATGATTAATTACTATAAATTAATACTAATTTTTAAATAAATACATACTTTATTGACGCTGAACCTTCAAGCTATCGAAGATAATGGATTGAAAAGGAGAACTTACCTGAAAAAAAAGAAAAGAATTTGGTCATTAGCAGTAAGCAGAACTGCTTTAGAATACTTGTGGAATAAGATTTTAAATTTTTATATAAATAATTAAGTATTAACATTTGAAGCATCATTTTGTTTTTAAATTTCTGATTTAACCAAGTAAAAGTAGAGTTTTTGACTCTAGTTTATTCAAGTAAAATTTCCTTCGAAATTCATTGCATTCTGAACCATACCTTCCAGAATCAACCTAATTTCGACCATATTCTGCATCAACTTAAGAGAGCAGAAACTGATTTGTTTGTAAGTTTTGTCCTAATAGTCATCTACCTACAGTTGTTTGTTTAAATAACTCCAGTATTATTATCCTAAGAGCTGTAAGTATATAAACTAATTGCTATTGTTAGTACATACTGAAATATAAACATATTCTTCCTTTTATCCATAATACACTCAAACATAGTCATTATGTATTTTGATTTGTTATTTACATCTTATTAGTATTTTACAAAAATATATACCTATTGTTCATCACATTTTTTTCCCATTGGAGAAACTATCATAAAGTTATCATTTTTTTTCTTATACAAATAAATGTTACAGATTGATATCTATAATAACACAGGCCAACGATGAAAAAACTTTAATGAAAATACCTTATTCTTATGTTGTTTAGGTTGCTGAATCCAAATATGATGCTTAAAAAGTTGTATCACCCACCATTTATTCACATTTTATAGTTAAATTCATGAAATAAAGAAATATTTTTAGAATTTAACAGCTTTTTCATAGTTAAGATAACATGAAAAAATAGGTCTAATGAACAAAGATGACGTTGGCAGCACTGCTGAAACACATGCTAAACAGCTGATGTTTTGTTTATTTTCAACATAACCTCACTTTTACGTTTCCTGTACATGTGCTCAGTGCAATGTCTCATCGCGGCTGTAAAAACTCTGCTGACAGTTTTTGTTATATTTGTGGTGAGTTTGTTATTAAAAAGCACCAAAGAAACATTACAGACTTTGTGAAAAAGGTTTATCCAGCATACTTTGGAACCAAACTTGGAGACCAGGATAAACCTTGGGCACCGCATAAGGTATGTTATGTATGTGTTGAAGACCTCAGGAAATGGTCAAAAAAAGAGAAAAAACACTTTAAATTTGCTGTTCCCATGATATGGAGGGAACCAAAAAATCATTCCGATGACTGTTACTTTTGCAGTGTAGTTATTACTGGTCATAACTCTGAGAACAAGAAGGTAATAAGCTACCCTAACCTTCCGTCCGCCATCCGACCAGTAGGGCACGGTGTAGATTTGCCAATCCCGGAACCACCAGAGGACTTAAATTCTATTGAAACAGAAGTATTTTCTGATGTACAGTCGGAGTTAGATGAACACGATGAAGAATTCCAATGTAGAAACAGAAAATGTAGAGCCTAAATTGTTCACTCAGGTCGAGCTTAATGACTTAGTTAGGGATCTGGGCTTAACAAAAGAAAAAGCTGAACTGCTTGGCTCTAGGCTAAAAGAAAAGAACTTGCTGGCGGCTGGAACCAGCATTCATGTGTATAGGAAGAGAGAACAACAATTTTCGAAGTATTTTGAACAAGAGGGTGATTTGGTGTACTGCTCAGACATTCATGGTTTAATGAATGAGTTTGGAATTGAATACAAAACAGAAGATTGGAGGTTGTTTATTGATTCATCCAAAAATAGTTTGAAGGCAGTTTTAGCACACAACGGTAACATGTATGCCTCTGTACCTGTCGGTCATTCTGTACATATGAAAGAGAGTTACGAAAATCTAGAAATAGTGTTAAATAAAATAGGTTATTCTGCACACGGTTGGATGATATGTGGTGATTTGAAAGTTACGTGCATGCTCCTTGGTCAGCAAGGGGGTTTTACCAAATTTCCATGTTTCTTGTGTGAATGGGACAGTAGAGCTCGGAATCAACATTGGTGCAGAAAGAACTGGCCTGCCAGGGAGTCTTTAAAGCCTGGCGAGAAGAACATTTTACGCAAAAACCTTGTAGATCCAAAAAACGTGCTCCTACCACCACTACATATTAAGTTAGGTCTCATGAAACAGTTTGTAAAGGCTTTGCCTAAAGATGGGCTTTGTTTCAAATATCTCTGTCAGAAGTTTCCACACCTTTCAGAAGCTAAACTGAAAGAAGGCGTCTTTACCGGGCCTGATATTAGAAAAATGATGTTTGACGTTAACTTTGAATCCACAATGACCTCAAATGAAAAGGAAGCATGGGTTTCATTCAAGCAAGTTGTCACCAAGTTTTTGGGAAATGAAAAAGACCCAGAATATAAGGCTATTGTTGCTAACATGTTAAAAAAATTTGAACAGTTAGGATGTTTGATGAGCCTGAAAGTTCACTTTTTGAGCAGCCACCTCGATTACTTCCCGGAAAATTTAGGAGATGTTAGTGAGGAGCAAGGTGAGCGTTTTCACCAGGACGTTAAAGTGATGGAAAAACGTTACCAGGGCCGCTGGAATACCAACATGATGGTCGCACATACTGAGTACCAACATCGCAGGAAAAGCTACACAAGAAGCTTCAAGGAAAAAAGGGAAAGAAAATATAAACCAATTCCAGTTGACAAGTGAACCTTGTATCATCACATAAAATTACTATTCCAAGTATTTTACTGTAAATACAAACCATTTTTACGATTCTACAGTGTTTCATTGATTTCCCTATATACTGTAAATGGGTATTAGACTATATAATAAAATACATTTTGCTTGGAAACTAAGGGTGATACATAAAAACTACGAGCAGATTTGGATTCAGCACATAAAAATCTATCAAGATCAGCTATTAAAATTAAAAAAGTTTTCAAAAAGGTTTTTTTTGTTGGCCTGTGTAATTTTACTTTCTATGAAAATATTTATATTCAATAAAATAATACAAAAAAAAACATATTTAATAAAATTGCTCATATTAATTATTTTAAGTTATTCTCCATTACCTTATATGACTTTATATCTATAGAATATATATAGTTACTTCCTTTTACTCCTTATTCCTTACTAATAAAAATTCCTTGGTTATGCCGTACTTCGGAAGGAGCGTAAAATGGGGATCCTGAGCCTGTGCGATGTCCGGCAATCCCTACCCTTATCTTATCTGGGTAGGCAAAATTTAGAACACCCACGTTAATAAATAAAAACAAATCGCGCTAATAATATTTTAATAGAAAATTCATTTTGATTATCCCTTTCATTGGTTACTTCGTTATGCCTGTATTTAACAATAATAAGGCTTAGCAAATCCGAAGGCTCGATACCAGTAATCTCTGCTTACAGACTTAACGCAATTCTCCCACCTACTTTACAACTTTACAGACCTATCTTAATCATCGTGGCGCTAAGTTAATATTAACCACTTGAATAATATTAACCAGAACTATGCTTTGCGATTCTGTGTTGTGTAATCTCCTAAATACTCTCGTGATATCATCCCCTTTTGGACCAAATATCCTATTATTTTATATATATACGTTGTTCTAACCTTCAGCGTTAGCGGCAACGTTTCAAATCTGTAAAGTTTTTCCCATGCAAAAAAAAAAAAGAAGAAGAATGCTTGTACCCTCAGGTAAGAACAGCCTTTCCTGTTTGGTTAACAATGTAAGAAAGACTACACCATAGCTTTTGTTATCCGTTGGTGCGAACATACTCCATTTTGCGAGCAATCTCAGGGAATCTGAGAATTTCTTCTTTGTCCCTCTTTCGCAGATTTCAAGTATAGATAAGTGAATTTAAAAATCTAAAATTATTAAACTCGACGTATTTAGGTTAAGTAATTGTGAAGGTATTTGGGCAGGAGTGTGGTAAAGGAACGGATGAAGAGGTGCATCGGAGCGGGAGAGGCAGCAGAGCGTACGGGGTGTCTTCTACGTACTCTCTAAGGTGGAATATCAATTTCCTCTGTCACCTCTTCTACTCTTCCAGGATACAGGCTACTCTCCTACCCCAACAGGAAAGGAAGAAGGAAGCTTCTATATGGTAGGAGGGCTTCCGGTTTGGAGAGTATGTCGTTAATGGGGGGAAACCTGGAGGTTGAGCGTGATCTTAGGCCATCTACCTCTTTGCACAACCGTTTACCTTGAAATAGTACAGCCTCTACAACGCAGAAAGACCATTCAAGTGTTGTACTGACAGAGATATTTTTTTAAATATTAGGCTAGATTAATCATTTGAGATTACAATACTAGCAATACATCATAATTTGAAAACAATTATATTTTCTATATGAGAGGAAAATAGTTGACTGGATGATAAAATGGAGAACGGAGTAAAAAAAAAAAAAAAAACACTAAATAAGTCTAGTACTTATTTAGTGTTTTTTTGACTGCACCCCCCAACTATCTCCGTTCTCCATCTATATTTCCTATAATTTTAATATAACTGTTATTCATCATTAAGTACAGGAAATAAGAGTAAAATAAAAATTATATAAATTGCCTATTTTATACAAAAATCTGGATAATACCAGGGATAATTTAGCTAGACGCTCAACCGTCAGATTTTCCCCCTTATATAATTATTAACCTCTTAATTAAATAAAATACAATTTCTTGATTAAATAAAATTCTTGCCAGCAGCGAGATTTGAACCAGGATTTTTGGTATAGCAACTCAGTGCTCTATCACAGAGTTATTTCGCTCCCTAACTTAAACCAAAGAACATCCATTTCAAGAAGATAACAAATAAAAAAAAAATATAAATTCGAATCAGTATATTTTGGCATGAGTGCTTCAGAGATCAAAAGAAGGAAAAAATTGTCGTTTATTTTATAATAAATGAATAGAAAATTTTTAATTCAGTATGTTTTAGTATATGGAAGTTTTATTAGGCCAAAAATTACATTTGATGCGTCTATATTACAATAATAGGCTAGAATAATCATTTGAGATTAAAAAAGAAAACAAATACTTTCTTATTTGAAGCCATTTATATTTCCTATAATTTTTATATAAATGTTATTCAAGTACGGAAAATAAGAGAAATTTTCTAAAAAATCAGAGTAATGCCAGAAGCAATTTAGTTTGATGTTTAAAGTAGGAGATTACAACATCAAATATTTATAAAGAAGGATATATAAAATAGAGAAAGATGAAAAGCGGGGGGAGGGAGAGGGGGGGGGCTGAAATGCATTATCATGTGGAAATTTGATAAGAGAGGTGTAGTTTATTTGTGGAGTAGAGGCTGGCGATTTAATTTAAGCTAAGATTTAATCAAGGATTTGAGCGCTAATCAAAGTTTGTTCAGGCCTGGTTCTCTGATAAAATTGGGTAATTGGGAGCTCCCTGCTACCTGTCTGTTCCAACAAGAGTGTCCGGACTCCGGATCCCCTCTAGTGCCAACTCTCCCCTCTCTATCAGTCCGCCAATGTTTAATCCTTTGACTGTCTCTTATTGAGATAATTATATACCTGGGAAGCTTACAGTGTCTGATAGTTCATTGGCCTATACTAGTGCCCCGTATCCCAAGTTTGTTCCAACATCCTTTTTCGGTTAAAGATCCCTTATTAATTATGAGGAGAAAAAATACCTTTATGCCGTCCTTCAGAGGAGACTTAAAGTGGGGAGGAAAATATTAAAAATGAAACGAATAAATAGCTAAAACTTAATTTAACTCAACTCATAGCGACAACCTGCGGAATGGATACCAATATCAACCTAACTATACCTGGGAAGGCAAAACATATTAATCCCACTGTATCATCGTCCGATTAGCCGTAGCAAGATGAAATGACGTTAAATAAATAAGTACAGTAAACGTATTAATTATCAAGTCAAAATTACAAATCGTATAAAAATATCCTAATAATACTAACTCAATACTCCTAATAATACTTTTCGGTTGGAGAGGTTTGGTCTAGTTTTTGACAAAAAAAGATAAAATGAAGAAGAAAAAAATTTTTTTTTCTGTACCACAACATACCCAGGAAGGGCCTTGGATTTTGTACATGGTTGATTCTCTCTTTCTTTCTCTCTCTCTCTCTCTCTCTCTCTCTATATATATATATATATATATATATATATATATATATATATATACCTATTTCAAATAAATCTTAGAGGAGGAAGCCCATAATTTATCCGATTTATCCGAGAAAATATAAGTTTAGAAGAAGTTAACGTTGAGGAAGGAGAAGGCGGAACTAATACTTGATGGCCAACGTGAGGAGGGTACATGATCCTAACAGATGGCCTAGTCCAACTAATATCATCTTCTCCTGCTCCCAACTCTTCCTCCTATCTTTTCCGACTGCCACTTCTATAAGATGGAAAGACCCACTTGCTGCATTTTAAAGTTTGTTACATGCCATATATCATATAGTATAAGTCTATCACCACATGAAAAAATCACATACCGTTGTTAAAAACAAATAGAAAGAGAGGAACCGTATCCATCCGAAGCTTCTGCTTTCAGCTGGATTTGAACCCGAGACCTTCAGCAGAGCGTTCTCATAATAGCTAGAAGCACGGTAACGGTTTGAGAAGCTTTTAAGAGTTTGTAATGGAAGTGGCAGAAGTGGGTCTTCATGTAAACGAAGGAAAAACAAAATATTTAAAAGCTCCCAAGCGTACGATTGGCAGGTCGGCGAAAGGTTTTAACTAAATTGTTAAATAAATAATATACCAATCACTGATACATTTACTCATTCTAAAGGGATGGATATACATAAGTTCATTATAGCACACAAAGACTACTTAAGTCCAACGCATGCGTAAAACAGTTTTTTCTCCATTCCGAAACCTGCACACCTCAAGTGGTCGACGTTTTAATGATAGTCAATACTGATTTTGTAATAGCAGTATATTTAATAGGAAGTTTGGACAGGAACCTCATTACCTCCTAGTTTACACGAGAAATATCAATATTATGGAAGGGTAATTAAAATTAATATCACATCCACAGTTTCACAGCCTTAAGAATAAATATTTAAAGGCAGGAGGGAACTGCGACTAAATAGTCATGCCAGTAGTAGTGAACAGGAATTTTTTTTGAGTAAAAAATAAATAAAAATAAGGTAATAAGTTTCGAGAATTATTTAACGAGCTTCATCAGTACTTAAATATCAGCACATCTAATTTGCTATATTAATTATAGCAGCAGCACCCGTGAATAAGTGGTTAGGTCGTATTTTGTACAAAATGAGTTAACTGTACTGAGGAAACCGGAATCGTCTTATTACTGCAGTTCATAATAAGAAGTTGACACTACTTGTAGAAATACTAATATACATCAATTGTTACTACTTTAAAAAAGATAAAATCCATACAAGCAAAACGAAGTATAATAACATAATTGTAGAGGCGGAAAGTATTGGAAAATTACTTTGTTGTCATTGCGGTTAACTGCATTGTTGTTTTCCACTTTCATGAATATGACTTCAGTAAGTCGTCATTTATTAAAGATGGATACAATGGCCAAGACTGAAGGGTTTAGCGGGATCAACCAAGCGATTGAGGGAAATGGAAAACAGTACTACATTCCGTTCCCTTAATTTACGTTGATTGCATTCCTTTCCAGATACACTTACATTGACTGCAGCCAGACTGCTCATTCCAACGTATAGACGTATAAACGTCATTTAACTATCACACTTCAATGATGTTTGTGGGTGTGTGTGTATTTGTGTGGCATCGCTTTAAGAATCATGCATTGCACAACATTTACGTAATCATTAATAAAGGGTCTTTCATTAAGAATGATAGGATTTTAATTTTGAATAAAACAACAAAGGTTTGACATATCAACTTAATTCTTGCTTTATTTTGAAGCTTGGACAATCCAGTTATGTTTGAAATAAGATATTGTTCAAATGCCCACCACGAGCTCGTAGACACTTACGTACCGATCGCTCCAATTTCTGATCACCTTGTGCAATAATTCCGGCTGTATTCCGCCAATAACTTGACGAATATTCTCTTCTAAGTGATCCTAAGACTGCAGCTTGAAGGCATAGACTTTTGCTTTCACATAGTCCCAAAGAAAATAATTCAGGGGTGTCAAATCACATGACATTGGTGGCCAGTTCACAAATCCTCGTCGTGAGGTGATCCAATCGCCAAACCTTTCCCTCAGCAAAGCGAGAATAGCATCAGCTGACACGTAGCACCATCTTTTTGGTACCACATCTCTTCAATATTGATGTTCTCAAGTTCTGGCCATAGAGATTCGCGTAACCTGGTCATATAACGATCACCATTCATGGTTACAGGTGTTCCATTCTCATTTCGAAAGAAATAAGGTCCGATAACGCTGCCATACTATAAACCGCACTAGACAGTGAGTTTTTCGGAATGCAACGGAACTTCATGTAACACTTCTGGGTTAAAAAATTACAAAACCACTTCAGATTTTTGTGTATCTATTGTCAGATTCCTACTCAGTTCATTTGCTGAGAATCACTCAAATTATTTGTTATTTAATGTCACTTTTATGCTTCCATGGATAATCGGACGATGCTACCGTGGGAGTCCTAAATTTTGCCTATATAGGCTTATGGACCCTCGTTTAACATTCCTTCCAAAGGATGGCTTGAACAAGGATCTTTTTAGAAAATTAGGAGATTCGAAAATTACATTGAAGAAAAGGGTTACTTAAATTGGAATGTAAGTATCCTAAGAAATCAGCTAGAATATCCAGTGGAAGGATCGATTGAGAAAATTTCAAAATGGCGTTTCCAAACGGGATAAAACACCTCTGACAAGATTTTCAAAGGTTTGTTAACTTTGGCTTAAGAAAAATAAATTTAAACACTTGTGATTGGTAAATTATTTGTTTAACGTTACTTTATGCCACTATGCCTGGTCGGACGATGCTACAGTGGGAGTCTTAAATTTAGCACATCCAGTTATAATTAGGATAGGGATCTTTAACGAGTACTTGGCAAACCAAAGGACGGCACAACCAAGGATATTTTCCTTCCTATAATCAATCCTAGGCCAACCTGCCGGGCTGTGAACACGCGATATTGGGCTTAGTTGGTTATTATGTTAACCATTAGATCACAGGTCGACCCGACCTATCCCTCAAATTTCTGCACAAATTCGAATATTCATCAGACGTTTTTCCAGATACTTACGTACAAGAAACAGGAGACGGTAAAGGGTTAAGATAGGCTAGGTTTTATTGATTGGGGAAGTCTAAAGTGAGTCTGCCTCATCAGGGTTTGTAAAAAAGGGAAGCCAGGTAGGGTGTGGCCTCACCCTCTGACCCAGAAAGCGCCTGCCGGCAGTCGGACCCGCACTACACCCCCGCTTCACCCTACAGTATACTTAAAGGCGCTAAGTATTAATATATTTATATATCCATTTATACATCTAATTGAATTAAATAATAAAATATATAAATTCTATAACTATATCTAACAAAAACTATAAATTTGTATTAGGAAATAAAGTTTTTATAATAAAATAAAGGAATCAAAATTTTATTTTAATAAAAAAACTTGTTCTGTTGTGGTTTTATCGACTAACTTAATATGTTTGTATAATATAAATATTTAGATGTATATATTTAATTAATTTCAATACTAGAATATAGAAATGTGATAACTATGCGAACAATAATTATAAAATTCTTATTAGGAAGGGTATTATAGTATATAAACTTGAAATGAAAATTTAAATTTAACACTAAAATATCTTGGCATATGTGTGGCCTTATCATAGCTTACAATATGAAATTCGTATTACGAAATAGACTAATAATAATAAATAAATAAAATAAAATCTGTACCGTTACAACCCGTGCAGGGTTTAGGGTTCAGTACATGGTAGACACTGCACTGTTTCTTGAACAACGGTTGTGAAGTGAGGTGACCTAGATCACGCTCAACCGCCAGATTTCCCCCCTTATTTTCGGTACCCACTTTAGAGAGGCTGTGTGAGTCCAGGAGATGGATCAAATAGGATTTATCTCCTGCCGCTAACAGATTAAATAAAACTCGGCCAGCGAGTGGAGTTTGAACCCAGGATCTTTTGCATGGCAACTCAGCGCTCTACCACTGAGCCACTCCGCTTCCATAATAAATAAATGAGGTATAAATATTAAATGTATTAGGAAACCATTTTTATCGAGGCGTTAGAATACTATCATTGGTATACAACTATAATTAAACGTATAACTCACATGATCATTCTTTAAAAAACAATCAAAATAAATCGGTTTGTTTTATAATAACTAAGACCTCAGAGGGATTAAATGATCAACAAAAAAAAAGAAGCAGAGTACCTCCGCCATTAGGACCATATTTTTACTGAAATAAAAATTGAAAATATAAAAATGGCGATAAAGATATCATGACGCTACAAGTAAAATACATTAAGTCATAAGCATGATGATAAAAAACTGATCTAGAGTACTTAGCGCGAGATTTTTCTACTGATGAAACCCAGTAAGTATTTTTTCTTTCAATATTTCGTATCAATTATGTATTTTAGCTTTTTCAGCAGCGTTATCTCAAAATCATGTTTTTTACTTAGAGAACTTCACTTTTGACCCCACGATATTTGAGATATTACTTCAGGCATCAAAAAGTCAGGTCATTAGCACTAAATAATTTCGCAAACATATATTCCGGTTTTAACTCAATAAAGGAGTGAAAAACAAACATAAAATACATATAAAAACAGTTGGGAGATGTGCTACACTTGAAGGAGTGGATCAATGGAGAGAGCAAGATGAGATGCATTGGCAAGTCCATCCCAAACGTGCTCGAGTAGAGCTAGGGCCAATCGATTACTTGGCTAAGCCCCTTCATTGCTTCTTGTTAAGCGCCACGTCAATCTAGATCTCGAAGGTGGCTTATTTCTTAGGATTGGCTTCAACGTAGCGACCAACCTGACCCAACTCTCCTTCTCTCCACACCTAAATCGCAAAGTATTTGTAACTACTATGTTTAAAGATCGACGAATGTGTCATTTATTGATGGCTAAGCTAATTTCCTGAGTTGCTGAAGCGTATTCTTTGGTGTACAGGATATCCACATGTTGGGATTCATATTAAAAGGTGTTTAAACTCAATCTGTAGCATTGCTAAAAACATGGGTATACCCACTCAAAAAACTTTCCTTACCTCATCGGATACTAATTTCTTTTCAAACAATAAATGTAAGCTGTATCTTCCGCAAAAAAAAAAAAAATGTATCACTACGAAGGGTCTTGGGTTTAGTAAAGATTGCTGTTTCAAGGATAACAAGAGGTTGTGGAGGATGTTGATTTGTCCGTTGTCACGCTCAGACTCTATAGAGAGATCCCATGGGATCCATCCCGGATTCATCCATTAACAGGTTAAATAAAATCTGCTACAGCCAGATTTGTACCCTGGACCTTTGACAGGGCAACTCGGCGCTCAACTACCGAGCTAACCCGCCCTAATCTTCCCCTAATATTAATTCGAAAAGAAGCTGTTAAGAAAACTCGTTTGCTAAATTAATCCAATATTTTTTTAATTACATACATAATAATGTTGTTAACGAAGGAATAAACTATTTCAGTCATTGTTGAATATATTAATTAACAGTATGAAATCCATTAAAAAATAGTACAGTATATATTTCAAATGAGCAATAGGGTCATCATTTCGTCGCCCTACTGTAACAAACTCATATATAAAAAAAAAAAAACTTATATTTAGGCAACGCAGGCATGACACTTCTTAACCCTAAAATAAAACATGAAAAATAGTGTAACCTACACTTAAATAACGTCAATTTTGTAGATAATTTTTTCAAAGTAAGGCGACGATTTATTAACAATGTTGATTGAAATAGGTGCATTCCGATATCAACTATTATAAAAATTTCAATCACTTTCAGGTAATAAGTCAATTGTCAATATACATGTCATAGACTATTCAATTTCCTAGCAGAAGTTAACCATAGTTTAAATAAGTAATGCATGTATATATAAAGAATTAAATAAATAAATGAGAAATTCATAACGAATCATCATGAAACAATTAAATATATTAATAAGGATGAAGTAATACATTTGTTTGTACATATATTTATGCCGATGTGACTGCACCCCATTAATTCATATTTTATTTTTTTATTTATTTATTTACACTTTACTATTTGTATAAATATTGGGTCGATAATTGAGCAATTAGTGAGGGTGCCACTTCACGATAACGATCAATGTCCTCTTCAAATTAACAAGCACTTAGTGGGAAAAAAAAGGTCCAAGAAGGAGAAAAAAATATGTTAATATTAAAATGTTTTAGCAAATAAAATTAATGCAAAAAAAAATTATTTAAAAAGCAATCAAAACATGACATCCTGACCCTGATAAGGAAAACATATATTTTATTGATATTTAAAATTGTCTGGACCAAATTCAAAATTTTTAGTAGACCAGAAAAAAGATTGAACTACACTTCACCGTTGAAGATTAGTTTATATTTTGCATTATCTTTTAATTTAGATTTTGGAATGTAGTGAATCGAAAATATCCATTTTTGGCCAAAAATATATCATTTTGTATGTTTGTACTTAATACCAAAATAACTCATTACATACGAAAAACAACTTTAAAGGTTTTTGTAGTTGGATATTTGTTTCCCTGTTCGCAGAATCAAAAACTGACTGGACAGAGTGTGAATTTGTTAATTCTATAAAGCTTTTACTTATTAAGCATCAAACTCATCATCATTAGTCATTATCCATATTGTTTCTGCATATTAGAGAATTACTGAGCTCTTTAAAGTCGATCAGCAAGGGTTCTGTCAATTCTAGGGACTTACGAATAAGTTTCTCTAATATAATGTCAAGTAAGTCTCAATTAATATTTAAAACAGCTCCGAAGATCTCTTAAAAATTTAATAACACTATATTTGAGTATATTTTACAAATAATAAAAAGATATTATATCAAAGTGTGACAATAATTTAACACCATTAAATTATAAGGTAATAATTCTGTTATTCGACAGAATTGCTGTTTTAACTATCACTAACCAGCAGATTTCCCAATCCTATAACTGTTTTGATGGGAATGGAGTCAGAGTGCAGAGCGCTGCGTTAATGCACTGATAATACCAGGTTCCAATCCGGCTGATATAAATAAATTATTTAATCTGCTTATAAGCCAAAGCTGGACCCAGTAGGGGCTCCATACTCTGTAAAGTGCATACAATTAACGTGAGGTAAATCTGGGGTTTGAGTGCTCAATCACCATTTGCTGAATCGAAGACCATGGATGGGTAATAGTGGGACAGGTACGTTTATAATTACAGTCTTGTTATTCTTTAACCGCTCCCAATATTGTAACAAACTTTTCATCCAAAGTGGTTAAGTTTTGTGAGTTTTTACCATTTTTTTTTCCAATGGTACAGGTTGAATTTGGTCTCTTTTTATTAGAATTCCCACCAGTGTGGATTTTCAGTTCTTATTAGCAAAGGATGCATTTCAGCAAGTCGATAAAGTTCAGCAACTCAAAGCCATTTCAAATATTCCAATTTTTCAAATAGGAGTCAACTTTCATCGCATCAACCAATATCAATATTGCTAAAAAAATGCCGAAATGACTTTACATTATTTTATTTTTATCTATAAACTTGTCTGGTAGGGAGTTGCCTTTAAAGAATCTCTGCTAATGACCCGATCTCCTGAACAAAGCATGACCTTTCGATCCGACATGAGCAAGCCCTAGTGAAAGCGGTTAGCTTGCTCGTCAGGAACAGACCCGCGGTTTGATTGAGAGTGCTCGGATAGTATCTCTCTTGACCTACTATCGAATACACAGTATCTGATAAGCTCCCTCGGGGATCGGAAACAATTGCTTCGCAGCCCCAGCGCGTTTTATCTTCAACGCGACAGATATGGAACCGTCAGGGTAATTCTTCCAACACCAATCCGATAAGTGAACGTCTATTACCTATTAATCGACTACTATAACAAAAAATTAGTTTGGATAATTTATTTTCTATGATATAATTAAGTTTTTGTTTTTCAAAATCTACAAAGCAATCATTATTTTAAACTTATAGTAATTATGAATACAAATATGTTATTTAACATAGTGTCAGCAGATAGTCAGGAGGTGCAGTCAATGATTACACAAAATAAGAATGACTTATTTTGTCGTGCCTAAGTTTCTGCCTAAGATGATGGCCTTCTTCAGGGCTGAAAAAGGAAGCAGATAATAACTCAATAAAACATTGCAATACCAAGGAAGAATAATAGTTTATATGAACACAATTGATAAGATAAGAATTGATATTTTAAATTTGTTATATATTATTATTTGTAATTTTACTAAGTTTTCATTTTTTATTATTTTTCACCAGTTATTTCATAATTTATCTTATTCTCTGTATTTCTTTTCATTCTCATCAATTATAAACTGTTATTCTTCATTGGTGTTGCAATGTTTTATATAGTTATTTTATTTTTCCTTTTTCCAGCCCTAAAGATGACCAACATCATAGGCTGAAACGTTTCGACAATAAAATAAGTCATTCTTATTTTGTGCAATCATTGGCTACACCCCCTGGCCATTTCATAGCATTAATAGAATTATCCAGTCAACTGTTTTCCACTCAAACAATATATTTCTATTTCTAATTAATAGAGTTCATTAACAAAAAATGACCTTTTAATATTACTTTTATTATAAAAAGCATTAATATTTATTAGAAATTATTAAATAAAAAATAATTAAATTAAAATAATTAAATAAAAATAAAAGAGCTAAGCTTCAAATAAAACTCTTTATTTTAGTATAAATAACAATCTCAATTTATATTACACAAAAGCGTGTCTTTACAAAATTTTTAATCACATCATTATATAAGGTTATCAACAGCTGGGTGCAGGTTACGCATGGATTTGCCACTGTAATACAAATAAATAAAAACTATGCTATAGTGAACTAAAAAATGAATATTAATTAATGTTGGTCAAGTAATAATTATTTAATGCAATAAAATAAATTAAATGGTTGAGGCAGTGGCAAATCTATTTCACACGAAAACCTCATTGATCACCCGGCTGTTTATAACCTTCACTATGGTATTTTACTCCCGTTACACTATATTAAATATCGTAAAATATAAAAATTTCCATAATAATATAAATGCTAGGTAATGTAATAACGGTCATTTTTTTTATACACCCTATATGTTACATGCAGGTTTAAATTAATATTTGTTAGGTAGGTTTTAAAAAAAGTCATAATATTAGAATTTATTTGAGGATCAAGTAAATCGTGATATAGTTAAGATCCAACTTGTCCAAATGACCTAGACCTGTCCATCTCAATGGTCAATCGAACACCCACATAATTATATCATAGAAAATCAATTATCCATACTAAGTATATATTATTTAAATGTTTATATTGATATAGGAGCTATTATTTTTGAAAGAGATATAAGTTATATACTTTATATTCGCTATATCTAAAGGTTTCCATTTGAATTTAGGGCAAATGGGCAAGTGTTTTTGTCTCTTAGCACTTAGCAAAAAGTGATGTTTTAAACCATATACACCTTTTAAATTATATAATGATAAATAATCATTAAAATTTAAACGATTTTATCATTAAATTAACGATTAACGATCAGTAAAAGAATAAACGATTTTTTTTAGACCCTAATGGACTAATGGAATAGCTCATGTATTAATTATAATGAAAGCATGAATGGATGCAGTGATAGTGAAAACGAGTTTCTTAACATTTTACGTTTATATAAAAATAATGAAGCCTTTTGGTGTCTATTAATTGTTTATTTCCGATTGCTTTATTATTGTATATTTGAAGCATTCAGGATCAAAAGCGGATAGCTCTGAAATTTCTAAAATTGACCTTTTCACCATTTTGTCTGATAAGTGTTCTCAATGCCTCATTTATAAAACGTATTAGTTATACTACATTTAACAAATTTATGACATTACTTAATTATAATTTTATTTTTCTTCCTGAGTTATTGCTATAATTTTTTTTTATTTATTTTTTTTTCAAACCATTTAGACATTACCTATATTTATACTTATACAGCAACAATACTAAATGCTTATTGTAGTTTATAATATATTTTGGAGTTTGAACAGCATTGAATCTACTATGGGTTCGGGAGATGTGTTACGGGCTCACCAAGCTTCTGCAAAGCTCTTTTCGGTTTATGGATCAACCTGATGGTTGAGAGTATAGCGGAACCTTATATTGATATTGAACTGATGTGCAATGAACTATATTTCTATATCAAGTAATGAGAATTATGTAATCCATGATTATAGTAATGAGTATCTCATATCATCTAAGAACGCATTTTAAACGTTCACAATATTCTAAAAAATTTATGATTTTACTTAAGTGATCGATTCATATTTCATTTCTTGATATATATTAGATCTGTCTGTCACGGTCACGTCTCGCTTTTTCTTAACAAAATTGAAATTTAATTTATTTTATTAAGTTTTGATTATAAAAAAAAGGTTTTCTTGGAAATTAATTGCTTTATATTGAACAGGACCAGTTTTTTCCTGATCAATTTGCCGCTATTCAATTCAGACCATTCATTGCAAAGTCTGAAAAAATTGAGATCGATAACAGAATTCTATCGGGTTAACCGAATATACTTAATTCATACCTTACTCTTCGTGCTTTGTATACAAATTTATTTTAAAAAATAATTAGAATAACTTTTTTTCTGTTTTTAGCCCGGTTTTATTCACAGACTTTTCACTAAATTTCGCATTAAACTTATGAATAAGCAATGTGAATTGAGTTTTTTTTTTTATCGTCAAATAATTTCCTTCTATAGATCAGATAAATTTAAACGTGTTCGTTTAAATTTTTAAAAAATCGTATAAATTATAAATAAAGAGTTCCTTCGATTAGCCATAGCAGCATGAAGTGATCATTGAAGAGATAACATCTAAACCTTATCCTGTATAAAATAAATCCTTAATAGTTTATCTGCGTCATAAAAAATTATTTTAAAGAATTATATAAAAGGTACTTATTCCGGAATATAAGTTTGTATTTATGTTGCAATAAGTTACAAAAAGTACTGGAGGCAATTTATTAAAGACCTGATTCAGCTAGAGGTGCATTGCAGTGCCTGGCTTTGAAATCCTCTTATGCTTCCATTACAACTGTCTGTTTTAAAAGCGAACCTCGCAATATATCTACAACTTTTCCACTGAAGAAAATTTCTGCTGGCATTTTATTAAAATTTCATTCATTTTATTAAATAATTTTTAATTTTTTATTTGTTAATTTTTCTTTTTAGTTAAATGTTGATAGATTTATACATGAGACATTGTTTGATAAAGGAGGTATCCTCTTTCTAGGAAACACAGTTTTGAAATATTCAGTTTATATTCGTTAGCTTAATTTATTTTGCTCTATTGTTATTATAGCAGTGTTACTATTATCTATTATTATTCTAGTGTTAATGATATCTATATTTATTACAGTAGTATTATTTTACTACCTTCTACCTTTTTGAATACCATTCATTTGATTAATTTATATTACTCTTTATTGCTTATTCATATTTATATTGTTTTTATATTTACCTCATACCAGAGGGCTCCCCATTTTTATAATATTTTTTAACACCCATCTCCCTTGATGCTTATATGTATAATTATTCTTCACTAGGTATCATTTTCAATCTGTACATGTCAAAGAATGCAATCAAAAATAACACAAAATAAGTGAAACTTATTTTTTAATTGTGTCAACGTTTCGGCCTCTGTTGTAGGCCATCTTCAGGGCGAATGTGAGTGCCTGTTCTGTGGTGACTCTTCAAACCAATTTAATCCATCATAACAATTACCCAGTCAACTATTTTCCACTCTAATATTATTAAATATTACTTTTTATTAATAGACAAAGAATACATAGATATAAACATTTCGTGACCAGATATTTTTTATCCCCTTATGAGAAGAGGCAGTAGATGTTAGATACCTTTGTGAAAACGCTGGCACAATAATTCTCGTCGCGATGAACCATAGCCCACAATTCTTGCTCAGTTTGATTTACGTTCCCTTGCTACACTCCCACCTTTATCTACTGGTTAATGCACTAAAAATAAGCTGGACATGTGGTTTCCTCCTGTTTACTTGATGTTTCCTCTATTGTCCCAATAGTTCATCACCAACGTACTAGCATAACTCACTAATTAAGCATAACCGTAATTAAATAAATTAATATTTATAAATATACGAATATAAATGAATATATAAATATGGAAGATGTATAAGTATATGTATGCATATTTCATTTTCATTAGTGCCATAAAAATATACCTCCAATTTTGGTTTTTCAAGTTTAAAAAATAAATAAATGGCAAACCCCCAAAACGCTTATCTCCAACAGAATGATTTAAAGTTTAAAAATGTGAATTAATAACTTCGATATGCACTATATATTCAATTCTAGAAATAAATAGAAAAATAAAAAAAATAAATAAATGCAATCTTGTAATACAAACCACTACTCGTTTCTTATAAATTCCATTTGGTGTTACAATAGCAACCAACAATTGAAACCGAATTCTTCTTAAATGGGTTCGCAAAACAAAGGTGCCAGTGAATATATTTGTATAAAGGATTTGAATAAGCTACAAAACGGTCCCAAAATACACTTGGATAATACTGTTTGCTCATAAAATGATTGCAATTAAAATAGACAAATGCATATGTTATTATTATAAATCGTTTTTTATTACTTACTTACTTATTGAATTACTTCGAAAATATTAAACAGTTTAATAATAAAATAATAGTTCTTAAAATTCAAAGTTTCGAAATCCATTTGATACTTCTCATTTTGTGAATATGGAATTTATATATACTTAATATAACTACTTAAATGTGTTATGAATGATTTTTTTCACAATTCAGCACTATATATTTATCGACTATTTATCATATTTTTAATGGTGAATGTTTTTAGTTGTATTAATTAATAATTAGTTAAATTTCAACCATCCTATTCATCAAAATAAATTATTATTATTATATGAAAATAGTAGAAATAAAACACGCTATTAAAAATTAAATAAACAAAAGTTTAACTGTTCCAAAAAAGTAAAACTTAAGAGTGATTCGGTATCGAATGATACGAATATATTTCTTTTATGCGAATCTCCATTTATCATAGATTTCGAGATTAAAATGTAACCAACTCTGATATTGAATCAAGTAAATTATACTAAACTTTTTTTTCAACTAAGTGCAAAAATTTAGTTAAACTTCCTCTCAGTTTATCTTGATCTAAGCCAATAGGTGGAGGATTAGGGTTCTGAGTTTAATACATGTCAAAGTAAACCAAAAATACATTTTAAATAATTTAAATAAGGCGACCAATTGAGGTGAACCCACGTGATAAAACAGAAAGCATCGAGATTATTTATAAAAATTAAATTTGAAATTAATCGAAATAAAAAGAAAGAGCTATAAAAATCACTTAAATATTGATTATACAAAAGCAGAGGGATAGCAATAACCACGGGTCAGTATAAATATAGAATTGAGACGAATTTGATCAATACTCTAAAGAAAGCTTTCTTGTTTACTAAAAATGTAAAATATGTGTTTTGCTAATCAAAACTAAACAAAAACTGATCTAATACTGAAATAACATTAATTGCTAAAAACATGGATGATTTCATGACAAAGCTAAAGTACATAAAATTCGTTTCAAACACTAGAAATTTAAATACGCTACTATGGAACCATGATAAATGGAAAATTTTAAAGGAAAAAATAATATTATAACGAACTTTTTGACTCTCGGTTTTAAATTTGAATCAATACATCTTGCAAATAGATGAAATATACATCAGTAACCTAACAGCAGATGTACGTAATGTGTTCAGATAATACTTTGTAAAGATCAAACAGTATCAAAACATAACAGAATTTAGATACAATCAATTACAAATAAATTTGTGAGAACTGATCAGTATTTTTGAATATTCGGAATCGTCGCTTAAATTAGAATTTAAAATATACAAAATTGTTAAAAAAATCACTAGTTTAGATTGGCGTGAACTATTTTTGCATACACATTTAGAAATATAGTATTTGATGAATATATACGACTACAGACATCTGAGATTTACGCATACTATTGTGTGAGGACCAGACAGGACGATAACATATTTACAATATATATATATATATATATATATATATATATATATATATATATAGATACAAACTGAAATCATACATAAATTAGTAAAAAAAAATTTGTAAGAGAATTGAATATTTGTTTTTTTGCACCTAGCGTATGTTATGAGTCGTACATAAAAAATTTTTTTAAAAATTGCTTTCTTTGATGCAAGAAAATCTAGCTAATTTTTTTTAAAAAGATATCCTACTAAAACTTTTTTCTAGTTTATATTAGCAATAATCAACCCTGAAACTCAAGAAAAAAAAGTTGAGATAGCTTAAAATAGGTATGATAATATTATCAAAACTGCTGCTGATAATAATAAATGTGGAAGGAGATACAGATAAGGTAACAAATTACCTGGTGGAACAGGTACAACTAAGTGAGGAATGACTGAGTATCGAAAGGGAGAGTAGAGAGAGAGAGGATGGGAAGAGAAGAGAGAGAGAAAGATAGGAATCAGGAAACGGAAACAGGGACACAAAGAGCTGGCTGACAACCGACGGACAGGAGCTATCGAACCACCACTACCATCCTCCACAACTATACTCACTCCCTAACTAACCGTTCACTAATTGGTGTAATCACACTCATCTCTTACTAGTATTCGACAACCGCTGACAGGGGACATGCTCTACATAGCGCTCTGACATAGTATATGAACTTACCCAAGGAGACGCATTGCTTAAGGACGAACATGCCCTGACATTTTGGAGCTGACTGGGATCACTTGTTGATCCGGCGGGGCCATCTTGGTGGCGGACCTGCGCTCTAGAACATAGGCTCCATACGCAGCATCCGACACCGCGAAGCGGGTCAGTGTGTCTACTTCGTTGTAATTCCAGTGGGTTAGAATGACAATTTAATAGCTCCGTGATAACGCATTTTTAAGTTAAAACGTTTTGATAATTAGAATAAATTCGACAAGACTCTTAATTTACATATATTGAGCAATAGCTACTCATTACCACATTTAAATCGACTAAAAAAGAAATTACTTGCACCTATTGACACCCTTATTTATTTTGCAGTATAGGAACTATTAACCAGCACACTGAATTGTTTCGTTCATCACAGAAATATAAAAAAAAAAACTTCAAGCCGCTCAACTAAACAAAATAATAATTATACATATAAAAAAAAGTCTAATAGGGTCCCGTGAAGGCTCATAATACTGCAGGTTTCCTCAAATCCAAAATACTCATTTACTCCTATTCTACATTACATACATACAGTTCATGTGCTAAAAGTGCATAAGTGCACATAATGCCAAACGCCGTCATAGTTTTTGTTAATTAACACAAATAACCCAAGGAATGCCTTTAAAATACATGTGGTAGAGACTGTACTGTTTGACGGTTGTTCAGATATGTGTTTGCCTAGATCACGCTCAGCCATCACATTTCATCCAGGGTACCCACTTTATAAAGGGCTGGATAAGCCCCTGGAAGGTCCTAGATCCCATATGATCCATCTCAGGACGCTTATAGATTAAATAAAAGTCTGCCAGAGAGTGGGATTTGAACCCAGGACCTTACGGTATAGCAACCCAGGGCTGTGCAAATTAGCCCCACCACTTAGCAACAAAAAAGGTTATATGAATTATGGATCTATTACAAACAGAACAATATGAAATTAAAAAAAGTATTTTTTTGATGTTTCACGTTTTTCAATAAATGAACAGTATTTTAATAATCAACTACGCTCCCTTCGCTACTGACAAGAACGGAAAAATAGTTTATTCTCTTTGGAATATTCGACATTAAATGTCCATTATTATGTGATATGGAGTAGAGTGGCTCATTGGTAGAGACCTCATAAGGGTCTGTAGATCCCAAAGGGTCCTCTATAGCTGTTAACAGTTTCGAACATGGGATGCACAGCAACTCAGGGCTTTACACGCTCCCTAAGGTATTATGAGAATGGTAGAGCTAGTGTAAGTGTTAAAACTAAAAAAGATATTTTTTCTTTTGAATATTATAACATTTATAACAATAAATGCCGAATATAATTATTAGTTAATTATTACAGTAATTATTCTACCGACCGCCTAAATCGTAGTATAAAGTTCTCATTGCATTAGCTCGGCTATATATATAGTAGCAAGAACAATTTATATAATGCTCAAAGTATCCTTCTTTATCTCTCCCAAGTCGACCTTAGGGCCTCCTACCCTACTCAATCATTGTAACAACCTAGAACTGTATCCGCCTGTTTATCTCCATCTGGAACCCGTGAGGGCGTATTTATTCAGGCATATCCTCCTAGATCGATAGGAGGAACCTCCAGGGCTGCTATCCCTTATCGCCAACAAACTTACGACCCGGGAGGGAAAACCGAGGTGTCGGATAGGCAATGAGGGAACTTGTTCGAGGGAGTTGAGAGCAAAGAGGCGACCTTAAGGTCGGAACACGATCGGAGATCATTAGTTTCTGTGGGAGATGAGCTTAAAAGAGGATGACAGGTATTTAGCTCACCTGGTCCAGGGCAAAGGGAACAACTTGTAATCACTTCCCGGCCCTTAGCGACCCCTTTAATGTTTTTTCGTCTTTTATATCGAACTTTGTGATCGCTTCAGAAAGATCGCTCACTCCCATTTACACAGAATAGGTCAGGATATACGAAACCAATGTTTTATTAAAGTTGTGAAATAAATTAAGGTCGAAAATGAGAAATAATGAAGCAGAATTAAAAAATAATAAACTGTGCTTGTGTTGCGAATATATTTTTATAAAATGTATATATTGAAAATTTTAACTGTATTAAAAATGTATTATATAATACAATACAACTGAATTTAATTAACCATATACAATGTCGTGGACAATGACAAGCAGGAAAACTACCCAGTGTTAGAGCATAAATAACTAATTCAATATGATATTCTATTATAACGATTTATGAAAAACTGATTATTTAGTTCATATTAAAATACAGTTCAATCAAAGAAAAATAATGAGATAAGAGATAAATAGTTTTAACAATGTATTAATGATAATAAAATCCGAATTATTATTATAGACATACGTCAATTTTATATAAATATTATTATAAAAAAGATTTATAAGAAAGTTTACGAGATCCCTATTAAAGTAATGTTTAGTGAACATTATTCCCCGTGTGTACATCTCAAAAATTGCGAGAACACGGGGATATAGGATCGGTGAAGAGAATGGATTTGTCTGGCTTGGATAGGGGCCTTGGTAGCTCAGTGGTTAGAGCACCGCACGAGAGACGCGGGCGACCAGGGTTCGAATCCCGGCCAAGACAAATCTTTTCTCTTCAAATTAAAAATATTTAAAAATAATCACCATGAAAGGAACAGTAAATAATGATAATATACAAATGATTATATGGTATATGATGAGTATAATATTTATTATTTCCTTTAAGCCAGGATACAAAGTTCCTATATTTCAAAGTTAAAAAAAAGTAATAGCTTAGAACTTTGATATAAATAACATTTGGCAACAAAAGTAATGGACAGAAAAACTCGATCAATTCCTCGCGAAAAAAAGGTAAAACTAGTAATAGTGAAAATATCGAAAATTAAAATCAGGTTTATCATTTTACAGTAGTGAAAATGTTACCATAGATTTTTAATTAATAACCCGGACGACCATGACAAACATTAAATCATATTTTAAGTTAATGTTTAGGTGTATAATATGGCATGGAAGTCACAAGCTTACCAATTTCTGGTTGAATACAAAGTGGAGGCCAAAAAAACTAAAAGATTATATAATTTTTTAAGCACTGTTTTTGATTCATTATAATTTCTAAGCAGTGTATTTTATCGAAAAAATAATAATACACCGAATTCGCCTCTAATAAATTGAGAAGCTTGTGTGCTCAAAGACAGATACAGATTACTATTTCTGAGTCTACAGCTTGGGAATGAGTAGGCTAAGAGAAAAACTCATAAATGAAAGTTTTGGAGCACCGAATTCTGCGACCATTAAGCACACAAACTTTTTTTAGAGGTCAAGTATTCCTCTCCAAATTGGCAATCTCCCGATCTCCAACTGAAATTGGTATACTGGCTTTGTAGAAATATTTTTGTTAGCGAAAATGGAGTTGTTCTAATTTTAGTTATCGTTTTTAAAAATTCATTTTTTCGATTCTGCTTGCGTTTTTTGCTTAAAAACCACTTTTAAAAATATTAAAATTATATAAGTATATCTCCACTAGGCTAAAAGATCAAATATTGGAGATCGGGAGATTTTCAATAATTCGTGGATTTAATAAATTAATTATGGTGATAGAATGAACTATTTAGAAATTATAATTACAATAAACCAATAAATAAACGCTAAAACTTCATAATTCTTTAGCTTCCATTTCATATTCCAGCAATATAATTTTGCAGAAATGCTTTATTAATGTAAGACCTGTGATTTTTTTAATCAGGCCTTAACCATAATAAATTAAAACACTAAATTAATTAACATGAATAAATCATCTGTAAGTAAAATAACGGGCAATGGCCCAAAGCCGACTGGCTTCATGTCAGCATCTACCTTATTTATTTAAGACAACCTACAAAAAGCAAGTATTTGTACAGCTGTTATAAATCCGTCCTGTTTTTCACTGTCAGAAGGTTTATAATAAGCGCGTAAAGAGAATATAGCTACACTGTCAAAGTACTGCACTGTCATGGCAGAAAATTGTCATAGTGTAAACGAGACTTGAGATATTAATGTAATAAGTAACATTTAATATTTTTATCAGGAGTATTTTCAATGGAAGAGATACATGAGACTCACTGACTGTTAAATAAAATCAGAAGTAAAATAGAAAGGTTCATACCATCGAGACTGCACAACATATCCTAAGTGACGTATTTCTCGAAGTAAAACTTATTTCTTAAGCGATTTGCATCGTCCGATATTTCTAGTTGTGAATATGAAGAGAAGAAGAAAAGATAGTTCGGAAATTACTTTCATTAATCTGGTGAAAGCTCATGAGTTCATCTGGAACTATTCCATTGCCGTACAGAAATAAGGTATTTTTCTTTTTTTTGTACTTTTCTTATTCTTAATGTACCCATTATTATCTTTTTTCAGATCCAACGTCTGAACCAATAAAACACTGCATCTTCCTCACTTGAGCTCATTTTTGTAACTGAAGGGGTGAAAATTTTCTACCCACCAAATGTTGATCGCTCCCGTCGCGCCGATTTATCCACTGTTGCTAATGAACCTTCCTAGCAATAAATCTTCGCAGTATATTCCTTAAGATATACCAATTATTATAGATCGTCTGAATATGAATGCGGAATAAGGGGAGGCTTTTTAAAGAAGAGTACAAATACAATAAAAAATTGTTATTGTTTTTTTAATAAATAAAAAACCTATACCATAACCCATGAAGTAGATACTGTACTGTTTCTTGGGGAACGGCTGTGCAGGGATGTGATTTAGATATGCTCGACCACCAGATTTTCACACTACTTAATAGTGGCTGGATATATCTCAAATACAATATTTGGTGCCAAATATCAATTCAATAATATCTCAAATAAATACGTATTACTATTATTGTTATTACACTTTTATATCAATATTACTAGCAGATGTGATATTTTAATTACTAATTTATAATTCAAAATACCAATTAATTTAAAACACCAGTTTTATATAAAAATAATAGCTAATAGTGAAAAACGAGAAAGAAATAACTGCTGAAAAATAAAGTACAACTAATTAGCATTTAATGTAAAGGAGATAGTTGGGGGGTGCAGTCAAAAAGAACACTGAATAAGTAATAAACTTATAATTATGTGCCGACGTTTCGACTTACAGTGTAGGTCATCTTCAGGGCGATTTGGAGAGCGAAGTCGTTCAGTGTTCTTTTTGACTGCACCCCCAACTATCTCCTTTACATTAGATCATCCAGTCAACTATTTTCATCTCATAATTAGCATTTAGTTCATCTCTTGGAATGTGTATTCAGTTATTTAATAATGTTGGCAGTTACTTTCAAGTAACAGTATCACACTATCTCAAAATATGGCCCTATCTCACTATCTCATTGTCATGACAGAAAACTGTTGTAGTGTGAACGAGGCTTGAAATGTAAATGTAAAAACTTGAAAAGAAATTATATTGTATAATTTTATATTAATAATAGGAGCTGGAATTTTTCAATTATTATCTTATAATTGTAAAGGGCATAATTTAAAATAGCAGCTTAGTATATAATAACACCTAATAATGAAAATCGACAAAGTTAAAACGAGAGATAAAAATCGCTCTTTAAAAATAAAGTACTAATAAATAAAAACTAATTATCAGCTAGTTCGTCTCTAGTAATGTGTATTCAGTTCAAGTATGACACTATCTCATTGTGTGGTACTGTCTCATTATGTCATTAGCGTGATAGAAAATTGTTGTAGTGTGAACGAGGCTTGAAATGTAAATGTAATGACAAAAAGAAATAATATTGTATATTAATATTACTAGCAGCTGGAATTTTTCAATTATTATTTCATACTAGTTAAGGGCATAATTAATTTAAATTATCAGTTTTGTACAATAATAATAGGCAATCGTGAAAAGCGAGAGAGAAATGGCTGTTTAAAAATAAAGTACAGCTAATTAGCAGCTAGTTCATCTCTAGGAATGTGTATTCAGTTACTTAATAAAGGTAGCAGTTACTTTCAAGGAACAGTTCAAACATCGCCGGGAGAACCCTTTGATATTCAGTTCCTCCAACTTAAGAAGGGGACCTTTTGTTGGCATGGCTTTTCTTTTTCGACGTATATTGGCTTCAAAGGAAAACATAGTTGAAAAGCGGGACATCGCTAATTAGCAAGGAGCCTACTCATTAAGTCCCGGGAGGCGGTTCCTTCAATGCGACTCGTTCCTTAGTCTCGAATAGAACTTTATAAACCTAACTCATGAACTAAATCAAAGTAACTGGTATTAATTAATAATCAGATATGTGAAATATAACATTATTATCTCTCTATTGTATGAAAAATAAATCCGGCGTGTAATAAATTTATAAAATTGGAATGTTGTGCGGGTACTGTATCATAAAGCCCCGATCTCGAAAAAGATAATAGTAATTAGATAAGGTTATTGTAGTTATTACAAGGTTGTTTCTTGTTGAAACCAATTTCAACTTGAAAATTATTTCAACAACAAAGAACCTTATAATAAATCTTATCTGATTACAATAATCTTTTTCGAATTTCTTGATAAGGACATGTAATTTTATAAAACTAGTTAGAATTTTTTTACAACCCCTTTCTAAAACTAATTAGAATTTTTCTACAACCGCTTAATTGCAAATGGAACTCTGAAAAAGATCCGAAATGGACTGCCAGACTTTGAGCCAGAATTTCAATTTTGGAGATGAGCTCTATGCATGTATCCGGGAATAGTTTAACGTTCGTTGGATGCAATATATCACAGCCTTACCAAAACGATTCTGATTCAGAGTTTTAAAATAACGATAAAATTTCCGAGTATAACTTTTAATTCATGCGCAAGATATTACTTACTGTCATTAATTTCCCCCTGAATACTCAAGGTTTATTGTTGTCACCCTCATTATCCCATTTCTTAAAATATAACAATAGAATATGTAAAGAGATTTGGAAACCACAAAAGCAAGGAATTAATTGTTTTGAAAAGTCATTCATTTTGTTGAACGTGAAAATTTTCCATTGTTTCGTTTGAAAACAGTTACACTAATATAAATCCATTGTGGGAGGACCTAAAGCGATTTTTCCTCACATTTACTCTTGAAATTCCACGAAATAGTGTTGGAATTCCGATTTTATAATAAACGGACATTTTATTCTTTATCGAAGGGATAAATTAATTCAATTATACTAATTCTGGACTAAACACTCAAACGTAAGAACAATATTAAATTGATACCTCCATTCGTCATCCACAAGAACAAAATAAATGCAACCTAACACTGGCAAAAGAGGAAAGCTTTTCCAGGATCTCTACTCCTTGGCAAATCTAACGACATATCGTATGTCGGAAAATGTCTTTGTTCAGTCTCGTATTAAATTGAATGTCTACATAAATTGAGAAACCTGATAATATAACGAATGTAATAAATTGGATTCTGTCTTCCGAGAAATAATTTTATCCGACTGTGATTAATAATCTAAATGACGTATATAATTTAAACCCACATTTCAGTTAAAAATGAAAAATAATTATATAACTAATCTGGAAACATGTGCATAAGGAAATGTATTAATATATAATGAAGTTAATTGTACTTTAACTGAAAATAAAAAATTATTTTCTTTTTTTTAAACATGATGAAATTCTGTTATAATGAAATTAGTACCTGATCCTATAATTAGTAATTGTTAAGAACGGCATTATATTTGTTTATTTTTAATGTACTGTTTCCTAAATAATTTTACACACAATCAAATAATAAAAATAGAAAAAAAATCGTTATGAGTATAGAAATAATTAGAAGAATTTAAGAAAAACAGGAATTAAATAAAATATCCCGCTTTTCATGGACCTCAAAAAAACTTAAGTTGCATGGTATACAGAGAAATATTTTATGATCTTATTTATATACAAAAAATTGAGGAGACTTACTGGTTGTACTTACCTGGCAAATATTAATTAATAGTTTAATTTAACATATTTCAATTAAATATTTATTAAATACTCTCTCGAATTGCCAGGATCAATATTCTGAATCTATTCTTCGTAGGTTCCTCCGGGTTTCAAACGTTTCGTAAAATTGTTTGCTAACGTTTCGTTAGACAGATTAAGCTCTGAGGAAGCAAGGAGCATGTCTAGCAAAAAGTTGGTAAAGAATTTGAAGTCACGGAAAATATTTACTTTTAAATAATCTATTAAGATATAGTAAAAATCATAGAAGATTTTTTCTTGAAAACTATAAGCGACGTTACATCAAAAGGAAAATAATAAAAATACTCAGTTAAGTTTTAAAACTAGTTATGCGCAGAAGAAAATAAGAAGAAGGAAAAGTACAGAAAAATACTGAAAATTGTTAAGCCCTAATTCAGTTCGCGGTCAACAAGCGAAATAACAACATTTAAGGGGTAACAAAATCAATTTAGGCACTAAAATAAAATATAATGGGTTTCGAAAAGGGCTGAAGAAAAAAAAAATCATCTCTGGGGAAAATTAAATAAGAGCTATAAATTGAAGGAGCTACCTTGGAGACCGGAATCTTTCAAGAGTTTTGAGTTAGTTGAATGGAAGTTCTTTATTATATTCATTTCATTTAACATAAACAGAAACTCATGTATAATATTATTACTATTATTATTACATAATAATAATCTAGTATACCTAAGATATCTTAGGGAGCGGTGAAGTGCTATGCAAAAGATCCCATGTATGAATCTCGTTTTGACAGACAATTCATTATTATAGTAACAGCTACAAGTAAGAGCTATAAGTAGACTGTGGGATTTCCATACTAGGGCCTCACCAGTATCGTTAAGTACCCTTAGGTGTGAAAAAAAACCTGTAGGTTGAACATGATCTCTGACAAATCACCTCACTGCACAACCCTGATCCTAAGATAATAACTGTATAATCTTTACCACTGAACACAAGACCATTTAAGCGTTGTCTTTATCCTGTTTTTCATAGTTATTAATGATAGTGTGTCTAACGTTAAACTATGTAAAAAATTCTTACATCATAATAGTAGAAGCTCTAAGAAATTGTCTTTTTCAAATAAAACAACTACATGATTGGCAATATTTTGTACTGAAATAGAAAAGGATGATGCATCATTTGTTCCAAATATTCCAGTTTATGTGGAGCCTAAAACCGGCTGTGGCGTATAAAGTATTTAATTTAAGAGCCACGTATAAGAATCCAAAGGTGATCTGGAGGCCCTCCGGGGCTTACTCAGTCTCTAGGAACTGGAGTGTGGGAATAATATGGGGTTCAGCGTGATCTTGGACAGACGCCACACAGGGATATCTACCTGCACAACAGTTGTCTTAGTAACAGTATAGTTTTATCATCAAATAAACACCCTAAAATCAAAAGACCCTTCAAAGGTTGTAGATGGTACTGGTTTTTTAAATAATATCTTTCATGCTTTCAATATGGAAAGTATAAAATATTTACTATACTTTTTTTTTAAATATTTATAGGAACACGCCATTTTCTCAAAATGGTGATAATTTAATACAATAATTGATTGCATTTTAAAAATAAATACTTTCCAACAGATATAATCCAGAATTATTTACTTAAGAATATTTATTGCTTTATTCATTTAAATTCCGAAGTTGCCACTGTAGCTGTATCGCCAGGGTACCATATCCGCTGTGATACAATATTTTTTCAGTTCTTTCAATACCAGATTTCCTTTGGGATGGAAACTGTCCGGGTACAGGCCATTCCGAATTTTCTATGGGGTGAAGGAAACGTCATACCGCAAGAATGCTGGTCGCGTTATTTCTTTACCCTATCGTTGGTCAAGAAACAATACCTCCTCATGAGCGCTTCGTAATCCTTCATGGGGCGAAAAAGCATAGTCGATCTTCTCCTATTCCCAAACTGAATGGATCTTATAATTATTGAAATTTTCTTTTTTCATTGCAACGTCATTTGTTATTGAAATGAATTGAATAACCCAAGCGACGAAAGCTTTACAACTCCCAAATTGAATAATTTCACACTCTAATCGAGAAGTTAATGAACTTTTTGAATAGTTCCAGGATTCCTTTCATTCAAACAATAGGAGTTGAAGAAAGCAATCAATTTGTGGAATCGCTGATATAATAATATCACACAACGCGAGATTTGGTTTTCAATAATTTAAAATAGAAAAACAAATTAATAATAATATTCTCCTCCTTCTTGAATTACTCTACAGCCCATTAATGAGGCTTGGCCTCCTCGATACGTTTCCGCCAGTCTATTAATAATATAGGGTTTAAAAATCCTTCTCCAATGGTGGTCCTGAGCCTGAATGGTGTCGGATACATACTAGTTAAAGACCCCTATCCTAATTCTACCCGAAACGAAAATATTAGGGCTTGCACTGTAGCACCTTCTGATAAACCATAACAGCATAAAGTGACGTTTAATGAAACAAAAAAACAATTAATAGTTTTGCATTCTGTTAGCATAAATGGGCTTATTTTTTTCGTTTCGTTTTTTGTCACGGTAAATGCAGTTTTAGATCAAAAGCATAATATAAGCGATTTTCAGAACAAGCTTCTGATCTAACAGCAGGATTTAAAGACAAGAGTACAGATTTTCTTCCTAGTATACATTGAAATAAATAATAATAATTTTTTACCTTATATTATTGAAGATTTTAACACATATATGTTTTAAAAAATCCATCGGAGTAGTGAAGGTAGTGTGCTGAGTTGCAGTGCTGAAAGTTTCGGGTTTAAATCCAGATGGCAGATAAATTATTTATTCTCCATCAGTCATGGTTTCATAGAGCATCCTGTGGGACGGATACTACTGAGGCTCACACAGCCTCTATAAAGTGGGTACCGTGATTTAAGGTCTTATGTGATCTCGGATAAATACCCTTCACGACTGTTGTGCTGGTAGTACAGTCTCTACCATGTAATGAACACAAGACCCTTTATGGGTTTAGTGATACAGTTTTTTTGTTTTGTTTCCTCCATATTCAGTACTTTAAATTTTGCTACTAATTTTCAATACTTAATAATTACATATAAGCTCCTGATTTCTATCTTTTGTAACTTAAATATTATATGAAAGATTAAATTCAAATTATATTTTATAAATTATTAAATTTGAAATTTTATTTATTAATTGCGTACAATTTTTAAGAAATCTATCATATATAAAAAGAAGATTTAAATTAATGTTAATAAAGTTGTAAATTTCATTGAATAATAAAATAAAATAAAATTAATATTATTAGAGATTAAAATGAATCAATTCTATCTAATAAATAAAAGTGGTAATTTTAGTTTTGTAATAATCAAGGCAAATTAGTTAATATTTGTTAATTAACAAATCTCTGAAGCTTCTGAAAAGAAGAAACTCTCATAACCTATTAGAGATGGGTTATTTGTGTCATTATATTCAAATTGTAAATATCAATAAATAATACTTTTTTAAATATACCTTTTTTAAACCTAATTTATTGGCACATTTTTCATATTTTTTGTAGAGATCTTCCTATTATTATAAATATTATAATTCGGAAGAAACAACAAACAGGCTTAAAAAGACACAATGACATACATCTCTACACAATCTAGATCTCTTTAAAATAATACAATTCGAAATGGCAATTATTTAAATAATATTAATAATAATTTAATATTATAATAGTAAAATAGTATTATAACAGCTTTGGATGATAGGAATCGTGGTGAACTAGCTTCACAAGAACTGGGGAGAAAGCCTGTTCCAGAGATGACCCCAGCAGATACTGTCTGAGTCACCCGTGTACAGAACTTGGGACTTATGCTTTTCTCGTGTCATACCAACTTCTCTCAACTTGCTAAATACATTTTGGTTATTAGCGGCTATCTCCCGCTGGGAGGATACGTCTCTGTCTGCGGATAAATGGCAGAATTATATCCCCCAGAAATGGAGAATGCCTAGGAACGAAGTTTAAGGTTTAGCTCTATTTGCAAACAGAAAGAGAGGCTTGGAGATTGTCAGAACAATCGTTATAATCTCTACCGTGTAATCTGAACTGTCAAGTACATCATATATCTGATGTATCTAATATAGCAAAGAGATTTCCCTGTATGAATACGTCTCTTATAAATTTAGTGCGTGCTGGATAGCTGAATTCAATGTACCCATTGTATCGATCCTGTGGGATTTGGAGAAACCACCGGGATTTGGACCACCCAATCTGTGTAAAATGGATATCCTTAATTCGAAGAAAAACCTAACAATCGATGGTAATTCTACCAAATCGCAACAGTTAGCTAGGAAGCAACATCACCCCTTGTTTGTACTCAATCCAATTCCATTCATGGGCTATTGGTAAAGTTTTTTTTTTAATCCATTAGATATATGAAATTGACTTGACGAATTTAATTTATCAATAAAATTCCTATTATTTATCAACTAAACATTTCAATCATCATATCGTATTGCAGTTACCAAGGCCAAAGTTTCAACTTTATTTCCTTGTGCATATTTCCTCTATTATGATTTGTGGGGGCCTAATTAGCTTAACAATAATAACGTGTTTCATTATCATTTAGATTCATTTTTCCTTTGCCATGTATACTACATGTATACACAACGTGTCTATACATGCAATATATGCACTGTAAAACAGCAGTTAACTATTTTTTTCTTTCAAATCCAATTTATTTTTCGTTTTTTTGCAAAAGTATTAACTAAAATAAAACATTATGACATAATATTAATCCAATGTCTATAAAAGCCATATGTTTAATACGTTGCGTTAAGGGAAAAAAAAACTTTGGCTCCATACTAAATAAGTTAAATGCGGAAATCTCAAAATCTTTTATGAAAAAGAATTATGAACAATGCTATTTTTGTAATTGTTGAAAATTTAAGAAATTTAGGTAAAACACCTACATGCTAAATTGAATTGAAATATAATGGGAAATACATAACAATTATGCATCAATAATTAAATATTCCGATCAATACATAAGGTGCTTAAAAATTACAATGGCTTAAAACTATTCTTCTAAAACATTGAGAATGGTTAATATCCAATAAATAATAAAGAATATCTAAAGGTAGCTTCATGGCCAGTATTCCAAAATTCCGAGAGAATTTAGTATACCTACTGTCAGCTATGTATCGCTATGTATGTATGTATATACAGCTATGTATGTTTTGCCAGCTACTAATATAGGGATGTTAACCATTATCTCTGCTAAGGCCCTGAAGAGTATTTAAAGGAGACGAGGATTATTATTTAGGAACTAGGAACTGGGCTGGGAGAACTTCCTTTACAAAGGCGTCCAATAAACTCGGAGGAAGAGAAGCATTTAAAATTAATGAGAATATTCACAATGGAGTGGTGACAAAGGGGAGTAGGGTCCAGTCGGACGACAAATATTCCAAAGGTAATTGTTGTTTCATAACTAATTAGCACTGCAAAAATGGAAATGTTCTTGGTATTAGGACTAACAAGGCATCGTTAGTGACTAAATTCTTTAATATTTTCGTTATAAAATGTGCTGATCCGAAAAAGAAATGCGAAAAAATGACGTGTTTGCGGTTTTAAGTTAATTAATATAAAATAAAAAATTGCATTGTAGAGAGCGGGATAGCTCAGTGAACATCCTGAAAGTTTCGGGTTTAAATCGAGACGGCAGATAAACTATTTATTCTGCAAACAGCCATGGTTTAGATCGTGTCGAGCTGATGACACTCCTGAGGCTCACCCAGTCTCGATAAAGTGGGTTCCCTTGATTGGGGAAATCTGCGGTTGAGCGTGATCTCGGTTAAATAATATCGCTGTACAACCGTTGTCCTTAAATAGTATAGTATCGACCATTTACTAAACCAATTTTCCGGTGGTACTGGTACATGTTTTTTGCTTATTAAATGAATAAAACCGTTGAAGATTGTTTGATTCGTCATGAGGTGAGTTGATACCAACGGTGTAGCACTATATTTTTACAAGATGTGCTAACTAACAATTTCTGAAATTCAATGAAGCATTCTGTGCTTAAGATCCCAGTGGACAGAAAGTAAAAAAGTAAGTTTAATACAAAATATATATTTTCGAGGTTCAAGTCTGGCTGTTGCGCTGTTGATTAATTGTATAACTCAAAAGAAAAACCTATACCAGTACAAACCATGAAGGTTCTTGGGTTCAGTAAGTGGTAGGAACTGTACAGTACCTTAGACAATAGTTGTGCAGCGAGGTGATTTGTCGTAGATTACGACCAGGTAGATTGCCCCACCTTTTAGAGGCTGTATGAGCCCCAGGAGGATCCTAGATCCTATATGATCCATCTCCGGCCGCGGACAGATTAAAAGTCTGCCGGCGAGCGGGATTTGAATCCAGGGTCTTCAGACTTCTACAACACTTCTACAATTGTCCAAGAAACCGAAAAGTACCTAACATGCACTGAAACCAACACCCTCATTGTGTTGTAGTGGTACATGATTTTCAATAATAAATAAGCTCCATATGAATAAAACTAGAAGAGAATTCGGTTCAACAACAGGTAAGTTCACGCCAACAGTATTTTACAACATTACAAAATTCTACAATTAATGAAGCCACTGTGGTCAAGAAAGATGCCTAATGGCGTGTCAGATAATAAAATATTAAATTTAATGGAAAATAAATTTTCTTTTACAGCCAGGCTCAAACATTAACCGAGTTGGGGTAACTCGGTTAGTGATTATGGATGTAGTGGTTAGTAGTTAGCCCTTGTCTTTTTTAAAAGGAAGTAAAAAATCCTTGATACCGCCGTTCTACGTAAGGAACGTACAATGCAGTATCCCAAGCCTGTTACGTGTCTGGTATTCTTTTGAGCTACTCTAATTACACTTGAATAAGTAAAACTACGACTCTCACTGTAGCATCAACCGATCAGGCATAGTACCACAATGTGAAGTTAAATATATAAACAACATTCCTGAATAACAATGAACATTTACAGAGTCTGACTGTAGGCCTGTTCCAAGTAGCAAACATTTAAAGATCCAGCGCCTTGCTTCAGGGCTGAGAATATTGTTTAGTTATATAATTAGAGAGTGACATTAATTAATTCGAATGCTATAGTAAAAATAATTAACAACATACTATAATATCATTTCAAAAGAAATAATTCGAATAAACGATAACAAATTAAATTCGAAATCTATTAAGAAACAACTTTATTGTTTTAAAGAAGATTATTTTTAAATATTTATTCTAATTAGTATTGTGGAAGTTGTAAGTTAACAATAAAAGGGAGCGGTAAACTAAGTTAGATTAAGACTTAGAGAGCAATGTAACAAAGTCAGTTTAACTTCTGTCCAAAACTTAATCGGATCCTATTTGATGCAGGAACAAAGAGTTTGCGGTTTAGGTAACTTCGGATTTGTGCAAATCAAAAAATAAATAAAAATAAAATCACAATTTCTATTTGTAAATGTAATACAGAAAACATTTAAATCATAATGCGGTGTAACTAGAAACGTAGTTCCAGATTTGGAATCAGATAATAAAAAAAACACTGGTTTAGTTGGGGAGGCCAGTTAGATGATCTAGTAGGATTATGAGGGAAAAATGAAGCTGTAAATATATATAAGTTATATACAGGGTGTCCCGAATTTAAATGGCAAAACTTCAGGAACTTATAGGGGACCGAAATACTAAGACAAAAAGTCCTTTAGAGATTTGCTCGTTTTTGCTTAGTTTTAGAGAAAATCGCAAAAAAAGAAACAAAACAAGTTTTCATTTTTATATGAGTTGAAAATGGTTGACTGGATGATCTTATGTAAAGGAGATGGTTGGGGGGTGCAGTCAATAAGAACACCGAATAAGTGAAATACTTATATTATGTGCCGACGTTTCGACCTACAGTGTAGGTCATCTTCAGGGCTAACAGAGAAACAAACAGAACAAAAATGTAAAAACATCACTAGTATTGTTACATCACTAGTATTGTCACTAGTATTGTTACTGTACAACTTGATGTTTTTACATTTTTGTTCTGTTTGTTTCTCTGTTAGCCCTGAAGATGACCTACACTGTAGGTCGAAACGTCGGCACATAATATAAGTATTTCACTTATTCGGTGTTCTTATTGACTGCACCCCCCAACCATCTCCTTTACACATTTCATTTTTATACTTATTTATTTACATTTATATTTATGTTATGTTCTTTTTAATGTAAATATTGCTCAAAATGTTGTCCTCTTGCACCAATGCAAGCATTACCTCTAGCACTCACTTGATAAATTGCAGCTAAACATTGTTCTGATGATATTTGGTGCACTGCATCTATGATTCGGTCTCTTAATTGCTCTCTTGAGTTGATTGACACCGAATAAACTTTCTGCTTCAAGGTTCTCCATACGAAGAAATACATGTGTGTCATATCAGGTGATCTGGGTGGCCAAGCTACTACTCCTCCACGTCCTATCCATCGTTGTGGATAATTTATATTCAGCCAAGCTCGAGCAACTCTGCTAAAATGAGCTGGACATCCATCGAGTTGGAACCACATTTCAATCTGCTGTTGTAAGGGAATGTCATCTAAATAATTAGAAAAGTCGTTCTCCAAAAAATGTGTAAATGTGATACCATTCAATCTTCCAGGTAAAAAATATGGTCCCACCAGTAATCCGTTCCAAATACCAAGCCTATTCTCTCTAATAGCTCTGGGATTTTCAAGAGCCCATAGATGATAATTTCTTTGATTAACAATTCCTCCTCTTGTAAAGGTAGCTTTATCGGTCCATATAATTTTTAATGGAAATAAATTATCATCGCGAATTTTTTCAAGAAACCAATTACTAAAATTCAATCTCTTGACATAATCTTGAGGTAATAAATTCTGAACTTTTTGAAGATGGTATGGATAGCGATTATCACATTTCAAAGTTCGCCATATTGCTTGCCGCGATATTGCTAATGCAGCAGATGCTCTTCGGATGATAGTCTCAGGATAATTATCGAAGTGGCGTTGGACACAATTTCTTATAGTCTGCTCTTACTGCTGCCTGGAATTGGTCGCTTTCATTACGTATTAAGAATGACCCAGTCTCTCGTAGTCTATTAAAAGTTAACGAAAAGACTCGTCGATTAGGCACTTCTATTTGGAAATCGGCGCGCATACTCCCGCACCGCTTCTAAAGCATTACCGTTACAGAAACCATACACAAAATCATATCAGCGTATTCAACATTAGAATATGTATGCTGATGCTATTCACACAAAAATATCTGAGTAACTGGCTGAAGACTGATTTAGGAATTATAATCCTAGAAGGAAGCCAAAATGTAAACAAATAAAAGAATGTAAAGGATAACATTAAGTGTTTACATATCTCACTGCCTAGCCTGACGAACTTTGAAAGGTGATAATCGCTACCTGTAACATTTTTGTTTTGTTCCTTTTTTTGCGATTTTCTCTAAAACTATGCAAAAACGAGCAAATCTCTAAAGGACTTTTTGTCTTAGTTTTTCGGTCCCCTATAAGTTCCTGAAGTTTTGCCATTTAAATTCGGGACACCCTGTATAACTATAAGTTATTATACAAAAAAAAATCGAGTCAGAAAGTAAATTAAAGAATATTTTCTAATTATAATAATATAATAAGGCTTGGAGAACAAGAAGAGTCGATTTCGATACCACCAATCTGTGCAAAAATAAATCTTGCTGGATCATTTTTAACACGATCCTCCCAACTACGCCTTGGTCTGCCCCTCGGACATTTACCAATAGATTCAAAGCCTATTAAATTATTAGGAATTCGTTCGTTACTCATATCGACAACTTTACAAGTCTATCTCAGCCTTTGCGACGTTGTTAGCGTTTGCGAAGTTTAATTATATTAACCGGATTCATGACCTGCAATTCCGCGAGATGTAATCACCTAAATTCTCTATTGGGTCTCATCCTGTTTCGGACGGAATATCCTACGAATACTTTATTTCAAATATCGGATATATAAATATCATAATATAAGACATTGTTTATTTTACAAAGTTAACAGAACATTGTCTAATATGTTTTATTATATTTTCTAAAAAAATTATTTTAGGTAGAATAACCACAATTCACGCTACATTAAAGATTCAGTATTCAAAGACAAACAAATTTTATCACAAATGTTTAATGGCAAAGAATCAGCGATTGACGAGATCCAAAATTTATTTAGAACCCTGAAAAAAGGGTAGCTTAAATCGGGATGCGAGAATCCTATGAAATCATCCGGATTTTCCAGTGGAATTATCCTTTGAGAGAAATTCAAAATTGGCGTTTCCCATCCAAACGGAAATACACCTTTGACAAGTTTTTCACTGGCTTTTTTTAACTTCGACTTAAAATAAATAAAAAATACCCAAACACTTGTGATCTGTTGGTTATTTATTTAGCGTTATTTTATCTTGCTAGACCTGATCGGACAATGCTACGTTAAGAGTCCTAAATATAGCTCATACAGATTGGAATAGGGATCTTTAACGAGCACCTGACAACGCACAGGCTCAGGATCCTATTTTATTAAAGATTATAAATGGTTTAAACAAAAGGTTTTGTAAATTCATATAAACAATTTAATCAATATCGTAATTGTCATAAGACGCTAATGACCATAGATGTTGTGCGTCTATAAGCAATAAAACCTAACCAAACCTCGTAATTGTCATTTTTGAGAAAATAGTCGAGAAGTTAATATAAGGTTACACTTAGGTTGAGTCAATTCTGGCGAAAAAGATACTGTGTAATACCAGGCATATGCCTAACTTGCGTAACTCCAGATACGTTCAACATTCCGTTTTGGAGCTATACATACATAATTATACGCACATAAAGATTTATTGAGACTTCATTAGACCTGCTATATGTTTTTAAGTTGCTAGTTATCTATTAATATATAACTACATTTTGCTGTAAAAAATTAATTTTATTTTTTCAAAAATGGATTCAATAGCTAACAGGAATGATCCAACCAAAAAATAACTACCAAATACTTTGAAGTATAAATAATACCTCGCTAATAAAACATCTTAGAGAGCCATTGTAAGTTTTAAAGAACGTCAGTGTTGCAAAGCGGCCATAAATTAATGATGGCTTAACAGATACAAGTTACTAATTTGTGGTCTTATCTTTTGGTCTATAAAACCAGTAGCTAGCTGAACGTTTAGAAATTTTGAGAAATCTGCCATATAACAATTTTGCATGAATATATATTAATTTTTATTTATATAATAAAATTAATTCTGTAGAACTAATTAATTATTTATTAAGTTCCCAAAACCTATTATAATTTCTGTAGTAATATGTTTCTGTTTTCGGTAAGCAATAACAATATGAGATAATGGCAGGTTTATGATTTTCAAAGGGGTTTATTCCCATAATAAGATCGTAGGATATAAAATAAAAATGCTATTGTGTTTCGTTTTTTATTCAATAAATGACTTCATCGCCTAGATTAAGTAGGATATCTTTCTTTATTTGCTATTTCATCACTGCATTTGACCTTTTGAGATTACAGTAGCAAGAAGAAAAATCTTATTTTCTAAACAGGATTTAATTTATATCAAAGAACAACGGAAAAGACTGTTTAGAAAACTATATATAAAAAGTTAAATTATTCATTAAACGTATAAAAAAAAAAATACGCCCAGATGGATAAAGTTCCCCTCAATCCTATGATGTTTATTTTCGTCCTAAATAAAAAAAAAATTAATTTGGCACAGTACTTTAAACGACAATAAAGGCAAGAAAATTGTCTAAATTTATTATAAAAGAAAACGAGGAATACATAATTAAAAAGTAAAAATTAATTATATTTCCCAGAATTTCTAACGATGCACTGAACCCCAAACTCTTCATGGGTTGTATTTAATGATAATTATTTTTAAAAACCTGAACTGCTACAACTCAGGTTCTTGGGTTCTAGTACGTAATAGAGACTGTACAGTTTTTGGACAATGGCAGGGAGGTGATTTGGCCTAGATCACACTCAACCGCCAGATTTTCTCCTCCCATTTATAGAGGCTGGGTGAGCCCCAGGAGGGTCATAGAATCCATAAAATCGAAACTCAAAACAATTCATTCGTCGATACCATGAATACAAATGTATGTTTGGTAGATGGAATATAAAAAAATCGGCATATTTCCTTATCAGAGTGAAAAGTGAAATGAAAATTGATGATTTTTTATGTTCAGCTGGTATAAGTCCATATGGATCTAAAAAAAATGTTTATTCTTTTAAATAATTTAATGGTTATTATTTCATGATAAAATTTCAATGGTGTCTTTGGTCAAAACATCAATCTTTGCTAATTGCTAAATGATAAAAATGGACTTATACCACATTCAAAAATAATAGCTCAAATAATTAATGCAAACATTTTTTACGATCACGTTTGGAAAAAACAAAGTTCATATCTTTCCTTCAATAAAATCTGAAAAATAAAAGTTCGGCGGGAAAAAGCATCGATATCATTTAACAAGCCCAAGCAAACAACAAAATTAATCAGCATAATTTCTTTTTCTCTTGCATCCTAAGGTCTGTTTGGAACGAAAGCTGGAACGCCTTTTCAATATTTTTGAGTTTATATATTATGTAGAATCGATATGAAGATTCATTTGAAATCGGAGGCTCATTCAGTGACTACTTCTTGCATGTAAATTTTACTTCAGCACTTTAGCATAAATAAGATCTTAAAAAAAAAAAAGTGGAATCCTAGCCGCAATATCATTTATGCCCATTATATTCTCTATCCTTCTATTATGGTATATAAAAAGTTTTAAGTGAAGTAATATTCCAACGGCGTTATCTAACAATCAAGAAACTTCATTTTGCTAAGTATCTAACTCGATCAATTAAAATGTAAATATTTTTAAAAATTGACAAATCAAAAGGCCACTCTTCCTGACTTCTTTAAGCAGTCACTCAAGATATAGTACTGTTTTGAATATAAATGGAAAATATGGAATGCATCTATTTAAAAAATAAAACAAGCTACAATCTTATTCCAATATTTCCATATTAGAACTATTACTTCATTATAGAGAGTGAAGTAATTTTTATTATTATTCTTTTATTTTACACTTGTTCCTGCCCAGTTTTGCATCCAATAAACTTGATCTCAGTGTTTGTTTTTTACCTTGATTTGGGAATTATGAAGTATTTGTAATGATCAAAAGATTTTTTTTAATCTTCTCCACGGAAGTTCGGATAACTGGGAATAGGAAAAAAAAGGAATAGATGGATTTTTTGTTCATGGGTGGAATGTTGTGTGTTTTGTGAATATGTGATTTATAATTTTTTTATATATGTGTATAATAAATATTTATATATATATATATATATATATATATATATATATGCATGTTTCTTATAAATATATAATGTACGTCGTTCTTATATATTCACACAATTATATAAGTAAAATTATGTTTATATTTTTTATAAAATATTAACTTTATTATCTATTAAAAAGACCTAAAATAAATAAAATCTTTATTTTTATAAAGAAACTCAATATCCCAAGGCAAATACAAAGTGGGATTTATATTTTAATAGGCTCATTAGGGGGGGGGTATAAAATAAGGACTAAAGTAAATTCGAATTTCTGGAATAAATTCTACGCAGTTACTAAGCTTTAAGTGAACAGTTTATAATTTGTAAAATGGGTGTTGGTGGACAGGAGTTACTCGCTAGTTAAAGTATAGATTAAATAAATACCTTAAAATGTTTAATGTTGGGAAAAATATTACTAAAACATTAAGGACTTTCTTATTCTATAATGAAAGAGAAACAGAAAGGCACACGGTAGGTTCGCAATGAAGCCAGGAGGTTGGAGAAGGTAGAAGCCTATACATATTAAGCCAAGAAGTCAATTAGTTAATGGCACGCAATTGCCTTCTGCTGTGTGCACAGTACCTTAGTTGTTCGGCAGTCCAAATCAGGGCGCTCTGGGATCTCAACGGTCTGTTCTAATAAGTAAATCCTTTACAGCAAACAAAATTAAAGTAATTAGATTGATAAAAGTTTCTCCTGATTCTACTTCTGGAGGATTCGGGATTCAAGATCAGCTACTAGTATCAGTTACTATTATGCCCAAGATCGCGAGTTCATAAAAAATCCTTGGTTATTCCGTCCTTTGGAAGAGACGTACTAAGGGGTTCCCAAGCCTGTGCAGGTAAGGAAATGATAACAGATACCTATCCTAATTATACCTGGATAGAGAAAATTTAGAGCTCCCACTGTAGCATTGTCCGAATACCATAGCAGTATAAAGTGGCATTAAATGAATAAACAAACCTGAACTGTTGTTTTCAAGAACAGCTCAATAATACAAAAGTAATAGTTTAAAGAACGAAAAATATATAAAATGATCATTATGAGAAAAAGTTTTCAAGCAGTTAAAATTCTTAGAAAATACAGTTTAAAACTTCAACTGGACATCGTGCATCAAAAATTAGAATGAGAAAAATTGATTCTATGACACCTTAAACATATAGGTTCATATAAACAAAATTTTATATTAATAAATAAATAGCATGATTTATTAGCTTGTTTGAGATTTATGAGCTTGTTTAAATTATAATGTTATTTATTTTTCAAAACTTATCTGATATAATTATATAGGTTTTGTATGACCATGTGTATTGGTTATAAGGATTGCACTTTAATAATTGAAAAATATTTGTTGAGAGCTTTTAAGTATTTATGAAAAAAAACCTGCACCACTACAACCCATCAAAAGTCTTTGTCTCAGTACATGGTGGATACTTTACCGCTTATAGGACAGAGGTTGAGCAGGAAGGTTGTTTTTTCGAGATTACTCTCAACTGCCAGGTTTTGCACTTATTAAGAGTATCCACTTGAACCCGATACCTTCAATTTAGCAACTAAGTGCTTAACAAACTGAGCTACCCCACTCCAAGTTAAAATATATTCTAATACCAATACTTAATTGAATACATTAATTTAAAGTACAGTTTTATTACGAATAACATGCCCAGCAATTTGAAATTAAATTTCTATTTTATTTTAGATGACTTACTCATCACATCTACATATTACAAAATCATATTTTTGATCTATTTATGATGCTAAATATTTATGTGGTCATTAATTGTTTCAAAATGGCGGCATATCGAATATTTCATACGCCCATTTATCAGAGATTTATAAGTGATTGTGGAGGCATATGTATTTTAATATCATTATACCAAAAATATTAACCAAACATAATTAAAATATTTATTAAAATATGTGTATGTTATGTGTGTGTGATTCCATTATATAATTACAGTCTCCTTGGAAGTGAGATTAGTCCTTGGATTGAGTACCAGGTTCGGACTGTTGAGGTGAGATGTGCTGCATCTGATGTGCGTTATTTCTATTTGATCTTCTGACGGATTGTATTTTGTTAAAACGTTTTAGTGCTTGTAAGGCCAGTTGTACCATCATTTTCTAGGCTGCCTTATCTATTGTTTTAGCTTTTAAGACATGCCAAATTACTCAGACAATGAAATTTCCAGAAATTGTCTGGTTATCTAGACATTCTCCAAATCTTCCAGAAACTCAAACATGAAAGATGACTTCATAGTAGACATATAAGTGGACATATATAAGCCTCCTTCGGCATTCTTGAAGAGTTTGTATCTTATTGAAACACGAAAAAGAACATAATTATGAATGCTAATTTTACATTGGCCCAGATAATGGAATGGTTTAATTATTTTTTTTGTCTATTTTTTAATTTATTTTACCCGTGTTATAAATGATTTACGTCCTTTATATCAGTGAAATTCCACAAATATTTTGATCAAAGAGTTGAATGAGGAATGAAATAATTGCAATAATAAAATAATTGGAATTGAAAATCCTCCCTAGTTTCCTTACCCAACAAAGAGATTCCATTTCAAGATCTGAGGGTTTTTTGACCGGCCAACTGCTCACATAGGAGGTCAAGAGGGTCGCCCTTAAGCCCTAACGCCTGGTTTTTCCTAACCCAGTGAAATCTCAGTTTTCAAACGAGGCTTAGTGTGCCCTAGGATTTGAATCACGGCCTGTACAATAAAAAAATAAAGTTTCTAAACTTGAAAAAGGCTCTATGGTATCTATCAGCCTACCCCAATCGTAAGTAGGAGAAGTAGTTTAGAAATCTGTCTTGTTACATTAAATTAAATTGTTATATTATATTAAAAACACATCATAACAATTATTTCATAATATTCGCCCACCCGAGGCAGTGAATAATTTTCTTAGTATTATTAATATGCCCATTACTGAACAAATTCGTATTTATGTGCATCCCAATTGGAAAAAAAACTTAGAAAAAAAAATAGAAAAACATTTCCTAGTGAAAATTTTATGAATTTTATTTAGTTAATTACATAATGAAAAATAATTTCAGACTGTACAATTAAAGTAATTGATGTTCAAATTTAATTTACATTAACAAGCAGTTTATGAATATACCATTTGTGGTTAGATGGGAATAACTTTAATACAATAATACAAATATATATATATATATATTTATATATATATATGTACTTAATTTAAAGTTTATTGATAATTCAAATGCAATTTAAAACGAATAATGGTTTGCACTAATGCGGTAATTTAATCATATATATATAAATTATAGTTACTGAAACAAACTAGAACATTTTCCAAATTTTCGAAAATTTTATCTCAGCACAAGTAATAACATAATAAATCGATTTATTAGAAAGTAAATATATATTAATGATCTAAATTCAAAAAAGTAATATAAAATTAATTAATACAATGGCATAGTGTTATTGGGGGAAAATTTAGTTTTAAGAATATTACTAAGAAACAATAATAACAAAAATAATATCGCAAAGACATTGGCATTTCCATAAAAGACTAAAGTCTATAAAATCAGTAAAGCAAGGGAGTGGCTGAAGGCACAAGTTGGGATTTGGGCAGGTTCCAGAGTTCGCTGAACCGGTCTTACAGCTCTACATCAAATATATTTTATTTACCACATATTATATATTATTTAAACATTAGTATACATAAAAAATGTATTTCTTATTTAATGTCTAATGACTTAAAAAAGGATTTATGAAAATAAAAACTGTTTAACATCAATTAAAGTGACAATCCTGCGCAATGTATTCTACCTTACGATTTCAGGAGAGCAATGGTAATGTATAATATATCAATTTTAAATATAAAACTAGTTTTTAATTTTTATTTAAATCCGAAGTCAACATGAAGATTAAAAATTTCAATAAAATGTGTGCTGAAAATTTTGAAAAAATTATGTATTCGAAATTTTATAGAAGTAGGAAATCAGAGAGCATTATGTAGGGATGAATTCCTATGATACAACATATAGTGTACGTGTACATTACTATTGTATTATTTACAGCCGTACCAAAAAAAGTAAAAAAATTGAAAAAACGTATATTTTAATAGTTAAAAATATATCTGAGATGACGAATTCCATATATTTCATAATTAATTGTTAAATATGGTTTCCATTATTCAATAAAAGACAAGGTAACAGTAAAACATGGAGTGGGAGGGGCAGAGGGCGTAGGTTATAGGACCTCAAGTGAGGGGGCGTCAACCCTACATCCAAATATCTTGAAATTTGAATAAATATTGTTTAAACATACTCAATTAATAATAAAGAATACTTTGGTGCATGTGGTGCAGGATGCAGCACAATATAAAAGGGATTGATTCTTGTGCGCATGTTCCTAAGTCATTATCTATTCTCTATTCATTTACCTATCATCCACTCCGTACAATCCAAGTCTTGAGTAAGTGGAGAAAGAAAAGTCGTTAAGTAATAATGGTTTTTGAGAAGACTAAGTTTACTTATGATATTTGGATATTTTTACATTAAAATAAATATATATGAATGAAGACATAAATAATTTGTTTAGGTATTAATTATGAGCAATGACGACGATGCAAGAGGCTGATGGGCGTATTGTTGATGACGAACTCACCTTCCCTGCCGAACTTCCTCTTCTTCTTGCCGGTAGTGGAAGAGGAGGCCGTCTTAGAGGCCTTCTCCTTGTTCTTCCACCGGATGAGCATCCCGGTCCTGCCGCAGGGGCCCGACTGGCTCGATACCCCGTACCGACGGCGGAGCTATCTGTCCGCGTCAACCTCAAACGCCTCCCGCCCACGTTTGATTCCCTGAGTCCGACCTTAGCAAGGTAGATAATCCTTTATGATGGAACAAAATAGTTAAGTTGGAACAGTGGGCTGATCAGGAAAACTCCCACTCTCTGTCATTAGTTTATCATAATATCAGAACTTATAAACATAATGAATGTGTACATACTACTTCTTTTATTAAAAATTTTCGAATTCTATGCTGAATTCAGGTTTCTTGATATTTAAACGTTGTAATTACCAATGTAAGATGGTAATTTTATTTATAGTGTTATCATAGTTTAACAATTTTTCATTAACTCTGAAAAATTTGTAATCGTTTCTTCCCTAATCTAGCTTGCTTCGATTCCAAGTTATTACTCGTAAAAAAAATAGTCGAATTGGTCATGTTGAATTTTGTCCAATTCGACTATTTCTTTTCGTCCTGCACCTGATTTATTTTTACGCATAGTTTTTTTGTAACAATGAAATCGCTTTTCTCGATCTGATACTTGTTGAATTAGTTTAAATTTTACTTTTTTTTTTCTTTCAGAAGTTAGTTTTTTAAGAAAAGCGATGAAATATGTTCATAAGGATCATATTGACACAAAAATATTATAAATATATTTTTAATGGATGACTGGTGAGAGAAAACAGTTCAAGATATCAATAAGCACTGTTAGAAATGAATCACCCACATGTGAATATAATGACCATCTATAAATATAAACATTTGCATATGTATAACGTTTTAATAGAAAATACATAATACAAACATTCCTCGACTGCAGTTTGGATCCAATATAGACAGGTCATATAGATATAGTATATCTATAGGGACTCAATAGAAATATTGATTAATTTTATTATTTCATTTTATTTATTTTATATGATGATACAATATTGTAAAAATTACAACTATAATTTATTTTAAAGTATTTCAAATCGGTGAAATGATGTTTGGGAGCCTTTTCTGATGCAGATAAAAGGTTTTTCGAGTTGCTTCAAAGGTTTTGGAGGGGTTTATGGTTTTTAATAAACTCATATAGGCAATAATGCCGTCTCAATGAGACGCTGTAGACTTTGATATGTATTCACAGCGTAGACATATCAATGAAGAAGTCGTTACAGAGTTTATTTGAGTTTTATCTCATCATATATCTAACCAGGGAAAGGGAAAAGGATTCCCTTCGCAGGGAGTGTTTTATTTACTAGCAGGAAATATATATTTATTTATAATTTATTATTTATTAATACTACCCGCCCACAATAAAGTTGTCACAATATAAATAAGTTAAATTTAATAAACTTATTATTGAAATAACCGAAAGAGACACGGAGTAGGGTATACTTTACCTCAATACTGACAAGCATTGCGTATTGAATCTAACAACGCAAGCAGCCTGACGCACCTAATGGTTTTATTTTATGGATTACGAAGGAAACAAAAGGATGATTAAAGTTAAAACCACTAAGCGATTAAAGTTAAAAATAGAACGTACTCAATACGCATTTCCGTTATGGATAATAACACACTAGCAATATTAGATATATGCACTTTACGTAATTATATTCAACGAACCGAACCAAAAATAATCATCCAATTGTCATACACATTATCCACTACTTACGAAACTCTTGATATTTGGAAACATAAATACCTAGTGTTAGAAAATAAGCTGTTGCTTAGAATATTCGGTTGAGACAGGCTTGTAAAGTTTTGGCCTCAGTAAGGAACTAATTGCGAAACATTTAATAAGTGCTGAGCCGACTAGTAAACCACCTAGGGGTACACCGAGACGGAATCATTGAGTTAGGAGTGATCTAGCGGGTTTGGATTTGGGTTTGGGTAGTGGATGTGGACGGAGGTCTGAGATCAGAGATTGGTGGTTTAGGCATTGGGCCTTCCGATTCGCTAATAAGTTTTATTCTTATTATCATAATAACTATAAAAATCCAATTAGCAACTTATGCATAATTATTTTTAAAAACTGTTAAAGGAAACAAACGTAGCAACAATTGTTGAAAATGTTAGTTAGAAATAAATTGTATAATTTTCAGATATTCATTTTTTCTTCGACAAAACAAATTAATTTTACTATACATAAAAATAATAGGCATCAAATTTTTGTATAAATCTCCACAGTAGTTCACGCAAGTAGAAAGCTTCTTGAACTGTTTATAATCGTTTAAGAGTTATAATCACTTTCAAGTACAAAGAATCTTACTTAACTAAAGTTTACCAAAAATATACCAGCGGAATCTGGGGCCCTGTTATTTTAGTAGTGCTTACTTTGTCATACAGTTGATATGCTGTGTTTAACCTTTGTGTGAAGACAGTGGCAGATCCAGAAGAACATTTTGAGACAGTAAAGATCTATACGTAAGTAAATAGATTACTACTCTGTGTCGAACTGTCAATATCGATAGATCGATATAGGAGAGTATGTTGTGGAAGATATACTTGCAGAGGTTAGAAGACTGTTCATATGTTATTATCTCTTAATATTCTTAGGGGTTTAATTACTTGTAATTTAATTATTCTTTAACAGGTATGTTTACTAATTATATTATGGTTATATTGTGTTATATTGTATATAGTTGTATACTCTATGTGAGTGTATTAATGTCTTGTTAATTCTTTTACAGAATAATAAAATCTGTTTTAACCCCACGTTGAGTTAAACTGAAACTAACTTACAGATTAAATTTTCATTCCAGTAAGTTGTCTCCTTTTCCGTAGAAAAAGTGACCTGAGAGGGGGAGGTGTAAATAGAATACTACTCTGTCAGTACTCTGAGGTCGAACTGTAAATATCGATAGATCGATATAGGAGAGTATGTTGTGGAAGATATACTTGTAGAGGTTAGAAGACTGTTCATATGTTATTATCTGTTAATATTCTTAGGAGTTTAATTACTTGTAATTTAATTATTCTTTTACAAGTATGTTTACTTATTATATTTTGGTTATGTTGTATATAGTTGTATACTCTATGTGAGTGTATTAATGTCTTGTTAATTCTTTTACAGAATAATAAAATCTGGTTTAACCCTAAGTTGAGTTAACCTGAAACTAACTTCCACATATAAGACACAACTCCTTTCACTAAAATACAACTAAACGATTTTGTAGCTGTATAAGATAGATCCCATAGAGTCCATCAAGATTAAATAATTTACCTGCAATATCCGGAACTATCGGCATAACAGCTCAGCACTCATCTCATTGAACTACCTCCCTCCTTATTTCATTTAAATTATTAACATAATATTAATTCAAATTAACAATTACATAAATATATTTGACAATTCCTACTATAGATGTCGTACAAGGTAAACCATGATATGCTTATCTTATTTATCAAATATTTTATGTAAATAAATTATTATTAGTATTGCTAATAGTAAATATTTCTTAAATTAGCCTTAGTATATCTCTTCAGAGTTTACTTATTGGAGTGACAATGCATCCCATGGTAACTCCTAAAATTCATCACTGTTTGAACGGCGATACACAGGAAGCTTAATTACCAATTCCGCTTCAACTATCAGGACTAAGTAATATTTAGATCAATAAACTTCACATACCGCCTCGGGACTCGAGCAGGTGACTGGAAACAACTGAATAACCTTAATAAATTATAATCATACTGCTCACTATTTTTTTTATCTTAGTATAAAATAAAAATGAAGTGAGATTCATGAAGAAGAACCATACCCAGCGGTACCTATCCTGTATCTTGATTTAATTCCTTATAGTAACAGTGTTCTTTTTAGTTTCCTCAGGCTTCATATGAGTCGTGGTCATTTGTTCTATCAAAGAGTTTGGAAATTAGTTAAAAAGTACTGCGGGGAAAAAGTTAATTAAAAAAAAATTAAAATTAAAAAAATAAAAGATAATTTTTTTCTTAGCCCTTAAAGTGCTCTAGGGCACTTCGCTAGGTACTGAATACTTTTCACTCGGCCCATTTCTATTGCTTGATTATAAGTTCATGGAGCAACTAATAAATTACTATTGTATTTATTTTGCACCTGATTGTACAATAACAACGTTTTTAAGTATGAATAATATTAAAATGAGTAAAATCTATATCTTTACAACATAAAAATAAGAAAAAAGATCTGGAGAGCCTTAGTAGCTATTTAGGGTCTCGGTATATTACGAAAAAAATAACAATATCTAGCGTAATATAATCAGATTTTAGGTTAATCCAAACAATTTTGACTTACTTTTAATTTTTTTATATAAACCTGATTGTTTTATAGTTTGTATATCTCTAATGACGTATATATCTGCCCCTCATACAATTATAGGTAATATCTTAATCATAATTACATGTAAATATTACTTAAATAACTGAAAAAATTGAAAAAGGCATGTCTGCTCTCATAATACCCACTGATTGCTTTTTCCCGGATACATATATGCATACATACCACATTAAGGGTTAAGAAAAAAGAAATGCTATCTTACAATTTTTTCACCTCAACCTTGAATGATTTTTTATTGACAAAGGTTTCTAAACTTCCGTAAAATATTTTGTAAATAGTCTAAACTTAAAAAATGCGTATAGTTTTTCAGAAAATCGAAGATAAGGATGTCGATATAGTGTAAGCCTGAATTAACAATTTTGTTTGAGCAGTTATGTACTTTCTTATTCAGTTTTAATGAAGTGCAAATCGGAAACAAGTTATTCTCTCTTTTATCAAAACGCAATGATGATACAAACTTTCGGAAGCAAAATTATTGCGGAGGCCTGAAAGGTGATAACTTAATATTCTGGCACCATCCTCGGAGTAAATGCCTCTTCCGACTTGGAAGATTTTAGCCCTGAACTTATCAAGCACAAGCCTCAGAATCCCGCATTATAAAGTTATTCTTAAGTTGGTCTTCATTTCCCACTTAATTTATCTTTTCGCTGACTGAATATTTAAATACTGGCTTAATTAAATTGAAGTTTACTAAAGTATATTTTACACAATCGGCAAAATAATCACCACATATGAATAAATAACATTTTCTAATATATAAAAACATATTATTATAACATATAAGAATATCTTCGAGCCCAACGCATGGGTTTAATAAAATATATAAGAATTTTTTGAAAATTTTGCTGAAAGGATTTTGAAAGAAAAATAAAATAAACTGAATTTACTTTTTAAATTTATATACGTAAATTTACAACTGTATAATAATGCACCAATTATATATAAAGTAATATAATGAAAGATTTACAACGGCATGACATAAAGGCATGTAGAGAAACGACCTCCTACATGTACTCGAATAACAAATTTAACTTAGAAGGTAATGAGCCAATCTTATTTTCAGACACCTCGGAGGATTATCTTGAATTGAAGAGGTGACTATGTTTGAAACTAGTGGAAATGAGTGTGAACACCGGATGTGAATCGACATCGGATTCGGGCCAAATCAGTAACAAATTGGACTTTAAGGTCATTGTGGATGACTTTGTTCGTACAAAAGTAAGGAGCATTAAGGATTTAATGAGGAGGTTTTGGATTGCAATGATTGGGATACGAGAGGAATTTGTTGGCTTAGTGTAGCCTCAAAGTTCTACTCCTTAAGTCCAAATGGGTCTTATCATTGTCATGTGATTCTTTTGTAATTAATTAATGGCCGTTTTAGTCAAGTATGAGAGTTCATAAATTGAATTAAACTAAAAATACGGATTGATAGGAGCTATTAAGTAGACCTACCATGATTCTTAAGGAATCGTTTGGATTAATGGAATATTCCGTTAAATTTGGAATTAAGAAAGGTGTAAACCAGGAAGATGGTGTGAGTTCCTTCCTGTTCGTTGTATTTATGATTAAATATTAAAAACGTACAAACGAATAACAGCTCAAGACTACAATTTGCAACTAGAATATGAGGACGATCCTGAAATAAAATATGGTATTCGCGAATGGCATTATGCGTACAGCGAGTATAAAAGAGAAATTACAACAAGCAGTTATTGCAGCTTCCCATTTAATTAAATTTAATCAGGAGAGATTTTTTTTAATTAAAAAGACATAAACGTAACACTTTTAATTACCTCCTTGAAAACGGAAAAAATAAATCTTGTTCAATTACTCTCATATTTTTACATATAAAACATTTTACAATTACTGAAAAAACCGTGTGTTTCGTAATTTCTTAATGTTTGAAACCCATGTTGTGTAGATGTATGTGTAGTGCGTCACAGTGAAACCGTAAAAATTCCAGAAATGTCAAGGTTTTTCGTTTGCTCTGAATTTTCTATATACTCATACAGGATAACTTGTAATATAGCAATGATAACTACATGAATTGGCTACGTATTAATAAATTATCGTAGCTACTTAATCGTTTTTAATAAAGCACCCGGAGCTCGGCTATCAGGAGAAAATGCCCTGACTGTTACAATGAAACTTAAAATATGCCCTTTCCAATAATTTCAAACGTAAGTTTCCCTGCAAAATCGTTAAAAAGGCTGGAAGATTAGGTATCGACAGGAAAAATATTTTATTTTTTATGTTCTTTCTGGATCATTGGAACATATTTGAGAATATTGTAAACATGTGTAAAATATTATTACCTATTACTTATTTATGTTACATTAGCACCTGTGCAGTATCACATCTAGAAATCTTGATCTTAATGATATTTTCTAGTCATTTTGCAGGAATTTAACTTAGAAATTTGTAAAATATAATAAATAATTTATATATTTAAAAAATAAAATAAATAAATAGGTTAGCTTGCTACAACACACATAAATAAACAAACGTACTGAGACTGTTTTGTGAGCAAGTGTTATTTTGAATCACATTAAAACGTTATTGAAATTGAAATCTAGCATTCCATATTTCCATATGGGATCTAGGACCATCCTGTGGCATACCCAGCCTCTAAAAAGTCAGTACCCAAAATAAGGGGTAAATATGACGCTTGAGCGTGATCTAGGACAAATCACCTCCCTGCACAACTGTTTTAGTGGTACAGGGTTTTTTTTTTATTTAGCAAAGAGATGAGAGTGATAATAAACTTCTTTACTTTGACATTAATGGGGAAAAAAATGTTTCCATTTAGTGACTGTTGGATGAGTCAGCATTTTTTTGCGAAGTCACTTCCTCTTTGATATTATTGACTGATAGAACCGGACCAATTTCGAATCAACTTATCGTGCTTTTAGCGACCTTTGAATTTTTAACGCATTTATCAAAAACCTTTAATGACATAATTAGATTATCGAGATTTACATAATTTAAAACAATTTGCCGCCGGACAGGTCCCTGCCTGCCCTACTTCCAGTTAGGAAGCGTTCATCCTCGATTATAGGTCGATGACCTGTCTCTATGAGTGTTTTTTTTCTATCGGTTCCATTCATTCATTCATTGAGTTAAACTAAACCAAAAATTTTAGAATTCTTTCCGGCCAAATCAGTCAAGCGTCATTCATCACCATGTTAAAACCATTAAATTTAATCTAGCTTATGTAATACTAAAGCTGCATTAGATAATTAAAAAGTAAACCAAACTCTAAGACAAATATATATTTTTCCTAGACCAGTAGTTTTTATTATTTTTTTGTATTATTATTTAGAATTAATACGGCAGAAAGGATTTATTATAATAATTTTATAATAAAATGAGGAAGGAAATAGTCCATGTGAATGTCGAAGAAAGAATCCCTTAAGTAGAGATAAGCTACTTATTAGAAATCGACGTTTTGGCACACATTGCAGGCCTTTGGGCTGGATAGACAAGATACAAACATATTTGAATGAAATAGAAAAAAATAAACAATAAAATAATATATTTAAAAAATACTACTTGAGTAAACCAGTTACAAAAGTAGAGGTGATGTAAACTATAAAATAAAATAAAGGTACATTTAAAATGCAGATCTCGGGTTCGTAGCCTTATAGCCCAAGCATTTTTCAAAGGGAGTAAAAAATCCTTGGTTATTTCGTCCTTCGGAAGGGTTAAACGGGAGTCCCGAGCCCGTATGATGTCAGGTACTAGTTAAAAATCCTTATCCTAATTAAAGGCAAAATTTATAGCTCCCACTGTAGCATCGTCCGATTACCTACAGTTGCATTAAGTGAGGTTGATAAACTAAAAAATGAACATCATTTAAAATATTAGAACTGGAACAATGGGATATTAGTTACTAAAGAACGATGAGGAACTAAGTAAATTGACTTTCTCATACATTTTTTTTTTTATTTCATTTTAAGTAAAGCATCCCAATCTCTTCAATACCATATCTCAAACCTGTCCAATGTGTCAACATTGGAGAATTAAAATAAATCCTAACAAATCCCATCAAATTACCTTCACCCTTCGTCGTAAACCTACAAATTCCTGCCCTACTGTATCCTTTAATAATATTCCACTGAATCCTGTCGAACAGATACGTTACCTAGGACGCCATCTGATATACTGAACAAACGCTCTAAGCTCCCAATTAATTACAAAAGGCTCATTTACATGACAGTTATCAGGCCTATTTGGACATACGGAGTTGAGCTTTGGGGCTCTACTAAACTATCCAATTCATCTCGTATCCAATCATTGCAATCCAAAATCCTTCGTAAAATCCTCAATGCTCCTTATTATGTCACAAACAAACTCATCCATTATGATCTTAATATTCCATATGTTACTGATTTGGCCCAAACTAGATACCTATCCTTCCATGACAAGCTTCATACACACTTGAATCTGGTAGCCTCTCAACTTGCTTCCCATACTATTCCTGATAACCCTCCGAGGCGACTCAAAAGAAGATGGCCCCGAGACCATCTACTATAGAACTTTATTGGAGTGCTACCGTGAGTAGTTTCTCCACAAGTGATTTTCATGTAATTTTGTACATATTAGCAGATTTACTTATTGTAATATTATTATAGTTGTAAATATCAATAAATTAAATTTAAAAAAAAATTAAGTAAAGAAATTTAATAGTTTGTATCTTTCAAACCCTGAAGAAGATCTGGAATGTGGATCGAAACGTATGTTTCTAATAAATATTTTTTTTTGTTATATATTATAATTTTATAAAAATAAATATGACCAAGACCGAGACTCGACCCCGGGTCTCCCACGTATCCGTCAATTATAAAAAAAATATAACATCTAACAATAAAATAAATTATAATAATTCTTAATGACGTAACAAGATCCAAAAATAAAAGTAATGTTTAATTAACATTATCCCCGTTTAATTAACACCGCAAATTGCGAGAACACGGAGAAATAGGATCATTGAAATATGACTGACCGAGAAGCGAACCTGGATGACTGAGGTGGCTAAGTACCACGACAGATACGTGGGAGACGCGGGTTCGGGTCCCGGTCCTGGACATATCTTTTCTTTTCAAATAAATTATTTTTTAAAAATTCTAATTAATAGTTTATCTCTATTTAAGGAATCCTTTCTTTAACCTCCACTCGGACCATTTCTTCCCCATGCAAAAATCGACCAATACTATCCAAGATACATAATAATATGCAAGTATTTAATTTATTTACAGTTCTTTGATCTTTCATATTACCAGATATTCTTAAAAATTTCATTTGTAGTGAAATATTAACTCACTTGCCCAATATCACGACGTTATTAAACATATGCAAACAATGCAGAAAAACATATAATTAAAGATATCCACAAAAGGTCTAATATATTTTAATTCAAACAATGATTTCGTGGAGGCAAAGTTTAATTGAAAATCTTTATATAAACGCATTTTAATTATGAATCTTTAAAAACAATTGTGTTTGGTAATTTTTAACTAAGGAGTTCATTATATTAAACATTATAAAGCAATACGAATCAAAAGTAAAAACCTTTTTTATTTCAAAAGTAATAAATAAAAATAATCTAAAATACATTTTATTTTACAATTGTAATAATTATCATCTCAAAATGATCAAGACAATTCATTTATACATAAAATACCAATTAAACGAAGAAAATAGTCATAAAAACATAAAAATAAAACATCAATAAAAACGTTATAATATGAAGATACTCTTCCTGTATTTGAATCATTCCTGCAGTTGATTTCATGAGTCGTTAAATTTGCAACAAATATTTTTGTTTCTAACATAAAATCATATAGAATATTGATTACATAAACATGCGCAACCTGTTTCCTCACCCTTCCCAGAATCAGTACAACAAATGTTTATCAAGGGTTGTTGTGAATCAATTATCTTGCTCCCCACATACAATGTTTAACTTTAAGCTGCCAATTGAATAATATCGTATTATAATATTGTACTAATTTATATTTAATCAGATTGTGGCTTAATAAATATAGGAAGATAAGAAAAACAATCTATTATATAAATATAATCTATTAGTTTAGATTATTTTACTTTTTTAAATTTGTCACCTACATAATAAGTTACACTCGTTGGCAGTTAACGCAAAAATATCGTTAGTATAAAATATAAAATTATAAGTATATAAATTTGGATGGTCTTGTAAAAAAGAATTCGAAGGTCAGAAGTTCAATTAATTTTTTTTTAATCCATTAATATAAATATTTTTAGTTATGATTTAATAGAGAATGTTAATTAATGAATATGGATTTGTTCACAGACTAATGCGTAAACTGGTGGAGTTTTCAACTGACTATAAATATCATAGATGTCTGTGATTTGGTAAATGGATATAACCTAATAAAATTCAAATTTATTTAAAATATAAGCTGCGAACAAATACAGTTCATTAAATTGTTATAGAGTCCGTAGAAGCTGCGAATCTTCTTGGGCGTTCTTCTATGCCTGGAATTCCAGAGGTTTATTAATTTTTATACTTTATTTCGACACTGGCACTTATATATATAGTTTCATTCCAAGAGACAAATCTGCGATTATTTGTCAAAAAAAGTAATTTTATGATAATGTAATTATTTCATTATAGTAGGCATTACTTTAATATACAATAACGAAATTAAAAAACAAAACAAAGACAATTGATTATAATCCTTGAAGGGTATTTATTGGGTTCAGAACATCGTTCCCTCTTTTCCCAGTCTACTGGTGTTCCTCAAGGTAGTATCCTTGGTCCAATCATTTATACAGTTCATACTGCTGACATCCCAACTCATCCTAATACTATCCTTACCACGTATGCCGAGGATACATGTGTATTATCATTCAACACCAATCCAGTTATTGCATCCCGAAGCCTCCAATCCCATATCTTGAAGAAAGGTGTCAAAACTGGAGGTTTAAAATAAATTCACAAAAATCGCATCAAATCACTTTTACCTTACGTCTTAAACCAACGACTTCCTGAAATTAAAAAAAAAGAAAAAAGAACATCTTACTCTTCCAAAGCATAAGGTTGTGCAGGGATGTGATTTGGGCGAAATCCTGCTCAAACGCCAGATTTTTCCTAATTCCAGTATATATATTGCTATAGATTTACAATTTTAATTTCTTCAAGGCAATATCAAGGTGTTTTTATGAATAGGGGAAGTCCAAAGTATAAGGCAGAGTGAAAAATGACCATGGAGAAGAATATATCTCCAAAAAAATTTTATATTATTGACGTCCATATGAGGTATCTATACTTAAATTTTTCGTTTTTTTTAGGACATTTTTAATTTAATTGTTAATAATTTATGTTTTTGTTGATATTAGTAAATTTATATGGTGAATTGCAGAAAAATGGTATAAATCAAGATAGACAATTAAAGAATTGATAATGACCCAAGGGGTCGAAACGTCTTTGTAGAAAGCGAGAAAATAAATAATTATGACTGGAGAATGATTTTTTTACTTCTTAGTTAAATATCATCAATTACTAGTCCAGTAAAAATCTATATCCTAATTCCAGTTTAAGAACTTAGTGAGCCCCAAAAGGGAATCCAGATCACACGGGATCCCGCCCTTATTGTCCACTTCGGTTCATGTTGCAACTTTATTTTCCTTCTACTGGAGTTTTCTCTGCCCAAGGAGTTTTCCTTCATGTGTTCACTGAGACGTTTCTTTTGATCTTCTGTCCAGCTTGTCCAAGCCTACTCTAGTATTCCGTCATCCAGAAACACTTCCAATGTTTTTCAATCTGCTTCTAAATTACTCTTGTGAGAGTCTATAATTGTTAAACTTTATCCAAGCCTTTCTTTACTTCTTTAGTCATAGTATCTGCGATTCTGTTCACTTTCTCTTATATTTCTCAGTTACTTCTTCCCATCCGTTATCAATTTGAACAGCACTCATTATTTTTCTTGGACTTCATCTTTCCAGGACCTCCAGTTATTTTAGTTTTGAGGCTGGAAAAGAGGTATTCCATTTTTCGAAAGAATTATAATCAGTTGTTTTGGCATTCCTGGCGATCCAATTCTTGTCTTTGATATTCTTTTTTAATCCATTATGGCTGTTCATTAAAAATATCAAATAATTGTTCTACTAGAACCGGATTTGAATCGGGTCTTTCAGCAGAACTCAGCGCTCTACATAGTAAAAGTAGTATAGAGGCTACGGGGAACCTATCTTATATATGTGGAGCTTTTGTTACATTGTATTCCCTTCATACAATGCTTGCTCGATTGGAATGATATAACATATTTTGAATGGGGCTTATACAATTATCCATGGAATTTCGTAGTTCATGATTGATTGGTATCACATATGATTTATTTTATTAATCTTTTGGTTTAGAGATCGATATTTACATCAAATAACAGTATAAAACAAAACCAACTTTTTTTTTTTACGAACAATATGCAATTAATCACTCTCGGAAAAGAATACACATCGACATGCGATACTTGTTAAATAATTACTGGGGATAACAAGCGAACGGTCGGCAGGTCAAGGTGCTTAATTACAAGCAAGGACAATGGACTGTGTCGGAACAATGGCGAATACCGGGCGTCTGTGGAGCTCCCGTGTATGGAACATTCTCTCTGTTTCGGAGGGGTTGAAGCATAGATCGTTAAGGAATATAGCCTCTATTATATGAATAGGCTCGTGTATTTTTTTTTTCAACGATTATGGCAACTATTTTATGTTAACATGGAATAAATAAAATGAAATAATATAAATATAAAGTTTCTATTCTTTTCCATTCTTGAGGAGTGGAATGCCCTTGAGAAAAAAACAATGAAGTTCAGAAAAGACAAAGTAGCCTTCCGTCTCACCAAATAAATCTATAACAAGACGTCTCTATCTTGAAATTAATAAATAAGACAATATGATAAAAACGATTAAACTGGAAACCCTCTATGAAGCGGAAACACTATGCATCACCAATAAGTGCGTAATTGAAAACTTGGAGATTACAGAACGGAAGATATTAAGGAAAATTCTATACTTTCCATAATAATTGCTAAGATGTTAATAAGCGCTGTGCCGACTGGGTAGCGTCTGAGGGATAGACCGAGGCGTAGGTGGGAGGATTGCGGATCTGGGTTTGGGTAGTGGACCGTGGATAGAACTTTGTAAGCTTGGTGGTATCGGCAACGAACCTTCGGTTTCACAAAGCCTTATTATTACTATAACTATACTTTAAGTTCTCAAACGACAAATAAGTTTATAAAATAACAGAAAGAATCTCCGAGACAATCAGAATAATAAGGTTTAATTTCTAGAGACATATTATATGAATGAATGGAACTAGTATAAATTTATTGTCAGATTAATTTTCTGTATACAAACGACATATTAAAAAATGACCTGATTGACCTTAACTCAAATCGGAAAATGGGATGAAAACGGGAGAATTAGAGGAGAAATACTGGGAGAGCATGGGTGATCGATCGAAAGCTTTGCAATCCTTTCTCAAAGTACGTGCAGTATTTCCTGGAGCGACGACCTCCTAAATACTTACTTGGGTTAGCCCCTATAAAAGTGGAGGAAAATATTTAATTTTTAGTTTTAACATGTTTAGATATGAGCTTTAAACAAAAGATTCAAATATGTTGAATATTATTAAAAAACATTTAAAAGAAATTAAATTTAAACTGATATTACTCTCTCTCTGAGCTGATATACCAAATCACTTCTTTTCTCAAGGTGGTGCCTCTTGTCGAAGGTCGGCGATCATCATTGTATGATTGTAGCTTGTTAACTACTGTTCTGAAGAGGTGGTTTGATGGACTGTTGAATCATTCTCTCAGATTGCGGAGCCACGACATTCTTCTTCTTCCTACGCTGCACTAAGCTATGACTCTTCTCTGCACGACTACCTGCAGTTTTCGATTTCTCCTTCCTCTGATAATGTGGTACAAGTATTTTAGTTTTCTAATTTTTATTTCAGTTTAAATTTTTTTTCTTTTCAGAATATTCGCAATACTTCCTCGTGTGTAACCGTTTCAACGAAAAATATTTTAAATATACTTCTATACAACCACATTTCTACCTATGTCTTCATGGATATAGTAAAAGTAGCAGCAGAAATATTGTCGTTTCATCTTTATACATTATACGCTAGCGCTGCGAGTGCGTTTCAATTCTTACTTTTAGTTCATCAGAATGATCGCAATTGCCGTTCATCAATGTTCCCAAATAATAATACTGGAACACTCGTTCGATGCTCTAATTGTTCATTATCAGTCATATTAAGGCTTGGGTTTTTAGAGAACACGAGGAATTTGGTTTCGCTATGATTCATATTCAAACCATACTAATACTGAAAGCAATTCGTGTATCTTTAGTACTATCTTTAGTAACCATTTTTGTCCTTAAAGTGTTAATCCCTAAAGTGTTAATCGCTGAACCGACTAAAAAACTACGAGGGGTAAACCAGTAAATGAGAGGATTACGTTAATCGTAATATCACGAAATTCCTTTTGTAGTAACGATATATTCTCTTCCTCATTGCCTGCCATGTTTTACCCGATCAAGAAAAATAAATTATTTATTTAACAGAAAATATAAAAAAAATATTAGGAATAGCATCGCCGGCTTCCTGATTACTTGATATGAATAGAGACCACCCAGTCTCTGTAATTAAATTTCTTTTTCTTTCCGAGAACGGTTGATGTTATAGCAAATGGCATGCCTTGCATTATTGAAACAATTCTTATCAGATCACCAAGGAAGAAATAACCTAGCAGGAGAATGAGGGAAGCTGATGAAAAATATATATATTTGTTTAGTCTCTAGAAAGGCAACAATCTCTGCTTGGTTCACAAACAGGAAACACATGTCTTAAAACCTTCGTTTTAAAGGCGTAATATATTTTTTTATAGGACTGAGAGTTGTTGATCTTGAATATTATTGCTATCTCAATAACCCATAACCCAACTTGAGAGAGAGTCATATTAAGGCTTGGGTTTTTAGAGAACACGAGGAATTTGGTTTCGCTATGATTCATATTCAAACCATACTAATACTGAAAGCAATTCGTGTATCTTTTGTACTATTCTAACCATGTTTGTCCCTAAAGTGTTAATTCCTAAAGTGTTAATCGCTGAACCGACCAAAAAACTACGAGGGGTAAACCAGTACATGAGAGGATTACGTTTTATTTTTTAACTTTTTATTAAAATTTTTTATTACTATTAAAATATTTCTTAAACATTTAGCCCTTTTCAGATAAATAAATCCTATCAGAACTTAATATTTTAAAAATACCTCACTCATAGGATGAATTTTTAATGTAAGTATAAATTTATTGTAGCATCCGTTTATATATTTTTATATTCAACAACAAGTATAAACAAAAATTTGTCAAGCTATTAAGAAAGCTAAAAGAAAACAGAAAAATAATCTTGAAGTTACAACAGATAGCTTATTTAATGGATATACACCATTAAAAAAATGGACTACTACAACCTACGAAGGTCCTTGGGTTCAGTAAGTGGTAGAGACTGTACTATTACTTGGGCAACCATAGTGAAAGGAGGCGATAAGTCCTAGATCAGGCTCAATCGCCAGGTTTTCCCCCAAATTAGAGGTACCTACTTTTTAAAGGTAGGTGAGTCCAAGGAGGATCTCCAGATCCAACAGGGTCAATACAGAATAAATAAATTCACTACCGCAGGCGGATTTGAGCCCGGGAAGTGAATTGTGCGGCTCCGTACAAAATCATTATCAGTAAGTCGGCGATAGCAGAAATTTATAAGAAATATTTATAAATTTATATTTTATATTAAGTAGTATTACTTAAAGACAGTTATAAATAATATTTATAATAATAAATGACACAAACAAATAAAAAAAAAATGAATTCAATTTCACAAGATAAGAAGTGTCAATGAAGTAGTAGAGGGATATAATGCAATTATCCTCAAATTTGTTTAAAATTCAGTAAGAAAATTTTTCTTAATAGCAAAATTTATATTTATTCTAGCGAATTGGTTGTAGGAAAATAAAATAAAAAAAACATCAACAAAGTTGGTAGATAGAGCCCTGCCAATCGGGTTTGTAATTGTTTTTCAGTCACTAGTTTCCTCTCCACCTTTGCAATCAAAAAGCAATCATACCGACAATGGTACGCCAGGTATTTCCTTTCGGAATGTCTGTTCCCTATGGAAATCCAGTTATTTAGTTAAACTTGATTAGAGGATAGAAACTTTATGCTTAATTCCATATCTGACTAAAGGTATGCGGGATATATAGAAAATAAAATAAAAAAATATTATCAAAATAAAACACTATTAAAAGATAATTATGTATGCAGATTAACTTCTGAATTCTTATCTCCGTACAAATAATAATATTAATACTGAATAACAACTGCAATATTAATATTTTTCAAATATAAAATATATCCGTAGACTCTGTTTACCAAGTTCTTTCTTGTACCAAACCATCAACACGCAACATCCATCAATATCTATAATCAACTACAATTTAAATCCTCCATCCAATCCCAGGGCAAAAGATCTCGCCTTTCCGGCCTTTATAACCGTTCCCACAGAACAAAAACAATTGACCGTTCCTTTCTCGGATCTTCCACCACACTTTGGAACTCACTCCCACCTGATATCCACCATTCGTCTTCCTTATCCAAACTCAAATCCAAGCTATTCCTCCATCTCCTACATTCCCAATCGAATGATCTCTAATCAGTAATAATTAAAAGCTTATATTCATAAGAATTGGTTGATGAATTACAGTAAATATTCTTCACTCATTGACAAATTAAAATAAAAGCCTAACAAAATTTTCTATTTAAGATTTAATTTTATAGTCATATCTAGTTTTATGTCATTTACACCAATTATTTTTTTCAGTTGGTTGTATAGAAAATGAAGCTCTTTGTCTCAGCAAAGCAGCCTACGTATGTGGTCTCGCATACACACATTGTTTGCTGGAATACAGACGGTCTATAGGGGTTCACTTATCTCACGTTCCTTGAAACCATGGTTTAGACAGTTCCGATAGCTCTATAGGCAGTCCATTGTGGCTGATTCAAAAGTACCCTTACCACCAACGTTCACTTGAATTCAAGGCCTAGATCCGTGGACTAAGGATGTTCAAGGTCAGTAGGCGCAAGAGGATCTATACCTGTTACCCTTAAGAATAGTGTCTCAATACAAAATTTCGGACGACTATTTAGCATATTAGTAAACCTAACTCGATCCCTACCCGATGAAGAACACAGGCTAGGGCAATCATAACACAAGGGAACAAATTTTTATTAATTTTTTGTTGCATGGAGTTTTAGGCCTGTTGTTTACTAATTAGAGGTTGGTGATTACAAATCTAGCCTCAGTTTTTCTCCAGCACCTTTTGTTTTTGGCAAACTGCTGATAGACATATATTTGTACTAGTCACATTCAAACTTCAATTCAACTGAGTTGTTTAGTGAAAAAGTTTGTGCTCTTGTGTTAAATAACAATGTCCAAGTTAAGAAATATCTGTAGAAACGATCCAAACTATTTCTGTAACATTTGTGGTGAATATACATTCAAAAATTGTAGGCTAAGTGTGTCAGAGTTTATAACACAGGTATATTTTGATTACTTTGGATTCGCTTTGGACATCCGTGACAAGTACTGGATCCCTCATATGGTATGTAAAACATGTGTTGAGTCTTTGAGATTATGGGCAAATAAGAAAAGACCCCATTTTAAGTATCAAACACCAATGATTTGGCGGGAACCTAATAATCATCAAGATGATTGTTATTTTTGTGTGATTGATATTAATGGAATTAATAAAAATAACCGGTCGAAATGGTCTTATCCAAACTTGTTATCTGTTACTCGACCAGTCTTGTTCTCTGGCGATGCACCAGTACCCCAAGCTTCTTCATCTGTACAAAATGATCATGATATAGAAAAACAAAACTATTCTTCAAGTGATGAAAGTCGGACAAGTGATTCTTACCCTGATTTTACTTCTGAGCCCCAGCTCTTTAATCAGGAAGACCTCAATGCATTAATCAGAGATCTTGGTCTTTCTAAAAAGACATCGGAGATTCTAGCTTCTCGATTAAAGCAAAGAAATCTTTTAACCCCAGAAACAAGAATTTCATACTATCGTAACCGAGAGGCAGAATTGCTGTCATTCTTTTCTAAAGATGACGACTTTGCTTTTTGTTCAGATGTTCCTGGTTTATTGAAAGCAATGGGAGTACAGAAGTATGATCCAAATGAATGGCGTTTATTTATTGACTCCTCTAAACGTAGCCTGAAATGTGTACTTATGCATAACGGCAATAAGCTGGGTTCGATACCGATTGCACATTCAACTACAGTCAAAGAAGAATATGCTACTGTAGCTTCTGTAATGGATAGAATCAAATACAACGAACAAAAGTGGTTGATAAGAGTTGATCTAAAAATGGTGAATTTTCTTCTTGGACAACAAGGTGGATATACAAAATATCCATGTTTTATTTGTTTATGGGACAGCAGAGCTAGGTCTGAGCACTGGATTAGAAAAGATTGGCCTTCCAGGCAATCTATGGTTCCGGGACAACTGAATGTAATAAATGAGCCCCTTGTGCCCACGGATCGAATAATACTGCCACCTTTGCATATCAAACTAGGGCTCATGAAACAATTTGTCAAAGCTTTGAACAAGGGTGGTGATTGCTATAAATACATCTCTAAGAAGTTCTTTAATTTGAGCCAAGAAAAAATTAAAAATGGAATTTTTGATGGTCCCCAAATAAGAAGGTTGATAAAGGATGAAAACTTTATTAGTTACATGACTGATATTGAAAAAAATGCCTGGAATGAATTCGTTTGGACTGCTCAAAATTTTCTGGGAAACAAAAAGGAAGAAAGCTATGCGGAGCATATTGAACTAATGTTGTTACACTTCCAGCAGCTTGGTTGTAATATGAGCATCAAAGTACACTTCCTCCACAGCCATTTGGACCGTTTCCCTGAAAATCTTGGTGATCTGAGTGAAGAACAAGGGGAACGGTTCCATCAGGACATTCGAACTATGGAGGAATGTTACCAAGGTCACTGGAATGCTCACATGATGGCGGACTATTGTTGGAGCATTAAAAACAGCCCCCGTGAACCGAATCAAGCCAGAAAATCTTACAAAAGAAAATTTTTTGATATGTAGTGGTAATTTTTTTAATAGTTTTCTTAATAAAAAATATTTTCATCTTAAAAAACAGTTTATAATTATAACCCCAAAAGTAAAGCTGATACAAACAAACTGACTTCAGATCTTAAATCAGCACCTCGAGGAAGTAGAATATTAGTCAAAATATTTCATGCAACAAAAATGTTGTTCCCTTGTGTAATTAGTATTTATACACTACATAATTAGTAAATAATTTATATAAAAATAAAGTTTGTACTTACTCTTTTTAATTGGAAGCATCTGCCTGCCCTTGACAATGCCGTAGATTTCCGAGCCATCTTTGGAGCTGTCTGCACCTGTCAAAGAAAAATTAATCAGGCACATTAATAACAGGCACACAATTTAATTGCATTTAAAGATATTATATCATTTATTTTCTTTTAATCTAAAAAATAATAATATTCTTATACTAGTACATTATATTATAAACCATACCCTAGTTGAATAACACAGATTTTTTAATAATTATTATTTTCCAAGGTTCTGGTAATACGTTGTTCAAATTAGATTCCATGTTTCCAGAGCAGTAGAATTTAAATCAACTTCGATAACATCTTCATGCAGTTTTAAAAAATCTGCAGCACAAGAACCCAAGAAGGGCCATTGTTTCAGAACATAGAGGAATCAATATTATTTCTATTCTATTATTTAAGCTTAACCTTGACCATGGTCCGGTTAAGCCATATCAACCAGCAATGCTGAGAAGAAAAATAATGATGTAAATAATAATAACTTGATATTTTGCTGATTCTAAAAGAAGAAAAATGTGTGAATATAATTGAAATAGGAGTACCGGCAGATGATAACCTCCACAAGGTGGTTGCGAAAAAATTAGGAAATTGAAACCAGGACCTAGCAGAGGAATTGAAACAGTTAGAAATGCTTGATAAAGCAAAAGTTTTGCCATTGGTTATATCCGCAAATAGACTGATTTCAGAAATAACATTAAACAGCATAAAATAATTAAATAGATCTTAATTTCAGTATTCTGGATCAATGGCAAAAAGCAGTCTTACTCGGAACTGCGAGTATTGTTCGAAAAATTATGAATATTTCTAGTTAATTTTTCTAGCCCAACCCTTGACTTATCTCCGGGTAGGTCCATTCTCCGGTAGAAACCGAGAAAAAGAACAAGGCAATAATAAAAATAACGCAATGAACACCAGAGCCGAAAAAAATAGGAAATATCAGGAATCTGCTATTGAGTTAAAATCCCTTTCTCATTTGGAGAAAGTGCTCATAACTCCAATAGTCATTTCCTCGAATGGTCTGATATTGAAAAGCATAAGGGAGGATACAGAAGACCTTGGCCTCCATTGGAAAAAATAAAATTGGCGCAAAAAGCAGTTCTGTTGGATACTGTTGGAGCACTTCCCTTGAATTTTGAACTCCGGAGAAATCTGTGACAAAAATATATAATAATAATAATTATATTTATATTTATAAATAATGATGAGGAAAGATTTTTTAAGTCTGAATTTCTGAAAAAATATGGAAACCAGTTATGAATTAATTTTTTATTTATGATTTGATCTATGTTACCAGCTAAAATTCTGGTACTGGCAACACCCATCCCTGAACGCTGTGGCAATCTTTCTTGCAGCTTGGGCTCCTGAGTATCCAAGCTTACACTCGTTAAAAGAAAATCTCGAGTCTGATATTTCATGGGAAATATATAATGTTCGCTGAATTGTAGTGATAGTAATTATTATCTAAAAAAAAGTAGATTAATAACAGCTCATAAATATAGTAAACAACAGGAGTCCACTTTTAAAAACAATAAGAACAGATATTTCATGTGAAATGACCCAATAAATAATGATTAAACTAGAATTACCTATTTAGACAATTAATTAGCTATCATTCTATATGGCTAACACTGCTTGAATGCATCTGTTTCTGGTATCTAAAACGGTCTTATATAAAACAAAGAAGATTATTTTATAGTTTGTAATAACTATAGGATGTTATATATTATATTACAGACTATACCATATTATATTTCTGTCTTACAGAATATTAAGACACAAAAGTGATATGCATTTTGATATCGGGATATCATTTATTTATTGTATTAACTTTGTTATTTATTATTCACTTTATGTCATAAACTAAGCCTGAATAGGCGTGATATATTTATTGTAGAGACTTAAGGCTTTTTGTATGAACATTTTACATTCATGCCTTAACAAGTATTTTATGTAATTTTTGAGAATTTACCCTTTGATAATTTATATTAATTAATTACCCTTGACTACTAGAGTATATTCTCTAATGGTAAAGGGAGGATCTAGTCTTTAAGTAGTATTGTATTAGCTTTAGTTCTTATACATCGTAAATCATGTAAATAAATATGGGGATTGAGGAAAAAAATCTAATATTATTTATGTGATTTTTATTAAAGTAGAGCGTTATTAGGCACTAATAATTTAAATCGTGATAATCTAATAACAATATGTAAGAAAAATAAACGAACATAGCGATCAAAATTATAATTTAAAAAAAAATATAAAACTCCGGACTAGGGACCTGATAAAATGAGTAAATGTTTAGGGAATAAACAGCACATAAAGATTTAAAAAGTCCTTTAAGCCCTTCAATGTTGAGGGTTGAAGTTTAAAAGTGCCCGGCAGCTCCACTCCAGACTAATGAGGGAGAGAAGAAAACGAGGTGAAACAGAAAAAACAAAAGTGGATGGAGTATAGGAAAGCGGCGGTGGCCAGCTCTCAAACAAAAGGAACAAAATGCCACATTAGCGAAGACGAGAACACAACCTCTTCTAACTTTTTTTTTTCTTGGAGTTATATAACATTTTTAACTCTTCTGAATAAGACCAAGTTGGTTTTTTAATTTAAAATTTTTTATAGGAAAAACCGATCTAACTATTCAATCTGAACAAGAAATAAATTAATGAACTTGAAGATAAAACTACAATAGAACACATCAACAACTTAAATTGGATTCATTTAAACTTAACGAATTGACGTCTGCTTATCCATTTAATGTGACTAAATGCTGCTTAGGCTAATATGACGATGCCTAAATTCCTAAATTTCGGGAAAATTAAAGATCCTTATCCTAATTCTATATCCAGATATAATTTGGATAGGCATCTTCAACGAATAGCTAACATCTTATAGACAAGAGGTTTTACGTCCCTTCCTAAAGACGGTATACATTTTTTTTCTCCCTTTAAAAAATCCACCGCACTGCGGACCTGACGTTATGCTAACCAATAGACCACTGGTGACCCTGCTTCTATGATTTGAAAATTACCTGTACAGAATTTTAAAAATATATATAAGAAAGTCCTCAAATCATTGAAAAATTGGATTACTGGAAGTTTGTTAGGAAAATATAAAAACATGTTAGGATAAGAATCATTAACGAGTAACTGACACAGCACATGGTCAGCGCCTCCCCTTTACGTCCCTTCCGAAATACGGCATAGCCAAGTATTTTTTTTTAAACTGGCTACTAATTTGGGCATTGCAGATTATTAAGCTAAAGACTATATAACACTCCTATTATCAGGAAGGTATAAACAAGGATTTTTTGCTCCCTTTTAAAACATCCAGAACAACCTACCGGGTAACGATGCTGTTAAGTTAGAACGGAAAATGAAGATGTCTGATAAGATAGGTGTGATATCATCAGCAACCGTGTTACGTTGAATCCTTCGAGTGGTGTACCAACTGTGAAGATGTTTCCGAAGCATATAGCCATTGTCAGTATTGGCTTCAACACAAAAGCAACTGTAGGCACTAGCACGTATTTGAGACCTATTGAGAATGTTCATTACAATGTAATTTACTTTTATTCCTCAAACACAGAGAAAGAAAAAAACAATTTAAAGGAGCATTAAAAAACTACAGTATTGAAAAAAAGGTGTCCGATTGGAAATTCAAACACGTATAGCCCAAATAAAGAGCTCTTATTAAAGACTTTGGAACCGGGGTATCAGAATGAAAGAGACATTGAATGTGAACTTTTCTCAGGATGAAAGAAGGAAATAAACGGATGTGGGGAAGAGATTAGAAATGTCAAAGCCAAAACGTTTAGAAATAAAGGAGGAAGCGTCTTGACAGTCAGAATGCCAAACTGCAGATATCGAAATGTACTTAATATCATTCACATTTTTGAATAAGACATCATATAACTTATTAGAATAAGAATAAATTCTTAAGAACACATTTTATAACAAAATACATTTAGAGTAGAATAGAACGACCTAGAGAAGGAAGTTTTTAATAGAAACATAAAATATAATCCCTCAGAAATGTAATACTTACTAGTAAGTTATTAATAGAGATTTAACTATTAAGAGCATTATATAAAATAGATAGTATACTTAATAGCCATTTATAATTCTCCTTGACTGATTACAATTTTTTTAAGGCCAGCTCGCAATTTTACCAGAAAAACATTATGGAAGATGAAAGTTCAAATCTCTGTTGCCATTAACCTTAAAAGTCATGAATAGAACATAACAAGACTCGCGAGGAAACTCTGATCTGATACGAAGAGCTCTACTCATACTCTCAGAAGATTTTCGACAAACACTTCCAGTTAATCCCAAGTCAACACCAGCAGACCAAATCAATGCATGCTTAAAAAAATAATATCTCTGGCAACACATACATACTGCGACCTACAAAAAATATGAGAGTTGAACTATCAAAAGAGGAAACAACAGCACATCTTACTCAACAACTTCTACAAATAGGCGAAGGCACATATCCTACTGACCCCGTACTCCCGATGAAGAGAGAATATACAAATCGATCGACATGATGGTAAAGATTGAAGAAAGTATCAACTTACCAACAGAATTTTTAAATTTTTTGTAAGGAATGCCATTACACTGCCTTCGACTGAAAATTGGATCTCCGATCATTCTACTCAGAAATCTCAACTCACCAAAACTGTGTAATGAACAAGGATGATCGTCATAACATTATCGAAGCCGAATTTATGACTGGGAAGGACCGAGGACACACAGTATTCATTCCCAGAATACCACTGATCTCTACTGAATTCCAATTTAAAAGACTGCAATGTCCAATTAATTAGCCTATATTTTTATAATTAACAAAGCGCAAGGACGAACTTTAAAATATTGCGGCGTCAACCTCAAA